>OW121795.1:185000-805000 GCA_933228885.1 Leistus spinibarbis | reverse complement strand
GGTAAGACACACAAAAAGCGTTCTACACATACATACACACTCACTCACTCACATACAAATATTTCTGGATTATTTTATTAATGATATAACGAATTCACTCTATGAATCCTAGTTTCTTAGATATTATTTTATAAATATAAACAACGACATTTATAAAAGAATTTGAAACATACAACATGTATATACAGGAATTCATGGCTTACCAACCCGAACTGGAAAACTTAAAGATTTGACGGCATTTGATGCAACATTTTTCGGAGTTCACGCCAAACAAGCAAATGCAATGGATCCACAACTTCGAATTATGTTGGAACTAACACACGAAGCCCTCATTGATGCCGGTGTCAATCCTGCAGAAGTAAGAGGATCAAGAACTGGTGTCTTTATCGGTGCTTCTGAGAGTGAATCAGAAGAATTCTGGAGTTCCGATCCCGACAAAGTAAACGGATATGGCCTTACAGGATGTTCTAGAGCGATGTTCGCCAACAGAATCTCATATACATTTGACTTCATTGGTAAGTAAATGAAATACATTTTAGAAAACATATCTACTACCTCAGAAACAAATCTGTAGTGTCCCCAACTGGACTTGTATGCATTATCAAAGAATATTTATTGGGTGGTATATCCATCGAGATAATAGCAAACGGAGGCAACAAATATTTTTATCGTTCATATTTTTGCAGCCATCATAGCCGAAGTTATACGAGAAGCGAGCACAACACAAACGGTGAATGTAATGCCATCTAGTCCTGGCTAGATTAACTTCATATTATGTTTAACATTTCTTATGGTTTCTTCGCTTTAAATCTGAAAATGTGAAAAAATGTTATAGATTTTAAATCCCTTTTTTTTTCCCGACCCAGTACCCTATGTTAACTTAGTTTATTATTGGTCTGGGATTTACTGAATAACCTAATTAGAACAAGTGTTCAAATTTGTTTCTGAACTGATATGAAGCGTCCCATAGAAAACAATACTACACAGGAATGCGGTTCAGGTAATTATGATATCCGATTGTTGCGCAGTTGGACCGTAATCAATATTTGGTAATTGTTGTTTATTTTTTATGTTTGTCCATTTATTTGCTGTCTTTTTTTATTCAATAGATAAGCCTTGTATTTGTTGTCTTCGAACACCCGCTTGTAGTTCTTGTTTGTTTATATATTTATTTTTTTCACAAGGGTTGTTATGCTAGGTCAGCCTATTGTTGTATCGCATACCCGCTGCAAAGCACTTTGTTTGGAATGATCCTTTGTTAGTTAAATTTAATTACTTCCCACAGTCAATATAAAAAGTTGTAAAATTATGTGACGTGCACCTTGGAATACGAAATTGCAGTTTCAAAAAAAATTACTGTCTATCTTATTGTGAAGCAACTTGAATAGAGTAGCAAGCGCTATATTAGAGTATCTGGTTTAAGTTGAAGCGAAATTAAATGTTTCAAAAAGGAGGATATTGTCTATTCGCCTCTCCAGATATGCATGAACATTTTTAAACCTTAGGAATTTTAGAAACTTACGGTGGACGTTCTCAAGCATCGTCCTATGACATTCGTAGGGTGAATACCAGACAATTATCGCATATTCAATTTTGCTTGAATGATTTACTACTTCGTATTTTAAAACCAAGTAATTTTCACTGAGGAAACTGTATTGGCGATATACGGAATATACGACAGAGTACTGTCAAAGTCAAAGAACACCAAGGTCTTTTATTAGGCTACAACGAGGTAGATCATGAGAGCCTAGGTAGTACTCGTACAATATTTGCTGTATTTTGCGGGTGAAACTCATTACTTTGCATTTTGAGATGTTCAGTTTCAACTTATTCAAGACGCACCATCTCCGTGCATGATCAAGGTCACATTGTAGTGTGAATACCGATTTGTCTGTATAATTTAACATCATCCGCATAAAGTAACGCTTCACAATTTACTGCATCACAGATATCGTTAATAATCAGACGAAACAAAAGAGGACTTAAGTTGGATCCTTGGGGTACTCCCGATTTTGCGATATACATTGTAAGTAACATACAGTGAACGATTATGTAGATATGATTTAAAGAACTTGATAAGTAGATTGCTTCACGATATTTTGATAAATTATTATATTACTAAAGTCGCCATTATGATCAATTTATCACACTTTAATTGATCTGTAATACCCTGTGATTGGAGGTAGAATGAAACATTATCGACTGATGCATATATATACGCAACACGACTGATGTGTAACCACGAATACCTAGCGGCCCCATTCAGTTTGGAGTCAGTACTGCTCTGGGCGGATCCATAGATAACGCTACCTGATTTTCTGGTCGCAAGTGGATTGTGTTGGCTCGCCTTCGGGGCATTGACCGACAAGGTTGCTGGTGTATTGCTAATACTATCATTACTAGTCCGTGCTGATATATCAGATTTCTCGGATTTCTCAGCTGATTTCGCCGTAGCAGAAGAGTAGGTTTTACTAGTATTATGGTTCAAACTTGTGTTTAAATATGTGGGAATATGAATAGCACTTTGTTTTACGATAAGATTTTTGCACTCTGATAACTCAATTTTAAGAGACGCTATTTCCGATTTAGTTCTGCGTTGGAAGTAGCAAATATATTAATAAAATCACTGAGAGCACTATTAACAGCCTTCTTAATTTCCGAACGAGTATCAGGCATTTACGATAAATAGATGACAATGGATATAAAGAAACAAAGGAACAACAAAAACACGTCTGTTGTCGACGATATTCGAACTTATAATTATTAGGCAAGCTAAACGCATAAATGCGTTTTTTTTTTCTAAGCTTGATTGTATATTAGAATACAATTATATTGATTTCAATAAACATTATATTTAGTTTTCAATAAATTGGTTTCAGGTTATATACAAACTTTAATATGTTTATCCTCTATTGTTTTTGTGGTACACACAAACGTAACCCCGAAAATAATGGTTATCAACTCAGTGAAGCTCATAACCTGTATTTACATTAAAGTTTTGATGAAGGAAAGAACAATATCTTGGGAACTGCATTTACTTTATAAATAATATTTATTCTGCTAAACGTTTCGGCATCACTTATGACATCTGGAGTTTTAATAGAAACCATTTTGTAAATAATGTGTAAATCACGCAAAATATTTTATATTGATTATCTAGTACAGCATGACATTTTTAATAATAATTGCTATTCAAAATCCTTATGATGGCATAAGTGATTCCGAAACGTTGAGCAGATTAATATAATATTTATGAAGTAAATGCAGTTCCCAAGAAATTGTTCTTTTATCTTCATAATACATCCAGTCATGAAAATACACCAGTTCAATTAAAATGTTGATTCGAAATTTGCATGATTTCAATACTGATGTGAAACAAAATAGAATAATTTCCTCAAAATGTATTTACAAATATTTAAATGAATAATTTTATTATGTACAGGTCCCAGTTATGCGATCGACACAGCATGCTCCAGCAGCTTGTTCGCTATACAACAAGCAGTGTTTGCCATGCGTACAGGACAATGTAACGCAGCAATTGTTGGAGGTGTAAATTTACCCTTAAAACCAACAAACTCTCTTCAGTTTCTTCGGCTGAACATGTTCAGTATGGATGGTAAATGTAAAGCATTTGACGCATCTGGAAATGGCTACGTACGAGCAGAAGCAGCTGTCATAATTTATTTACAAAAATCCAGTGTAGCAAATCGAAACTATGCCACTGTAGTTGGCGCGAAGACAAACACAGATGGCTATAAAGAGCAGGGTATTACTTTCCCATCGGGACCAATGCAAAGTAAACTAATCCGTGAGGTATATGAGGAAGCAGGCGTAGATCCCGCTGAAGTAGTGTACGTGGAAGCTCATGGCACTGGAACTAAAGTTGGCGATCCTCAAGAAGTCAATTCCATTGCTGACGTGTTTTGTAAAAATCGCAAAACACCACTTCTTATCGGATCAGTTAAAAGCAATATGGGACATGCAGAAGCAGCATCTGGATTATGTTCGATTGCTAAAGTTGTCATTGCAATGGAGGCAGGAGTAATACCTACAAATTTACACTTTAATAGTCCGAATCCAGATATTGCTGCTCTTGTAGATGGCAGTCTTAAAGTGGTGTCTGAAAATCAACCATGGCACGGTGGCTACGCTGCTATTAACTCATTCGGCTTCGGCGGTACCAACGCTCATATTATCCTAAAATCGAATCCTAAACCAAAGTTAAATGGAAGCATTCAAACAATTCCCCGATTATTAATAGTTTCTGGCCGAACGGAAGCAACAGTGAATTTGTTCTTAGATAAATTACATACAGTTCCTGACGATGACGAACTTTTAGCTCTCATTCATGACATTCACAAGAACAATATCGTGGGTCATGGATTCCGTGGGTACAGTTTCGTTGGAGACCAGCAAATGCGAGAGGTTATGCCTGTTACTGGAGACAAACGTCCCATTTGGTTCGTTTACTCAGGAATGGGGTCACAATGGAGCGGAATGGGAAAAGATTTAATAAAACTAGATACGTTTCAGAATGCGATCAGCAAATGTAGCCATGCGCTCAAACCACACGGCATCAATTTGGAAGAGATCATTTTACGTGCTGATGACACTGCATTTGAGAACGTGATTAATTCTTTTGTTGCAATTGCTGCCGTACAAATTGCTTTAACTGATGTCCTTACATCACTGGACATCCATCCCGATGGAATCGTAGGCCACTCCGTAGGAGAAGTTAGCTGTGGATATGCTGACGGGGCATTCACTTTGGAGCAAACCATCTTGGCTGCCTATTCACGAGGTAAATCTATCTTAGAAAGCCAACTTCCTATGGGCGCTATGGCAGCCGTTGGTCTTTCTTGGGACGAATGCGAACGCAGATGTCCACCAGATATTATTCCTGCGTGTCACAATAGCGCAGACAATGTGACAATCTCTGGTCCACCAGAAGCTATGAAAAAATTCGTAGATGAATTGATAGCTGAAAATATATTCGCAAGAGTAATAAATAGTGCTGGAAAAGCTTTTCATAGTAAATATATGACTGATGCTGGTCCTAAGCTACGAAAAGCATTAGATGTTATTATTCCTAACCCAAAACCAAGAAGTTCACGATGGATAAGTTCTTCTATCCCAGAATCAGCGTGGGACACTCCAGTCGCGCAACTCAGCTCTGCTGCGTATCATGTCAATAATCTATTGTCTCCAGTATTGTTCCATGAGGCAATTCAGCACATTCCTGAGAATGCGATTGTTATTGAAATTGCTCCTCACCGTCTTCTTCAAGCCATCTTGAAGAGATCTCTTGGACCTAATTGCAGTGTTCTTGGTTTGATGAAGAGAGAACACGTCAACAATTTACAATTCTTTTTATCAAGCCTTGGAAAGTAAGTAAAATATAAATCTGAATAGAGTGACAGCTATAATAATATAAGTATTCCTTCGACTATGCTGCAATATAAATATATAACCAGTCACTCAATGACGGTTTGAATTTTTCCCTGCGCATATAAATCTAAAAGATGGCTGTTTTGACAAACAACAAACAAAAGAAAAATCAGGCTAGCAATGGCTCTATAATCACCGAGTGTTTTATATACCAACTAGGGTTACCCGTGGGCACCATGTGCCCATATGGTATGCAGAACATAGGTCAGTTTTGACTGATGGCGAATTTTCAAGTAATTTAATAATAATAACACGGTTTTTCATCATTTTGTATCGTTTGACTATAATAGTATTACAAATTTCCACATCATAAATAATAATAAAGAAAAAATCGAGTTCTTTCTTTGAACGCTATTTTGTTCTTAGATCACTATGCTGAGATTAACTAATCGATCGCTTATCATGCACTGTGTAACATCCGATAAATTTAAACAAAATTTTGTTTAACTTTGATTTTAACCTTGTATGGTGCATATGTGTTGTATCTTTTAGACAGTTTCCATGATTGTATATAAAAAACAGGATTATAAATTTACTTACGATTGCTGTTTCTTATTTGAATCGATTATTCAAAAAATATGTATTACAAACCGTATTTACGCAGTATTTTTAATGATTTGACATTTGATTCACTATTGTTTTTGAATTAAATAAACAGGCTAGATTCTGAATTTTGCAGTATTAAACTTATGCAGTGTAGCGGCATTTTTAAAAGGGATAATTAGTTGTATACTAAAATACAATGGATTGTGCCATCAAAAATAAAAGAATAAAATTACCAACCAAACATGTTTCTAAATATGTTTGAATTATCTCTTCAAGATTTTATTTCTCTAATAACCAGAATTTTAAATTTACTTCCTTGCAGTTGTTATAATTTGACGAACTATAGAATTTTACCGCAACTCATATTTTCAAAAATCACTGCTTCTTGGCCAGTTTGAAGTGAAAATATTAACTATGAATTGCAATAAATGTACGGAAACACGTATTTTCTAAAAATATATGCTAATTAGGCAATAATATGCACATATTTCATATTATATACTTGAAAATTGAAATTATTACATGCTACTCCCCTTAAACTTAAGATTAAACTTCAAACAATGATTCCGTAATTCGTACGTTGAAATACTGTTCTTGACACTCACGTGGTAGCACTTTTATTTATATTTGTTCTTTGGTCGGTCATTTAAACATAAATGCTTAATAGCGACTCACAAACTTCAAATTAGTATAAATAAAACTTAATTTTATTAACTAACAATTATTTATATTTCTCATTGACATACAATATCAATATAATATAGAAGATGTCACTCTGTGTAAAGTACACAACACACTAAATAAACTTCAAATCTATTTAATTGAAGATTTATCACAAAAACTTTTTTGACATTTCATTCTGACGTTTGATTCGTTTTTATCTATTTCAAAGCAGACTGAATTTCAGAATCGTAGTGATTGTTTTATTTCAGTATAAACTATTTGATTATTTTTTATAACATTATTAACAGTCGCCATGGTGCAGTGGCTAAGTGTCATGCCTTTCACCCTCGCTTTCACCCTGGAGGTCGTGAGTTCGATCCCCGTCTATGCCAATCTGCATTTTTACAAAAAAAGCGTTCCACACAAACTCACTCACAAACAAACATTTCTGGGTTATTATATTAATGATTGCAAATGAGCAACATTATAGGAGTACCACACAGAATGTCCAGACAATGGAGAATATTATTTAGAGTATGAAAACTGATAATTATAGTTAATTGCGCATTTATCAAGTTTTAATGGTTGCAGAAATCAGTGGTAAATTCCAATTTGAATAATTATCTTTAATCGTGTATCCATTAATAACAAAAATATATTATAAAAAACATGCCAAAACGAAACAAGCATTACAGCTACAGCAAGAATCCCATGAAATACCATAATGAAAATGACAGCAATTGTTGGATGACAAAATTTATTGTTGCAATCATCAAACAATCAATCATTCAACAACATTTTAAATTTCAATATTTTTATAATTAAAAATTTAATTATTTTATAATACACATAACAATTAATTCTTAAGTTTACCGACTAGTTTTGTGATAATATCTCTTAAAGGATGTATAATGCCGGCGCACAACCGAACATTGCCAGGCTTTATCAGCCAATTTCATATCCTGTTGGACGTGGAACTCCTATGCTGGCGTCAATGATCGAATGGGATCACTCCACGCAATGGGAGGTTGCATCGTTTGCAGGGAAAGGAGCCCGTTCTGGTGAATGTGTCATCGACATTGATTTGAGCAAAGATACTGACAAATATCTTTCTGGACATACAATTGATGGCCGTATTCTTTTTCCGGCCACAGGCTACTTAGTAAGTATTTATTTTAAACTAGGTTAGCCCGTGGGCACCATGTACCCATATCATATACAGTCCACACCTCATGGATCCAACCTTATAATTGCCTTCTTGACACTTACATTGAATGATTGCTCCATATTTGAGTTCATCGCAATAACAATTGTCACAATTCATAAAGTAAAGATATAATTCTCGCGGATTCCGCATAATATAGAAGTGTTTTTAATTTTACGCCTTCCAAATTCGATATGCAATAAACTGTTGGCATTTTGATATTCACGCAATAGATATATATTGACATTTACTTAAAAAAACTTTTGTATTTTACAATATAATTTGTAGGACAGTTTTCTTGATTAAATATAGAATTTTTATAGCCACCGTGGCACGGTGAAAGTTATGGTTCGATACCAGCCCAGGCCAATTTGAATTAAAAGAAAAAGAATTCTAAGCATACATGCATTTAAATATAACTTGGTGTTTATATGTATTTTTCTTATTTTAGACGTTAGTATGGCAAACCTTTGCGAAACTGCGCAATGCTGATTTTGAAAAAACACCAGTCATCATTGAAAACGTTCAGTTCCACCGAGCAACAATCATGCCTAAAGAAGGATCCGTTAAATTCCTTATCAACATATGTGAAGCCACTGGAGATTTTGTACTATGCGAAGGTGAAACTGTTAGTGTAACCGGTAAAATAAGTGTCCCGGAAGATATGTCCAAAGAGATGATCAACATTCCGAAACCTCACATAAAAAAGGAAAATAAAGTCATCGACCTGAAAACCACTGAAATTTACAAAGAGCTTCGTCTTCGAGGATACGACTACGACGGCATTTTTCGCGGTATCCACGAATCAGATAATCGGGGTATTAGCGGATTACTGAAATGGGAAAACAATTGGATTAGTTTCATTGATACAATGCTCCAATTTTCTATCTTGGGTCAAAACACACGCGAATTGTACTTACCTACTAGATTACAGCGTGTTGTTATTGATCCTAAGCAACATTTGGATTACATAGCAAAGTTAGAAAAGAAAGAATCGCCATTACGTAAGTTGCATAATATAAGAGAATATTTTAGAGCGTACTGTACTCGTTTTACAAGATGAAACCTTGAAAACATAAACAACACCAAACACTATGCCAAATAACACAGGTCAACATTTGATATAAAACGAAACACTCGGAGTGCTATGGTGCTTTGGGTGTTTTTCGGATCGCTGATTACGATGAGCGGGTTGGTTAAGCTTCATCACATCAGGTTCAAGGTCATTTGAAGGTCAAAGTGTCTTAATGCGACCGAAAAAATCTGAAAAAATTCATGCGTATGTTTTCGAGGTCCCTGAGTACGATTCCGTAGTTTGTTTGACCTTTCGCCTTTGTTAAAAGTTATTTTAAGGTCAAATCGTTATATTTCGACCAAAATATCTGCAAAAAATTCATGCGTATGTTTTTAAGGTCTCTGAGTACGATTCCGTAGTTTGTCTGAGCTTACGATTTTGAAGTTACAAAAATGAAGCACTACCGCGAGTTGGTGTCTCTGACCGAATAGCTCTTATGCGGTGGTTGCCTAAGACGTTATCATATCGTAACTCGCTTATAAGAAATCCTTAGAATCATACTGTATATATTTGGAGTTTTTTCTTCTTCCTTATAAATCTAGCTCAGTCTCGTTTTAAACTCTAGTATAAAGATGTAGTTGCCCCCAGGGCACCTCCACGTGGTGACGGTGGGCAACGGAGTTGTCTCACTCCGGCGAAGTCCCTGGGTTACGGCGTACATGCCGTCATGGCAACTACTCAAAAAAAACTTACGAGACTGGATCACGGAAATCCAGAATCGGCGGCTGGTCAGGGTGGGAAAGCGGGCCCGCAGGCGTCGTCATCATGCGACTGCAGCTGTACATTGGTGGGAAACTTGGCCTCTGTAGAGTCAAATGCTACAAGAAATTTATCATGTTCTATGAAACTCAATCATTTTTGTGTTGTTTGTGGGGAGTATATTCCACAAACAAAATTCACGTTTTCAGATTCGTTAAAAGTAAAATATAACAAAATTTATAATGTTTCAATCTCATTGGATAACTCTTATACACCAAAATCGATATATCATAAATGCCGCAATGTTTTATATGGAATTAATAAGAAGGTATTTTCTCGGGCAATGATATGGAGACCCCCAACAGATCATACCACTGACTGTTACTTCTGCTTAACAAACTTGAAAGGGTACAACCGAAAGAATAAGGATTTTATTTCTTACGCACGTGTAACATCTGTGACTTTACCAGTTCTTATTGACACAGATTCTGATCACATCAGGGAAATTAATGAATTAGAACAAGAAATAGTGATTGATGAAGATATGCCAGATGAAACAGTCCAACTTGAAGAAAGTGAAAATTTTAGCACATCAGAATCAGATGATGAAGAAAATATATCGGAAGCCAAAACGTTTAATCAAAACGAATTAAGTGATCTCTGCAGGGACTTGGGACTCTCGAAAGATAGATCGGAGCTTTTAGCATCTAGGCTGAAGCAAAAAATGTGTCTATTAAAAGGAACAAGAATTTCTTTCTATCGTTCGAGAGAACGTCTGTTCAGGAAATATTTTACTCAAATGAAAAATCTAGTCTACTGCCATAATTTTGAAGGATTAGTGCAAGAATACGGTGTAGAGCATATAGCAAGTGATTGGCGACTGTTTATAGATTCTTCAAAAAGAAGCTTGAAAGCTATATTATTACATAATGGAAACGTTTATGCCCCTTTACCAGTCGCTCATTCTGTTGTACTAGATGAAGAATATCATAATTTGGAGTATGGTCGAAACCAGTGGCAACTTTGTGGAGACTTAAAGATATTTACGATATTACTGGGCCAGCAAAAAGGGAACACTTCTTTTCCTTGGTTTATTTGTGAGTGGAATAGTCGGGCTCGAGATGAGCATTATGTGAAAAAAGACTGGCCGTTGAGAAAAGAATTAATTCCAGGGGAAAAGAAAACATCATAGGTCCAAGTTTGATATCAACCGATAAAGTCCTACTTCCCCCTTTGCATATCAAACTAGGTTTTGCAAAGCAACTTGTAAAGGCCATGAGCCGAAACGAAAGTCTTGCGTTCATGCATATTTTTCAAGTGCTACCCAATCTTTCAGAAGCTAAAATCAAAGAGGGCATATTTACTGGACCACAAATAAGTGACCTCCTGGAAAATGATACATTTGAAAAGATAGCAGCATGGAAAAGTTTTAGAGAGGTGGCGACTAAATTTCTTGGAAATCATAAAGACCCTGATTACAAAAATATTGTTGGGGATTAAAAAATTATAAAGAAATGGGGTGTTTAATGAGTTTGAAACTGAATTTTCTCCATTCACACCTTGATTGGTTCCCTGAAAATCTTGGAGATTTTAGCAAGAACAAGGAGAAAGGATGCACCAAGACTTGAGTGAATTTGAAAAAAGGTATCAAGGTGTCTGGGGGATAAACATGTTGGCAGATTATTGCTGGAACCTGAAGCGTGAATCAAATAAACCTCATAAAAGAAAATCAACTCGAAGATCATTTCACGAGAAACGAAAGCGTACTCGTTCAAAGTAGTACTTTAATACCCCAACGTGAGAGGCAAGGGGACTCACGGAAATAAAGCACCCCAAAGGGATCGGAAATTTGCCACGTCCACGTCGTCGATTCTGGGTAACGCTAAGAGCAAAAACAGCTTAATAAAAAATTTCGAAAAAACTCCGTGTGTCCATTATTACCCCGGGTTTTTTCACACCTGCCTCGGGAACCTCCCTTTGAACATGTTCCATGTTAATAGTGGCTATAGCGAAATATCAACTTTAGAGATTTTGAAAACTCCAAATATATACAGTATGATTCTAAGGATTTCTTATAAGCGAGTTACGATATGATAACGTCTTAGGCGACCACAGCATAAGAGCTATTCGGTCAGAGACACCAACTCGCGGTAATGCTTCATTTTTGTAACTTCAAAATCGTAAGCTCAGACAAACTACGGAATCGTACTCAGAGACCTTAAAAACATACGCATGAATTTTTTGCAGATATTTTGGTCGAAATATGTCGATTTGACCTTAAAATGACCTTCAAATGACTTTTAACAAAGGCGAAAGGTCAAACAAACTACGGAATCGTACTCAGGGACCTCGAAAACATACGTATGAATTTTTTCAGATTTTTTCGGTCGCATTAAGACACTTTGACCTTCAAATGACCTTGAACCTGATGTGATGAAGCTTAACCAACCCGCTCATCGTAATCAGCGACCCGAAAAACCCCGAAAGCACCATAGCACTCCGAGTGTTTCGTTTTATATCAAATGTTGACCTGTGTAATCTTTAAGAATTTTCACAATCGCTGACTCAACAATAAAGAAATAATTTCGTGAAGGTTGTAACTACATTATATATATATATATATTTATATAGCTGGTCCCTAAGAAGATGCTCCTTAAACACGACATAAGTCAATAAAGTTCCGGTTTGAATATTCTTTCCAAAAAATAGGAAGCGCATATTTAAATCATATACAAGTCTTAGGTTTGAAGTGTTAAAATTTTACTTTCGACAGTTTTGGTTCTACATACACAATCACACAGACGTTGTTTCAAAAATAGTCAGATTTGATTCAGGGATGGTCAAAACATGTATTACCATTTATTATTTCGAGTTCAAACATTTTCATGATATCTTGCTTTTAAATATCGTCCAAGAATATAATGTAAAAACTATACCTTGGTGTAAAAATTGCAAAATTAGGACATAATTATATCGAGGTGTTTATTAAGTCTCGTAAAACCAGTACATAATTGCGCTCTTAACTGAAACACTAATATATTATCTTTGAATTCAGTTATGCCTGTGAGTATGTACCGCGATGTAAACATCATTAAATGCGGTGGTATCGAGTTGCGTGGTATAAAAGCAAGTCTTGCCCCAAGAAGACAGCATATGCAGTCGACACCAAAACTCGAAAAGTGCTTATTTGTTCCGAATGAAAACAACCAATTATTAAACGAAGATTTCGATAAGTCTTGTATTCAAGGCCTAACAGTCCTGCTTCAAACTGTAATCGAAAACTGTGCAGGCGCCTTAAAACTAAAAGTTACAGAGGTTGCCGCTGAAAGACCACCTGAGGCTCTTCTGGCGCCAATTGTCATCAAAACAATTGAAGCTGAGCCTATGTTATCTGTGGCGTATTCCACTGTATCTGATGGGCCAATTGAATCCTATGCAACTGCATTTGAAGCGCTAGGAGTAAAAACTGTACAAAAAGATGTAACTCAAAACGTAGTTGATCAAAATGTTCATCTCGTTGTTGCCCACGACTTGTTGAGCAAAAATGCAATGAGCATATTAGAAAACGCAGCGAATTCCTTAAAACCAGGTGGCATGATATTGTTGGAAGAAATTAATAAACCGGTGAATATGCAAACCATCGCCAATATGGGGATGGAGTTGATTGGGAAGCAAATTGCTGGGCCGAAAATGTATTTGTTAATTCGTAAAACGGTTGAAATTGATGTGCCGAATAGTCTTGTTATTAAAATATCTGAATCGACATTCGACTGGGTCGAACCACTTAAAGATGCGATGAAGCAGAGCGAAACTGATAACATGAAGATTTATTTGGTTGTGCAAAATGAAGAGTTGGCTGGTATGATGGGCTTGACCACTTGTATTATGCGAGAACCAGGTGGTTCAAATGTTCGGTCAGTTTTCATACAAGACAAAAAAAGTGGAATGTTCTCGTTGACAGCAACATTCTTTGTGAAACAATTAAAAAAAGATTTGGTTTTCAATGTTCTGAAAAATGGCGTTTGGGGGACATACAGACATATCACTCTTGATACCACGACAGATAGCGGCAAACTGCAAGTGGAACATGCGTATATTAACGCTTTGACCAGAGGAGATCTATCTAGTTTAAGATGGATTGAAGGACCACTTAGTTACTACAAGTAAGATTTGACACTAGTGATTTAAAATTTCCGGATATTTTGATATAATTTTCCTTTGCAATGATATTTGGCGAATATTTGAAAAGTTATTCTACATCCTTGATCATCTCGAATAATTTCTAACAGACACAAACATAAATACACAGCAACCTTCACATACATCTGAGTGCTAAACTTTGAAATGTCTTAGGAAATTTTGAATTTTGCCTTTCCCTTAAATTTCCGTTACCTGTCCTTTTTTATTTGGATATTTTAAATACACATTACTATTAAAAGGTATATATGTTGTTTAAGCAAAATAAGCTAACTAATTATTATTATTTTACAGAAACGATAATCTTAAGGCTGAGTTATGCTCTGTGTACTACGCGCCACTTAATTTCCGTGATATCATGTTGGCTAGTGGAAAGCTTCCTCCAGATGCGCTTCCCGGTGACCTGGCTGGCCAAGATTGTATCCTGGGGCTAGAGTTCTCTGGTAGAGACACACAAGGACGTCGCGTTATGGGAATGGTGGCCGCTCGTAGTTTGGCTACCACTGTTCTTGCAGATCCTGGATTCATGTGGGAAGTGCCAGAACAATGGAGTTTGGAAGAGGCAGCGACGGTTCCCGTTGCATATGGAACCGTAAGTTTTATAACTTTATTTACTTATTTAAAATTACCTGGTGTGGCCTACACTTGATTTTCTTCAACATAGTTTTCATTTTATATACTAATGCCTTATTATGTTTAAAATTCTGCTACCATTTTATCAGTTTAAAAATCAGGAATGTAAATTTACTGAAGCTTCAATTATATTATTGAATCGATTATTCAAAAATATATCTTAGGCGAGCAGTAATCTTGAAATTTTTCTTTAACACTGTCTAGTGTTTTGCCTTCGTTTGCACCAAAAGTAAATATATTATATAACTCTAAACCTTCATCTCCAACAAGATTGAGAAAAACTGCAATTTTCTTGTCTTCAGTTTTTGACATCAGTTCAGTGGCACATAAGAATAAACTAAATTTTTGTTCAAATCTTCTCCAATTGTCAGAAATATTTCCATCTAGCACTAGTGCCTCTGGGGGCTTGAAGATATTTTCCATTTTTCTCACTAATTTGAACAACCTGACACCATGTATTATTCTTGGGCCACACAATGAAGGGACTTCTTAATAATTACATACACCAGCATGTATATATATATATTGTTTGTTTATTTATTACACACAATTACAACTATCTCTAGCGCGTGGCTTCTACGTTCTAGGTTATATACCTGATCGTATCTCACTTCATGTTGTTAAACTTGCGCGCTAAATACAAATATATAATAATATAACACAGCTTCTATTATATTATTGAATCGTTTATTCAAAAATATATATTAGATGATTCTAAACTCTTTTTAAATTTGCACCAAATATGACATCAACTTTGCTCGTTAGACATAAAATAATGCTCGGATTTCTCGACTCGACTGACCGCGAGGAGATTTGCTGGGCAAGAATTTAAAGCTAAGGTATTTAAAAAATCGGTGTGGCCAACACAGAACTTTCTTGTACACTCACACATAACACTCACACAATACGATACTTGTCACCGACGAAGAGAAAGCCGAGACAATCGCGAGTATCTTCGAAAATGTGCACAAGTCAGACTCCACTGACATTATCGAACAGACCAACATCATACAACAGACATACACGTACCTAAACCAAACACACAATACCCACCCCAAAGAACTGGCCAAACTCCTCACCTCGCCCCAAGAGCTATCTCTGATAATATAAACTCTACCTAACCGAAAATCCCCAGGTCCAGACCAAATCGAAATCCTCATTCTTAAAAACCTCTCAACCAAAGCAATTGTCGAACTCACATACCTAACCAACTCAATAGTCAAGCTCCAATATTTTCCCGCTGCCTGGAAAACTGCTACAGTCCATCCTATTCCCAAACCAAACAAAGACCGCAAACTTCCAACAAACTACCGTCTCATAAGTCTCCTTAATACTCTGGTTAAACTCACGGAGAAAGTCATCCTTTCCCGACTAAACGAAATTGACCAAAGACTAAAAACTACCCCTGACTGCCAGTTTGGTTTCAGATCGAAACATAACACTGTGCAGCAGGTAAGTAGAATAGTGACCGACGCAACATTTAACTTCAACAAACACAATGTCACTGTGATAGAAAAAGCCTTTGACTTCAACTATCCTCCAATCCTTATTAAACTCATACACTCCTACCTAACACTCCGTAACTTCCAAGTAAAAATAAACAACAAGCTATTCCACCCAAAACCAATAGTGGCAGGTATCCCACAAGGCAGTGTCCTAGGCCCTAAGCTTTTCATCTTCTATCTTAGTGACATACCGACCTACCAAAGGACAAACATCTTTTTATTTGCAGACGGCACAGCTTTGTACTCCCACTCCTCGAGTGCGCAAAACGCAAGCAAACATATACAGACACACATAAACAAACTACAAAAATACTGGGACAAATGGAAAATTAAAATCCATGCCACTAAAACTGAAACCATTGTTTTCTCACGTAAATTCACACAGAGACGAATACTGAGACCACTTACTATCTATGACAAAAAAATAGAACCGACAAAAAGTGTGAAATACTTAGGTGTACACCTAAACCACACGCTAAAACACGGACAACACATCAAGCACACAATCACAAAAACACAGCTTGCCATTAGAAACCTTTAACCCCCTCCTAGTTAAAAGCAGTCCTGTCACCACCAAAAACAAATTACTCATATACACAGCAATCATAAGGCCAATTATGACCCACGCAGCCCCAGTCTGGTGCAATGCTTCAAACTCTGCATTGCAACCACTGCAGAGACTACAAAACAAGTGTCTTAGACTAGCTACAAACGCCGACAGATACACCAGAATAACACACCTCCACCGAACAACCAACATACCGCATATACGAGCCTACATCGACAACATATCTCAAAAATATTACAAAACACAACTAAACTCAAACCCACTCACACGTAATATCACAAAACACAGACACGATAACACCACAATCATGCTGAAACACAAGCTCCCCAACCAAATGCTACCAATATTTACAGAAAGCCTTCCAGATCCCCACACGTAACACTTATACACACAACACCGACTACATATCACGTCACTAAAGCCAACCACATTTCAGAACATTATCATGCATCAGTGAAAAACTATGATTCATATATCACCAACATAAATGTTGGTAAATAAGATTTTAAATTAGTTATAATTAGTCTATAAGTTTTCCGTAAAAATTTTCATTGTCGAAAATGGGTTTTCATGTCTCCCCCTTTCCCATACACAGAACCGGACCAACAAAACATAAACAAACAAAAACAAACACAACACACTTACAAATGCTTCATGCACACACGTGCAACACAAACCATACCCAGATATACACTCCCCCTGTGAGTAGGATCTCTGAAAAAAACCAGTCATGTGCTCACACGTATACATGTAATTGTAAATGTAATAAAAATAAAGATATTTTAAAATGAAATGAAATGATGCATCCCCTATTTTACCTATTATAACTAACTAGGGTAATCCGTGGGCACCATGTGACCATATTGTATACTAAATATAGTTAAATTTTGACGGAAGGCGAATTTTTTTGTAATATTTTTTCTCGAAAAATAATATATATATATATATATATATATATATATATATATATATATATATATATATAAAAGGCATTTCCCTTACACGAATTTTCCTGCACGCTGTTGTATTTTCGTTATCTTTGTGCCCATATCATATTCTTCATCGATCTAATTAATATTTGTATGAATTTTGACAATTCGTTTTTTAAATTTATCAATGTAGACTTTAAATTTTGATAAATGGCCATATGTTAAAATACAATTTCCCAAGCCATTAAAAATAATTATTTTAAATATAAAATGTTTTAGCCCACCAATAAAATGTATACAAATCTCTCAAGATTGTTGTTTTCTTGAGAAAACACAGAAAATTAATTAATTAGCCACAGTGGTTTAGACTCTCGTCTTTCACCCTGTGGGCTCGGGAGTTCGATTCCCGCCTATGCCAATTTTCATTTTGAAAAAAATGCGTTCTACACATACCAAATCATAACAACATACATACATCAGGGTGCTTATATATATATATATATATATATATATATATAATGTCTGTTATTTTTATAGAGTTACTACGCACTTGTTGTCCGAGGACGTATGAAGCCAGGAGAGTCTGTACTTATTCACGCCGGAGCCGGAGGCGTTGGACAAGCAGCTATCACCATTGCGCTGCATATGGGCTGCACTGTGTTCACCACTTGTGGCACTCAAGCTAAGAGAGATTTCCTAAAACAAAGATTCCCTCAACTAACTGATAAACACATTGGGAATTCCCGAGATACAAGCTTCGAGCAACTTGTTCTCCAACAAACCAAAGGCAACGGTGTAAACCTTGTATTGAATTCTCTGTCTGAGGAAAAACTGCTTGCTTCCATTCGTTGTTTGGCAAAACATGGGCGTTTCTTAGAGATTGGAAAGGTTGATTTCACCAATGACAATCCTCTAGGAATGAGTTTCTTCTTGAAGAATATCACGTTCCATGGTATTTTGTTAGATGCTTTGTATGATTCTGACAATCCTGACAAGAACGAAGTAATGGCTTTGGTGACAGCTGGTATTAAAAGCGGTGCAGTCCGTCCTCTTCCTGCGACAGTATTCACTGAAAATCAAGTGGAAGCATCCTTCCGTTACATTGCAACCGGAAAACATATTGGTAAAGTTGTGCTTAAAATTCGCGATGAGGAAAGTCGCCAGGCGCAGAAACCTGCAATAAAACTAGTGCCTGCTATCCCGCGCACATACATGGATCAAGAGAAATCGTATGTGTTGGTTGGTGGTCTAGGTGGATTTGGCTTAGAATTAGCAAATTGGCTAATAACACGTGGGGCTAAGAACTTAGTCTTGACGTCTCGCAGTGGTATTCGTACCGGATACCAATCACTGTGCATCAGACGGTGGCGAGAAATGGGTGTCAACATAACTATTTCAACCGCAGATGCAACTACGGAGAAAGGGGCTAAATTGTTACTAGAACAAGCAAATAAACTTGGCCCAGTTGGAGGTATTTTCAATCTAGCAGCAGTGCTGCGAGACGCTTTGATGGAAAACCAAAGTAAAGCCGATTTCAAAACTGTATGTCTGCCGAAAGTGGACGCCACTAAAAATTTAGATTCAATCTCCAGGATTATGTGTCCACATTTAGACTACTTTATTGTCTTCTCCAGTATTTCATGTGGTCGCGGTAACCCAGGCCAAGTCAATTACGGTTTCGCGAACTCCGCAATGGAACGTATGTGTGAAGCAAGACAAGCAGCCGGACTTCCAGGATTAGCTATCCAATGGGGTGCGATTGGTGATGTGGGTCTTCGTTTTGAAACATTAGGTAATAATGAAACGGAAGTGGATGGCATTTTGCCACAACGTATGCCTTCATGTTTACAAGCCATTGACAGCTTCATGCAACAACCCCATCCGGTGATGGCTAGCATGGTACTTGCGGATAAACAGCATGGTAAATCTACCGGTAACCAAGTTTGTCTCATTGACGCAATTGCTAACATTCTTGGCGTCAAAGATTCGAAGACAATCCAACCATCTGTGACACTAGCCGATTTGGGTATGGATTCAATTATGGGCTCTGAAATAAAACAAACATTGGAGCGTAACTACGACTTAGTGTTCAGTGTCCAAGAAATTATAAATCTTACATTTGGCAAGCTAATGGAATTCAGTAGTGGTGGTTCTACGCATGCCGAACCAACTGCGGCTAACACTGATAATGCTGAAGTACAATATAATTTGCCGGAAATTATGCCATCTAAACCAATCGTCCATATGAAAAGCAAAGTGTCCAGTAATGAAGTGACTCCATTGTTTGTTCTGCATCCTATTGATGGCGTTGTCAATGCCTTGACTGAACTTGTTCAAGAACTGTCTATACCAGTGTATGGACTGCAGTGTACAGCATCGGCGCCCTTAGACTCTATCAGTGAATTATCGATGTACTATGTTAAACATGTGCGCACAGTTCAACCGAAAGGACCGTACAGTCTTTGCGGCTATTCGTTCGGAGCGTGTGTTGCATTTGAAATGGCCACACAATTGGAGAGTGAGGGGGAGACTGTTAAACTTATATTATTAGATGGATCCCCGAATTATATAGCTACACATATAGGAAAACGAAAAGTCAACAGTGGAGACAATAAAGTCAATGAGAGTGAAGCACTTACTCACTTTGTACTGCAGTTCAAAGATATCGAGCAAGCTAAGGTGAATCTTTCATTATTTTTAATACATAATTGTAGTAACTATTCTAATTCGTTCATAAGTTTTGTATTTAATAAACAACTAATGTCAGAAACATTTATTCAAAGAACATTCTTTACATTCCATACATCGAGGTTAATTTTAATTATGTGTTGTAATTATTTATATTGTTGTCAACAGATCATCAAAGAGCTGAATTCTCTGAAAAATTGGGAAACAAGATTAGATCGCACCACAGAGATGTTGAATGGAGTTGTACCTTTCCCTGCAGATCAGTTGAAGATTGCAGCGTCGAGCTTCTACCATAAACTAGTTGCTGCCGACAAATACAAACCGACTGGACAATTCAAAGGAGAAATTATTTTACTTCGGGCCAAGGATAACTATGTACAGTTAGGAGATGATTATGGACTGAATGACGTAAGGTTAATTTTTAGAAAATTGTAGAAGAATATTTTTTTGTAGTAATATATTTTAAATTTCCGGAAATAGAAATTTAGCGGAAATGTAAAATTCTAAATTTTCGATTTAATTTACAAATTTTCGATTTAAAATGCGCCAAATTAACTAACTTCCGAGTTATCTGAATACATGATTTAACACACAGATTAATTAAATTATCTTACGTATTATTACGCATGAAATAATACATTATTGAGTAATTAATGAGCATTTGATTTATATAAATAATAAAACAATTTATGATTTATAGAATTTACCATACAAAATTAATTTTTAGCTTAAAGTCCTGTTTTCAAAACAATTTTTAAATATATTAGACCACATTCTCTAATTTGATGTTACTTTAAAAGACAGATTGTTGGGGATAAATAACAATTTATAAGCAATGTTACAAGAAAGACAACGCATATTGTAGAAAATGCCTCTGGAAAAAGTGCGAAATATTTAGAATGTTTCTTAGCTCGTCGTACGATAGTACAAGACAGCTATAGTGTTTGTTAGTATGTCTGTAACATGCTCGGATCAAAATATATATATATATATATTGTAGGCGCTTGAAAATAAATACTAATATATAGTTGGCTTTAATAATAAAAATAAAATATGTAATTCAGTTGTTATAAAATAAATATAATTTTGACAGATCATTTTTTAAAAAGTAATAATTTGGTCTTTCGGACCCGGATTTAACATATATACTTCCAGGTATTTGACAGACCCCGACATTTGGTCTTTCGGACCCGGATTTAACATATATACTTCCAGGTATTTGACAGACCCCGACATTTGGTCCTTCGAAAATATAATTGAGTCAGCCCTTGGTACAACAGTCTTATTAGCCTAATAAGATGTCATCCACCAATTCTATTCGACAGCGTCGTAGTGAACGCATTAGAAATTTAACCATGAAGAAAAAAGATGATATACAAGATAGCGAACAGGTTCCTGGTACACTTATTTTAGACCAAGACAATGTAAGCGGAATCAGTAGACGAACCCGTTTATCTAATGTAGCATCAAACAAATCTAATAAAAGTTCTCTTATTCGAAAACTGGAACTACAATTGGAGTACGCCCAAAAGAAAAAAGATCAAGAAATTTTAGATTTGGAATTTCAACTGAAAATGGCTCAAGTGGAAGAAGAAGAAGATGTAATTGACATAAAAAATGATTTAATTGGTCAAGCAAAAGTTGAAGAAGAAGACATTTCCTTGCCACCAGATAATATTGAAAACTGGGTTGTTAATCAACGAAATTCAACAAAAAATAATATTCCAAATCATTCTTCAACATCTTCAGTTGTTTCCACTAATACTAGACGACTTAATAAATATATATCAAGACAATCACTACCCAAAGATTTACCGAATTTCAGCGGAAATCCCGTGGAATGGCCCAATTTTATAAGCCAGTACCGTAATTCGACAAAAGTATGTGGCTTTACAAATGAAGAAAATCAGAGCCGTTTACAGAAATGCTTGCATGGGAAAGCCAGAGAAATTACGCAATCAATACTGATATTGCCACAAAATATTGAAAAAGCTATAAATATACTTCAAAGACGATTTGGACGACCTGAATATATTATTTCACTTCTACTAGAAAAGGTACGAAATATGCCTGTAATTAAAGAAGACAAATTGGAACAATTGATAGATTTTTCCGATGCCGTCACAAATCTTGTTTGTACAATTCAAACATTGAACGAAGATGACCATATGAAAAATCCCATTTTGTTGCAAGAATTAATAAATAAACTACCAATAAATCTTCGAATGATGTGGGCAGAACACACTAGAAATATTAGAAGATCAAAATTAATTGAATTCGAAACGTGGTTGGAAATAAAGGCAGAGGCAGCGTGTGAACTTCGAATTCCACAACTGGACAAGTTTGACAACTCAAAAGTTAAGCATAATAATTATAAAACAACGCTAGTAACTACAAACGAGAACACCAATAACATATGTTTTTGTTGTAATTCTACCTGGCATCCACTTTACAAATGTGAAACATTTAAATCCTTTGAAGTGGATAAGCGTTGGAAAACAATTACAGATAGAAAAATGTGTTTCTCTTGCCTACGTCCAGGACACGGAGTAACAAGTTGCAAATACAAGAAGAATTGCAACATTGACGGCTGCAAGAAGCCCCACAATACTCTGTTGCACAAAGTCAACGTTGGAACGAACGAGGTTTCCAAAGAAAATAAAAAGGACACAAACTGTCATGTTTCGCAAGAATTAAACAAAGTCTTGTTGAAAATCTTGTCGGTAACATTACATGGTAAAAATAATGTCATTGAAACATATGCTCTTCTAGATGATGCATCGACAGTCACTTTGTTGGATGAAGAAATTGCTGCACAACTTGAAGTTGATGGACCAACAAACTTATTGTGTATGCAATGGACGAATAATCAAATTCAACAACAAAATGATTCGAAGATTGTAAATTTAACCATCAGTGGAAAAAATACCAAGTCCTTTTATTTGCGTCATGTAAGGACTATTAGCGATTTAAATTTACCTTCTTATACAATTAATATTGAAGAAATGTCAAAACAATATCCACATATTTCAAGTTCGGAAATCTCATCAATTGTTAATGCGAAACCAAAATTACTAATTGGACAAGACAATTGGCCGCTATTAACAACTAGAAAAATTATTTATGGTCCCTGGTCCGGTCCTGCACTTAGCAAGACTCTACTAGGTTGGGTAGTACATGGAAACACTACAGATAGAAGTCATCTTTCTCTTAGACAGTTCACTTGCCATATTTGTGAAAAGGACAATTTGGATTTACTGCATGATATGGTAAAAGAACATTGGAAGATCGAATCCTTCGGCGTAAATCATGTGAATGATGTTTCCATGTCAAAGGAAGATATAAGAGCCCAGAATATCTTAGATGCTACAATGAAATGGGACAATAATAAATACGAGACAGGACTTTTGTGGAAATTTGAGAAAATAAAATTTCCAGACAGTGAACAAAATGCCTTAAATAGATTAATGTCAATTGAAAGAAAAATGGATAAAAATTCCGTTTATGCACAAGCATACTGTGACAAAATAGAAGAATTTTCGAATAAAGGATACATAAATAAACTATCTGAAAATGACACTAAAACTATAAATGATAAATCATGGTATTTACCACATTTTGGAGTAGTCAATCCTAATAAACCGACGAAACTCCGCATTGTTTTTGACGCAGCCGCGAAATCAAATGGAGTATGCTTAAATGATTACCTACTCACTGGACCTGATCTTTACAATTCACTACACACAATATTATTGAACTTTCGTATAAATAAAATTGCGTTTGTTGCCGATATTAAAGAAATGTTTCTGCAAGTTAAAGTACGAAAAGAAGATCAATGCGCACAACGATTTTTATGGCGGGGAAAGGAGCGGAACCGTTATCCCGACACATATGAAATTCAAGTGGTGTTTTTTGGATCAACAAGTGGACCTTGCTTAGCACAAGAAGCAAAAAACCGAAATGCACGGAATTTTGGAAATGAATACCCGGACGCTGCTAAAGCAATAATAGAGCAACATTATATGGACGACTATCTAGGTGGCGCCAACGACGAGACAGATGCCATCAAATTGATCAATGACGTCATACACGTTCATAAAATGGGAGGATTTATAATTTGCAATTGGATTTCCAATTCAAAAGAAGTTCTTCGACAAATCGATCCTAAACTAACTGCTCTGGGGGAGAAAAATATGAGTATTGATGAATCTGAATCGACAGCGGAGAGAATTTTGGGATTATGGTGGAATCCAACAGAAGATTGTTTCATATATCAGACACATTTTCACAAAATTGACAATGAAATATTAAATGGTGAACGTAGACCGACGAAGCGTGAAGTTCTAAAAACAGTCATGTCAATCTTTGATCCACTGGGTTTTGTAGCTCATTTTATAATTCAAGGCAAAATACTACTTCAAGAAATTTGGCGAAGTGGGCTTGGATGGGATGATGAAATCACCGACATCTTAGACAAAAGGTGGCTCACTTGGATCAACGATCTTAAAAATATTAAAAACTTCAAACTGCCAAGACAATATTTTAAAAGTGGAATGAAACAATGCCCTGCACAACTACACATTTTTTGTGATGCGTCAGAAAACGCCTACGCAGCAGTAGCATATCTGCGATGTGAGTGTGAAGATAAGACTTGTCGAGTTACATTTATTTGCGCAAAAACTCGAGTATCACCACTAAAACCAATGTCTATTCCGAGATTAGAACTCCAAGCAGCTCTCATTGGTGCGCGGTTGGGGACCGCCTTAATAAAAGCATTAGACATCAACATAGAATCTACAATTTATTGGACAGATTCAAATACGGTTTTACAATGGATTCGATCAGAAGCACGTCGATTTAAAGTATTCATCGCACAAAGACTCGGAGAAATCCAGGAATTAACAAATACAGGAGATTGGAGATATGTTACTTCAAAAGAAAACGTCGCAGATGAAGCTACAAAACGAATAGACGAAGTGACAGATTTTTCTATCGAAAGTCGTTGGTTAAAAGGACCGTCATTCCTTCAATTAGCACCGGAATATTGGTTTTTTAAAAATATTGACAAAAAAGAAGCGAATCTCAACGACTTAGAAATCAGAAATGAGTATGTCGCAACACTGATTGTTTTGGAACCCCTGCCTACACCAGATCCTAAAAGATTCTCAAAATGGACAAAAATCTTAAGAAGTACGGCGTGGATGTTGAGATTCATTAGAAAATTGAAAAATTTAACCGCGAACCTTATCCAAAAATGTTCGTATGAATTGACACCCGATGAAATAATAGAAGCAGAACGTTTATTATGTCGTCGAATTCAAATGGATTCATTTGCCGATGAAATTTCAATCTTGAAAAACAAAAAAGATATACCGAAATCTAGTCGCCTTTATCGTTTATCATGTTTTCTTGATGAGCATAATATCATTCGTGTAGATGGACGATTAAATAATGCCACTTATTTAAATGAATTTACGAAACTACCGATTATTTTAGATCCTAAACATTTGCTGACAATATTGTTGATAAATTATTACCACAACAATGTAAATCATCACGGACAAGAAACAGTAGCAAATAATTTACGTCAAAAATTCTGGATACTAAATTTACGACAAGCTGTTAAAAAGGTATGGAGAAATTGTCAAAAATGCAAAAATGAAAAAACTTTGCCAAAAATGCCAATAATGAGTCAATTACCTACCTGTCGCTTGGAACCAACAATACGACCCTTCATAAAGACAGGTGTTGACTATTTTGGGCCAATAGAAATAACAGTGAAGCGAAGCCATGAGAAACGATACGGTGTAATTTTCACTTGCATGGCAACCCGAGCTATTCACCTTGAAATAGCGCATGACTTGTCTACGGATGCCTTCATTAATGTCTGTCGTCAATTTGGCTGTAGAAGAGGTTTCCCGAATGAAATCTTTTGTGACAATGGAACTAATTTCAAAGGCGCAGAACGTGAGCTCAAGGAAGCTTTAGATGATTGGAATCAAAATAATATAACAATATTCTGCACAATGAAAAATATTAAGTGGAACTTTAATCCACCACTAGCACCACATATGGGAGGCACGTGGGAGAGATTAATTCAATCAGTTAAAAAATCGTTGCGAGCAGTTTTGAAACAAAGATATCCTCAGGAGCATGTACTGCGTACTTTATTTATTGAAATCGAGAATATCTTGAACAGTCGACCTTTAACACACGTACCGCTTGACACCGAAGATGGAGAACCTTTAACTCCAAATCATTTTCTAATTGGACCATCGTATTTAGCTGCTCCATTTGTAGAAACTGATAATACCAATTTATATTTGTTAAATAAATGGAAAGCCGTACAAAGGTTAACGGATTTATTTTGGAAACAATGGACTCGAGAATATGTACCTACTTTATTGAATAGACAAAAATGGAGACAACCAAATAAACGAACAGTAAACATTGGCGATATAGTAATTGTTGTGGATTTTGATCTTCCTAGAAACAATTGGACCAAAGGGAGAATTGTAAATACATATCCGGCAAAAGATGGAAATATAAGAATAGTAGACGTCCGGACAGTCACTGGGATATATCGCAGACCGATCTCAAGACTCTGTGTATTGGATGTTTTTTAAAAACAATTTAGACCCAGTTTAGAGTAATTGAATTATATTCAATTACTGCGGAGGAGAATGTAGGCGCTTGAAAATAAATACTAATATATAGTTGGCTTTAATAATAAAAATAAAATATGTAATTCAGTTGTTATAAAATAAATATAATTTTGACAGATCATTTTTTAAAAAGTAATAATTTGGTCTTTCGGACCCGGATTTAACATATATACTTCCAGGTATTTGACAGACCCCGACATATATATATATATATATATATATATATATATATATATATATATATATATATATATATATATATATATATATCATTGATATTTTAATAATTTACTTTAATTATATGGCAAAGTATCTTATTTGTTTTAATATTTTTTAGTTAACGTAACTGTTTGAGGACCTCATGACGTCATGAACTATGACGTAGGCTGCATTATAAGCGAGATATACTGTATTTGGTGCTAAACAAAAGGCTTAAAGACGGAAAATCAATTTTTGAACTAAAACAGTTCCGTTTGGGATTATACCATAAAAGTCTTAAAGTACTTTCTAGTTAAAGAGAAATGAAAAAGATAAGTTAAAGTAAAAAAGAAACGGTTGTATTTATTTAATGACGTTTTTCTATATATTGTTTGTTACATCAGTTTATTAACATGTATAGTCATGGTATCTTCCAAAGGTGACTATGTAGACAATAGCTCGACTTCAGAAACTTCAGCACTCCCACTAGTTGTGCGCTTGTCCTTTTAATTTTAACATGCCAATATTATTCCTCAGGTTTATAAAACACTGACAGATTTTGCGTCTTGCATATTAAAACGTTTTATTAAACGTTTAACGTAATTTGTTTGATGAATGAAGATAGATTTTTCTTGTCGATTTCGTTCGATTTCCAATCCGACGTAGTGTTTCGGTTCACAAGTAGTTATTTCAAAAGAATCTTTTAGTTTTTCCAAAATGATTTTCATTGTAGTTTTGCTTTCGGTAATGACCAATTCGTCGTCGACATAGAGGATTAGTAAAACTTTTGTTTTGTTGTAGTTACAACGATAAACACATTTATCAGCGTTTGACTGTACGAAACAAAGACTTTTAAGAAAGTTGTCAAATTTCTTGTTCCAACATCGTGGGGCTTGCTTGAGCCCATATAGCGATCTTTTAAGTTTACAGACTAGGTTTACGTTTATGTTCGTTCCGCTTGGTGGCTTTAAGTAAATTTCTTCTTCGAGATCACCATGAAGAAACGCGGTTTTTACATCAAACTGTGTGATTTCATAATCTCGTTTTGCTGGAATAGCAAGTAAAATTCTAATTGAATCATACCTTGTTGTGGGTGAATAGATGTCATTGTAGTCTAATCCTTTCTTTTGTGCGCATCCTTTTGCACATAGCCTAGATTTGTAACGTGAGATTTTTCCTTCAGGTGTTGTTTTGACTTTGAAAACCCATTTTGTGTCTATTGCCTTTCCTCCTTCAGGTAATGAAACTAAATCCCATGTTTCGTTCCTTTTTAGTGCATCGAGTTCTTCTTGGATTGACTTGATCCATTGTTTTGATTCCTTGCATGTTATCGCTTCTTCGAATGTTTCGGGTACATCTATTTCAGTAAAATAGCTTTCGAAATTTTCATGCCATTTTGGTGGTTTTCTTTCTCTACTTTCTCTGGTACGAATTGGTGTTGCTTGATTCAACTCGTGAATTTCTGGTTCTCTTATTAATTCTTCATTTAGATCATTATTTTGCGATTCTGGTTCTTCTTCGTGTATTTCTTCGTTCTCGATCGTAATTCTTGCAATGTTTTTGCGTTCAGTCGTTAAATTTGTATTTTCATTGAACGTAACATTTCGCGAGATAGTGATTTTATTTGTTTTCGGATCTAGTAAACGATAATTCGACGAATTTCCATCGTATCCGACAAATATTAGTTTCTTACTTTTTGATTCTAATTTTGTTCGTTTTTCTTTGGGCACATGCGCATATGCGTCACAGTCGAAAGTTCTCATATAAGATAATGTTGGATTCTTACCAGTCCATAATTCGTAAGGTGATGTGTTCGGTGTTTTGCTCGTTGGTGTTCTATTCAAGGTGTAAACTGCGGTGTTTACAGCCTCTCCCCATAGGTTTGTTGGCAGGTCTTTGGCATACAGCATTGAGCGGGCTCGCTCGATGATGGTACGCATTTCACGTTCAGCTTTGCCGTTTTGTTCTGGTGTGTAAGGTGCAGTTTTCTCCAGTTCGATTCCGTTGTGCAGTAGGAATCCTTTAAAATCACTGTTGAGAAATTCTGTTCCATTGTCTACGTGTAATGTTTTTACAATGTAGCCGAACTTGTTTTTCGTGAGTTTCACATACTGTTTGAAGCAGTCTAGAGTATCTGTTTTGTGTTTGATAAAGAACACTACTCGGTAACCAGTACAGCTGTCTTTGAATAACGCAAAATATTTGGCTCCATTGAGTGTTGGGGTCGTCATTGGGCCACATAGGTCACTGTAGATTGTTTCACCGGGTTTTGGATCAGTTCTATTCTTTTGAATGAATGGAAGTTTGTGTTGCTTCCCATATACACAAGCTTCGCAAAAGAAATTCTTGTTGTCATGCAGGTTTACTCCGCTTATTGATCCATTTGATATCAAACTTTTCAATGATTTGATATTGATGTGTCCTAGACGTTCGTGCCATAATTTTGTATTTTCAATTGCATCAATTACGTTGGCTTCATGCGTAACAATCGTGTGGAATTGCATGAAATATAGATTATTTGGGTTACGAGCGGCACAAGCTATTAAATTATTGTTTTCGTATACATACGCATAATCCCCTTCTTTGATGATCTTCATGCCCTTCCTTGTTATCGCGCCTTCGGAGAATAAACTTTTTCTTAAGTCCGGTATGTAGAGTACATTAGTTATTATTGCATCATACCATTTGTTATTGATGCGTTTACGAATTTTGATCGTACCTCTGCCTTTAACTTGTAGAGTTTGGTTGTTTCCAAGAGTAACCTTGGTATCGTGGTCATCTTGTATCAAGGTTGAGAAGAAATCTTTTCGATAAGTCATATGTGCCGAGGCACCGCTATCCATAGTCCAGGCGTCCTCTTTGGTTACTTCTATGACAGTTTGCATTTCTTCTTCATCGTCTTCAGTAACGAATGCTGAGAAGTTGCTATGTTGAGATCTATTTTCTGCATTTTGTTTTGTATCTCGTTCCTTTTTCGGTCCACAGCAGTCGCGGGCGAAATGTCCCTTTTTCTGACAGTTGTAACATGTAACTTTTGGTCTTTTAACATATCCATTTGTCTTTGGTGAAAACTTAGTAGATGTTGTGAATGCTTTTTCATTTTCTTCAATTGAAGTTAGATTCGTTTCCTCATCTATTAGGCGTGCCGTTAGATTCGATATCGTTTGCTTTCTTTCATCTAGTTATAGCCAAGCTTTTCTCAGATTTCTATATTTCTGTGGTAGGCTACCTAAAATTCTAGTCATAATTGCAACATCACTTATTATGTCACCTGCATTTTTGATCTGACGTGCCAAATTTTCTACTTTGGCTACATGTTGAGCTATAGAATCGGTGGTACTCATTCTATATTCATGAAAACGTTCCTGTGTTAGCATTTTGTTTATTTCACTCTTTTTTGCATCACTTCATTTACAACATATAATTGTTTTTCAGCAGTGGGACATATATTGATAGTGGTTATTAACTTTTGTTTTTGTTCACCAGATATGCAAGCAAAAAGTGACTGTCCTCCCGTTGGAAGGTAACCACCGAAGTATCTTAGTTGGCTCGACAGGTCGGCAAGCAGCGAATATTATCCATCGCTTTATAACAAAGATATAACTTTAGTTTGCTTAATTACTTCTTATTTTAAAAAATAACTATGTTACCGACAAACATTCCTCACCGTGTTTGTAAATATTATTTTTTACTTCATGGGACTTTAAAGCAAACATTGTTGTATTTGTTTATAAACCATGTACACACTAATAAATGTTTTTGATTTAGTAATTATTATGTATAGTGACTACATAATGATATTTATGTTATTTTGAAGGCTAATGATGACACAAGATGTGTTGCTTCATCTTTGTGATTTCGTTATAGCTGGTTATTGTACAATGTCATTCAAATAAATATAAACTGGATATTGAAATGTTTTTATTTACCCCTCATATAACCTGTAGCGACAGTTCAAATGACGGGTTAAGTTCTTTCTGCGCATATAAAACTAGAAGATGGCTGCGAATTTTACATAAAGCTACTATAGTTTAGGTTATTTTGACTTTTAGAAAGTCTTCAGTAGCGATCGAACCGTTTGACACAAACCAACGTTTGAATTTATCGTTACAACTAGTCCTAATCAAAACAACACTTATCGTGTGTGTATAAAAATACTTATATACAGTGTGGTTATAAAAAAAATCCTACATAAAATTGTGTTAAACAAGTTCAACGCCTGCAGGGCCTCTCTATGAGAGAAAACCTGCAGTACTATCTAAAAGAAAATTTGTTTTCTAACCAAAGCATGAGTGGGGATACACCAATGGAGGCCAACGAGAGCAACAGCAACACGGACGAAGACGAAACAAATGAAGCAGGTAAACGAACTGCCCAATCACAACTGACAAACTCCGGAAAGAAATCCCCATTTTAGATCCCAACATCAAACAGATTCCAAATCTTAACCCCTAAAGATTCTGATCAAGGTAAGTGCCAAACCCAAACAAAAAATAATGCACAAGAGCAAAAATGCCTACAATATTCCTAAACGACATATACAATTACCAGAATATACTAGAAGTCCTTAAAAAATTAACAACCAAGCAAATGGGCAACAAGTGTACTAAAATCATGCTCACAAGCATCATGGATTATAGAATACTGACTGCATACTGTGATTCACAAAACACACAATTTTATACATTCAGTATACCTGATGACAATATAATAACTGTAATAGCTCGTAGCGTACCTAGCTCTTTAACCAAAGCAGAAATCAAGAATGATCTAATAAACTCTTTTAATAGAGACAAAAATCCTATGCCACTGTGTGATATTTATCTTGTCAAAAATGAAAAAGCAATGGATTCTTTCAATTACAACACTTACTAAATGCTATAATAATCATTGTATCAAAACGCAAAAGCAGAGAAATCCCACAATGCACCAGGTATCAATCATTCGGGCACACCAAAAACTTATGCCGTCTTAATACTAGATGCCATAAATGTGCAGGACAACATCACTACCGACACTGCAAAAATGAACCTAACACAAAACCTACATGCGTCAACTATGGCGGCGAACATCCTGCAAACTGTAGAGGATGCAAATATTTTCAGGATATAAAAAATAAAATCACTTCCAAACCCCATACCACCATACCAAACCAAGCTGAAGTAAACAAAACTCGCGACAGACAATTACACCCAATAAATGCAACCACTTCCCAAAATTCTACAAACTACGCCTCCATTACCAAACAGAACTCCAACTCGTCCACCCAAAAAACTGACCCCAATTTACCGAAATGCACTGAAATCTAGAGTTCATCAAACCATACATTCAAACTATAAAATCCTTCGTCACATTAGTTATCTTTTTTTGGCCTAACCACAGCTAACCCGGTTGGTGCTTTCAGTAACTTGTGCATTCGAGTGGCAGGTTACTCCAAAGAAGTTAGCGCTGGGTTACTGACATGTCTAACCCTGCTCTGTAGTAGGGTTCCGCATGCTGGATTACGGGTTGCTGCATTTACCGCCATTTGACTTAGTTCTATTTGAAATGGCATCAGTAAATAGTGAACATATTTGTGAAAAATGTGGGGTGCAAGGAGATCTTGGTTTTATTTCTTATTTTTGAAAACATTTAGCACTTAAATTTAAATTGAATCTTTCAATAACCTGTCCATTTCACTGAGGTTACTGACTGGTTACCGCCATATTGTAACCCGTGCCAACCACTTCTCCAACCAAATCCTACCCGGGTTGGCTCTAAAAAGATGCCTATTATAATTTTAAACAAAAATGGCAGACATAAACCTACCTCAATTAAACTTAGTTAACTGGAATGCCGACGGTATTAATGCCAAAAAAGGGTAACCTTCATCGACTTTCTGCAAAGACCACGTACACATAGCCTGGGTCTCCGAAACACACCTTATAGTCTAGGAAGTAGCAATAATAATAAAAAATGGGTTGTGGCCAACGCAGGACTTTCTTTTACGTAGTTTTCATTTTATATATATATATATATATATATATATATATATATATAAACGAGGGCTGTCCGACTAGCCTCACCGATCTATGGTGCCACTGTCGCAAGAAACATAACCTATTGTGTAGTACATTATGTTAGACGGCTACTGTTAAAATTTCAGCCGAATCAAACTCGTAGTTTTGTTTTGACCGTGTGTGAAACCGGGAGTATCAGCAGATTTTAGAAAAATGGAAAAAGAGTAATATCGGTCGGTGATTCGATTCTTGTTTTTGGAAGGGAAATCGCGCAGCGAAATCAAAGAACGGTTGGATGCTGTGTACGGCACGGCGACTCATCTCCTTCGATGGCGACCGTCAAAAATTGGTTCAACGAGTTTCACCGTGGTCGCACGACGGTTTTTGATGAGCCTCGCCCAGGTGCCCCAAAAACGGCTACCACGGAGGATAACGTGACAAAAATCCACGATCTCGTATTGGAAGACCGCCGATTGAAGGTGCGTGAGATAGCTGAGATAATAGGCATCTCAAAACACCGCGTGGGTCATATCCTACATGAAATTTTGGGCATGAGAAAGCTGTCGGCGCGATGTGTGCCGCACCGCGTTTGCTCACTCTGGACAACAAGCGCAACCGTGAGATCACTTCATAGCAGTGTTTGACGCTGTTTAAGCGCAATCCGAAAGAGTTTCTGCGTCGTTTCGTGACTGGTACACACCAGAAACCAAGGAACAGTCAAAACACTGGATTTCACCCGGCGAACGTGCTCCGAAGAAGGCAAAAACTGTCCCATCAGCCGGAAAGGTGATGGCCACCGTTTTCTGGGATTCACAAGGTGTGATCTACATCGACTACCTGCAGAAGGGCAAAACCGTCAAAGGGCTCTACTATGCCGAATTATTAGGCCGATTCGACGCCGAATTGCGAAAAGAACGGCCACATTTGGCGAAAAAAATGTGCTCTTCCACCACGACAACGCACCTGCTCACACCTCCGCCATCGCCACGGCCAAATTGGTCAAATTGGGCTACGAACTGCTCCCCCAGCCACCGAATTCTCCAGATTTGGCCCCGTGCGACTTCTTTTTATTTCCAAACTTGAAAAAGTCACTTGCCGGGCAGAAATTTGACTCGAATGAGGGGGTCATCGCCGCCACGGAGGCCTACTTTGCAGACCTCGAGAAAACATATTTTTCAGACGGGTTAAAGAAGTTGGAGCATCGCTGGGTTAAGTGTATAGAACTAAAAGGAAACTATGTTGAAAAATAAATCGCCACTTTTCCATAATTTTCGTTTTTCTTTCGTAGGCTAAGTACTTGTCGGACAGCCCTCGTATATATATATATATATATATATATATATATATATATATATATATATATATATATATTCCAAACAAACTGTTAAAAATGCCAATATTTCACAGTAATACACTGAAATTGTACCATTTTTCTTATTATATTATTATGTTATAAAATATTGTTTCATCAATATTTATTGATTATAAAAATATAATATTAGGAAATAATAATCCAACAGAAACAATATGAAAACCAAGCTTACCTTATATAAATGATTGGGTGGAAATTTATACCAATACCAATTTGTAATGGTTTTGAAGTAGTAGCTATCAAAACTAACCAATACTCTACAGAAGTATTCTGAAATGTCATTTATCTAATTCAGTTTATTTTGTTTTCTTGTCGAAATATTGACAGGCGCAGATGATCCGATTAATTAAGCTAAATTCGAATCCATGACAACGTAAACAAGATACTTATGAATTTTAGTAGCAATTATAAACATAACTATTTTTGTCGTAAGTGCAGCCGTTCTAGTGATATTGGAGATGGAAAAAAAATGCATAGAGTAAACAAGCACTGCCGGTTTGAATATTCTTTTCAAAAACAGAAGGTACACAATTAGACCATATACAAGTCTTAAGTTTGAAATTTCATAATTTTACGCTCGACAGTTTCGGCTCTAGAGCGATCACACACATACACACACACAGACGTGACTCTTTTGGTGATCCCTATACTTACTTATTACTTCGTAAAAAAAAAGTAAAAACAGAATCAAACATCACGAAATACCACTATCACCACTAAACAACCTTGAAGGGATACAAATAGAAATTTGATTAATTGACAATAAAAAATTCAGAATCATAGCAGCATATCAAAGCCATAACATAATTATCAAAAGCGAAAATCTAGCCACAGCATTCAATAGTAGAACACCAACAATTCTAATAGGAGATCTAAACATCAAACATACAAACTGGGGCTGCAATACCACAACCCCCAATGGGACGAAACTGCAACAAATACTATTAGATCAAACCAAACAGCTCTCAGCACCTACACTTCCCACACACTACCCCTACCGAGTTGACCACAGAACAGACATACTAGATATCACCTTGCATAAAAATCTACAAAAACCCGTTCTAACACAAACAGTAATCCAAGAATTAGATTCCGATCACAACCCAGTAATAATCAAAATATCTAATAAACCCAAGCTATCCAAGGTACAATCCCCATTAAACAATCAAATTAACTGCAAAGGTACCAAACTGAAATAAATGACAAATTACACATAATGAAATTGACTAATACTACTGACATCAACAATGCAATAGCACACTACACTGAAATACTAATAAATGCTACCCAACATCTGTTCCGAACAAAACATAAGAACAACTACAAAACCACGACACCAAACCATATTTTAAACAATATCACAGAAAACATCGGGTTCGTCGCTTATGGCAAAGAACTAGAGATAGAGTGTATAAAACTGAATTAAACAGACTCACCCATCTCATAAAAAATCAACTGGAAGAGGCACACATAAACTCCTATAAGACATACTTATCCAATATTAATCCAAGCGACAGAACTTTGTGGCAAGCAACCAAAAGAATACTTCGACTCCCAACAACAATCCCACCAATCACCGCAAATAGCATCACATATTGCAGCGACGAGCAAAAAAGTACCGCTTTCGCAGATTACTACGAATCTGTTTTCTCCATTCCCCCTCCACAAAACAATGAAGACGACAACAAAGATACTCCAATACATCCTGAACTCCAAATCACCACAACAATTATTAAACCAACTTCACCCTCTGAACTTAAGAAATTCTTATTAAATATCCCTAATAGAAAAGCACCTGGTCATGATCAAATCACAAGTGCCCTGCTAAAGCACATCCCACGCAAAGGCCTAACATACCTCGCAACAATCATGAATTCATGTCTATTCCACGGATATTTTCCCACAACGTGGAAGCACGCTACAATAATTATCTTCAATAAGCCAGGAAAAGAGCTATAAACCAATCAGCCTTTTATCGAGTCTTTCCAAAATCTTAGAAAAAGTAATAAGAGGTCGACCCGAATTATTCCTAGAAGATCAAAATGTTCTGCCTGCTATGCAATTTGGATTTCGCGCACACCACTCCACAAATCATCAGCTACTAAGACGTTCCGAGACAATAATTACGGGTTTTGTGGAGAAATCACACACTACAATCTGTTTCCTAGACATGGCACAAGCTTTCGATCGTGTTTGGCATGAAGGTAAAAACACTCAAACTACCAACAATACTATACAAAATTCTGGAATCCTTCATAACTACAAGAACATTCAAAATTAAAATAAACACCACTAACTCATCAACCAGAAGTATCGAAGCCGGCGTTCCACAATGATCAGTCTTAGGACCACTACTCTTTAACATATACACATATGACATTCCAACGTCGAAAGGAGCAATGGTTGCAATGTTTGCCGATGACACAGCAATAATCACACAAAATGGTAACATAAATGTTGCAAGAGATAATTTACAAGAGGCAGTGGTCAACATCAGCACCTGGCTCAAATAATGGCAGCTAACATTGAATTCCACTAAATGCGAAGCAAAGATTTTTTCATTGAAAAAACCAGCAGATACAGATAATATAATCATAAACAACACCAATGTTCAATGGAATCCACATAACTCTTCCGTTAGGTATCTTGGAGTGCACATCGACAAACGGCTAACCTGGAAAATGCATGTCAGGCAAAAGCTAAAAGATGCAAAATTGCGTCTCTATCCCATCATTAATCGAAAATCATCCCTTAAACCAGAACTCACTAAACTGATATATACATCCATCTTACGCCAATTATCACATATACTTGCCAGATCTGAGGAACAGCCTCTAAAACCACTCTGAAAAAAAAAACCAAATATACCAAAATAAAATCCTAAGAATTGCTCTCAACGCTCCATGGTATATACACAACAAGCAACTCCACAGAGAACTGGGACTAAATACAATCAAAGAACACATAATGAAAATCTCGAAGATATTTTTCACCACACTACCAGAATGCTCTGGAGCCGAATACTATCAACTCGGCAGACGTTCTGCTAGAACAAGACTTCGAAGAAGATTACCGCAGGACCTGCTACTATCATCCGAATCTGAAGACGACGTCGGAGAAGACGAATAAACGGTGATAGTAATACAAAGTGCCCTAAAACCTGCGAGTGACTATTAGTGCAATATAACACCTACGATATAGGGGGATGTCCACCTCGACCCCAATAACGCCACAATAAAGACAAAAATGCCATGTATAACATTATTTTTGTTGGACTGGCAACATACAATTATTACAAAACAAGAGAAAAAAGTTTTTGGAATGTTAAGGCCGATGTTGGTTCTTTGTGTCGATGTTTTCGCGGGAAATGCACAAGGGACGCATCGCTCTGGCTTGCTGGAGGGTGTTGCGTGGGTAGCTACCCCAATGGTCACTTTTAGAAGTACCTCGGAACACAAATTATAAATTTACGGGAGTTACGATTTGACCGTCCGAGAGTTATAAAAGATAATTTTACCAGTGTTTGTAGAACCGATTACGTTCGGGCAGTTGAGAATTTAATTTGAAGAATTAAGTTCGATAGTTGCTTTTGATTACTTAAGTACAGATTTCTAGTTGAAGTGTAAAGATTATTTAGTATCGAGCTTTGTTTGAGAATATTTGTTGTGAATTATTTTGCAGTTTGATTGTTTGTAATTTGTTTTTTATTTGATTGTTATTGTTTTCCAATTGTTCATAAAAGTATTAAAATCATATGTTGTATAGTGTTTTATTAGTAAATTAACCTATTGCATCTTCACGCAAAGACGAATCCAAAGTAAATTTAAAGTAGTGTAATAAATAGAGAGAATAGATTTCCTTTTACAACAGTACAACTTTAAAATTATACAATTTAGCTTCTTATTTTATTATGTTATCAAATACTGATTCTTCAATATAGAATATAGTTGTTATTTCTTTAATACTCAATTTATCAATATATTCAAATATAGTATTTAATATGTACTGTTTCTCAATATTTATCTTCAATAACAAATATGCTCGAAACATGTTCTAAGTAGAATTATTGATTTCAAATGACTTGAGTCTATTTTGTTTCTCTGTCAATATGTTGTCAGACATACAGTCCCTGGCCATATAATTTGACGCACTTTAAAATTTACTATTTGACTTCCAAGGACCAGCGTTATTGTTGAGATATTTATCATATCACACCTACACATACTGCAACCAATGTTCCATATGTGCATTCTTGTATTTCTTATGTAGCTACATGCTACATGATATGTTTTAAATAAAACACTCTCCGTTGTACACTCATTCTCTGCGGTTGCTAGTTTTTTAGCCCAATAGGTATGGGCCCAGGGGTTTGCTGCTATATCGTTCCGAGACAATGTTAATAAATGTAGAGGTTGCCTCGGGCTCTCTTGTAAAGTTGATGTCGGCCGCCGACAAGCGGGGAGCTCCTTGTGACGTAACGCGTGACCCATTGTAGATAGTCGTATAAAGGATAGCTGCGATATTATACACTTTAGCGCAAAGTTTCTGTATATAATTCGATTGTTGTAATTTTTTGTTTGTCGGTTTATATGTATATTCTTGTAATCATGTGTATAGGTAAAAGGTGATAGCCATTATCCTGAATGTACGTTATGTGTATGTCAAAATGTGCTATTGTCACCCATCCCTAACCTTTGTATCGGTGCTGACCTGGAACCGCTTCGTGCGGGGGATAGTCGAGATAGCGATGTAGCATATATATTTACCGGTATGTTGTCAGCGGTGTCCTTGCCTGCCAACTTTAGTGTTTATCCTCAGGATTGAGCCCAACGTATCGCTTCGTACCTCCGGGGAGATATGGTGGAGATTGAGTTTCACTCGACTATCAACTCTTTCTCCTGATACTATGCAAATCTCATGGCGGAGGCAAGCTTCTTGTAGATTCACACCAGTTTGTGTGGAGCACAACGATTACATTCGTACCTTCGAAGGGATACGGTGGAGACTGAATTTTACTCTTTCTCCCGAAACCGTAAGGTCCCACGGCGGAGGCAAGCTTCTCGTTAACGCACAGAACTAGTTTGAGAGGAGAGATCCCTCTGGCATTTCCCGAATTCCCACAGCAAGTCAGTCTGTATAGCGGGGCCAGGTTCTAGCAGACCTAAGCACGAGTTGCTTATGCTGTGATATTTCTTGTGCACAGTTAAATACTGTATTCTGCCTCATTATCCTGATTCAAATGGCTTAATCATTATTACTTTATTATACCGTCGTTAGTCAGTGCTTAATGACACCCTTCTAACTGAGCGTTAGCTTAAATCGCATTCTATTTTCAGACTCAACATAGAGGCTCGTATCGGAGGATTACAAGTGTGAATATGCTCTTATGATTGGGTTTAATGAAATAAAGTGTCCCACAGGAAGGTGCAGAGTTTGTATGTATAACCCAAACAAACTGTCAAACTAACCTCTACAGGAATATTCTGAAATGTTATTTATCTAATTGAGTCTATTTTGTTTTCCTGTCAATATATTGACAGGCGCATATGATCCCATGAAATAAGCTACATGCGAAGCCATGGCAACATAAACAAGATATTTATGATTTTTCGTAGCAGTTTTCTACTAACTGAAGAGACATTCAAAAAAAAGTTGTGCCAAATATTAATATGTTTCGCATAACTTTTGTTTGAAAAGTTTCTTCAATAAATGTATTAGTTACGAGAAAATTGCTACTAAAAATCATAAGTATCTTGTTTACGTTGTCATGGATTCGTTTGTAGCTTAATTAATCAGATCATCTGCGCTTGTCAATATTTCGACAAGAAAACAAAATAGCCTGAATTAGATAAATGACATTACAGAATATTTCTGTAGGGTATTGGTTAGCTGTGATAGCTAGTACTTTAAAACCATTACAAATTGGTATTGGTATAATTTTCCACCCATTCACTTGTAAGCTTGGTTTTCATATTGTTTCTGTTGGATTATTATTTCCTAATATTATATTTTTATAATCAATAAATATTGATGAAACAATATTTGATAACATAATAAAATAATAAGATAATTTGTACAATTTCAGTGTATTACTGTGAAATATTGGTATAAACAAGTAGCGATCATAATAATATAGGGAATTGTGATGCTATCCACTGCTGGCTAGGTTAGTTATTCTAGCCCAATGTTTATAAATGTAGAGGTTGCCTTGGGCTCTCTTGTAATGTTGATGCCGGCCGCCGACAGGCTTGTGACGTAACGCGTGACTCATTATAGATACTCTTATAGAGAATAGCTGCGATATTACACGCTTTAGCGCAGAGTTTCTATATACAATTCGATTGTTGTAATCTAATACACCTATATTTTAAATTATAGTAAGTTATTAAGATTTGTAATAAATTTTAAGATAAGTGCTTTGTTATAAAACAAATTGCCAACCCTGATATTCTATTTGAACAAAGCGAATGTTTATTTCAAGTGTCTTGCAATATTTACATTTTATTTAATAATACCTATTATATTGTTTCTTATATATATCGTACATCATGTTACTATAATAATTAGAATATTTTATTTACTTGAGATAATTATGTATTATTCTACTACATATAAAAACAATTCTTTATTGTGAGTTTGGCTTATTGCGTCTCGTATCTCGTATCTTTTATGACTTACTATCTAAAAATCTACATAGCATAATGGCACTTTATATAATTTTTTATCATTTTTTAGGGATTTTGTGCTTAAAATCTGAAAATATGAAAAAATGTTATAGATGTAAAAAGTCTTACAATTTTTTGTAGTTTATACTAATAAAAACAAAATTTAGTGCATATTTTGAAATTTAAAATTATAATTTTTAATAACTTTTTATGGCTTTTGGGTTAGCAATATGAATTTTTTTTGTAGATATAAAATATCTTAGAATTCCTAGTAGAGTGTTTTAGTTATTTGTATAAGGGTATAATTAAGGGGGGCTCCAAATGTTGGGGCCCTATAACTCGGGAAATATACCGGCGATTGGATTTAAACTGCGAGCGGATTCAAATGGGATGCCTAATAATTTGGTGTAAATCGTTCCAGTACCATCAGAGGAGTAGAGGTCACAAATTTGGTCTTACGAGGGAGGGAGCGACGACTAATATCCAAGTATATAAGTTATAAATTATTTTTTTATTCAGGGCGACGAAATTTTTTGGACCGAGAATGCTACAGACACGACCGAATGGTTTAGTTTCTTCGGAACTTCGTTTTATTATCTAATTAATTGTTATGTAACTATTACCTGTCTATATTTTAAATTATTGAATACAAAATAAAACAAAAAGTAAACAACATAATTAACATTAATTAAACATAACAAGTTGTTATTTATTATATAATATTGATTTATACTTTTGTGTGTTCCTAAGTAAATTATTTAAAATGCTGACATTTGGCTACCTATTTTATGGCCATTAGCACCTAGTAAGGTTAACGTGTAACTGTAGTTTAGAGCTAACTTATGTGTTCAATTTTATCATACGGATTGCTAAACGATATTTATTTATAACGACGATTATCGCGGGCAACTTAGACCGTGAATATTCGTGGTTCAACTGCTGTTTATCAGTTAACCTGACATTTACATAACAGTTAAGGCAGTAAATATTAAAAAGTTCGCAATAATTATTATAAGTACTTTTATATACTATACCATGTTCCTATGGGTCCTTTTGTTTATAATTAAAATTTAATTAGATGAATAATTATTTTGACAATGACATAAAAAATCTTATATTCTTATTTTTTTGGACATAAGTGTCCAAAATAAATGGGTTAATGAACACAGAAATATATATGTATATATATATATATATATATATATATATATATATATATATATATATATATATATATATATATATATATATATATATATATATATATTAGGTAAATTATTAAAACGTGTACGTATGTATTTAGACCATGAAAATAATTTATTATTGGACTGGGTGTAGAGTTACTTTTGTTAGTTTGAAAACTGAAAGAAATTTTCTTCATTGAGAAGAGTAATATATAACATAGGTGCAGTCTACAGTGATTGACGTTGCATAGTTTTTATTACAAACTAATTTCAATTCAGGAGTTGTTGCTTGACAATTTTGTACCATGGTAAACAATCCATTAATTGAAAGAGAATTTACAGTATTGGTGAAGTTTTTACTTTTTATGATAATATGATTTAGTTTTATTAAAACATATAACCAATAATTTGGTGTAAACCATGGCTGCCACAAATTTTTATGTAGATTGACAACTTGTTTATTATTATAAATTAGAAATACGCACTTGGTAAGTTTCACAAATTCTTTATTAATATGTCTACAAATGCTTCGACCTCTCCGTCATCATCGGCCGCTCCAGCTACGTAAATTCGTCTACTTAGAACCATAAATAAATGCTCATATATGAAATTAGATTTTTTACTCTGTATTTAAGAAATTCTGTCGAATAATGTACGTTTATTGAATAACTAGGTTAAGCCATGGGTACTATGTGCCCATATCATATACAGAATACTGTTCACTTCTCACCGATTCCTATGTCTAATTGAATAAGAGGACGGGTGACGAATTTTCTGGTAATTTTTTTGTAAATATAGACTTAATCATGGTTACGGTATTTAAATTTCCCTTACACGGTTTTTCCTTGTAGGCACGGTTTTGTATTTTCGTTATTTTTTTGTAAGTCGTGTCTCGTTTGTATTATATAAAATAAGCACATGAAAGTCTTGTTATTATATTTGTCATTGGCATACAATATTGTTACGCGCGGTCCTTAAATCCTTCTCACTACGTCACTTAACCAACTTACGGCCAAGGGTTTAAAACACGCATAGAATATGATATTATTTATTTTTCTATAATTCAAATTTGACATTGAACATAAATCATAACAAACCACGATAAAGATAACTTGGTTCGATTTATTTATATAAAAAGAATATATCAGTCGATCCGTAATTGCATAAAATTTATTTCTTTAATTCGGAGAATTCGGAGATAAAAAGCAAATACTATAAAAATTGTCTAATTTGGAGGTTTTGATTTTTTAGCTCCGAAGGGGTTAATTTAAAAAACAAGATTTGGTACGCGTAAAACGCACCAACTTTTAAAACAAGCTTACGAAGAAAGAAGACGTGAAAGTATCCGAAAAAGAGACCAGAGTTGTGGCGAGACAACTCATGGTTCTTGCACCATGACAATGCGCCCGCACACTCAGCTTTGTCAATTCGTCAGTTTTGTGCCAAAAATCAGATTACTATCCTCCCTCAGCCTCCTTCCTTTGATTTTTGTAGTTGCTTCTGGATAGAAAAGGGTTCTTTTTTGTAGGAATTTGTATTTAATTTGGTTGGCAACACTGCCACCAACTGCAGTGAATGTGCGCCGAAGTCCCCAGAGTTCAGTTCACTAAAGATGGGCGATTCGAATCTTTTACAAGGTTCGTATTTATTCGACTCCTTACAAAAAAGATTCGTACATTTCGTACCATTGTGCGCTGTGTGCGACTGCGCTTCGCTCCAGCGTTGCCAACCCTTGACGTTTGAATTATAGTACAAACAGCAAAAATTATAGTTTATGAACTGAAATTGTAGTACATCTGTAATATTAGCAACCGCAATACTTCCATGTAGTTTTGCTTGCAAATCTGCATAGCGCACTACTGATTTTTATAGATCTATACATATTACATAGGAATAAAGCAATAAGAGAAATAAAATTTAAGGAGTATTATATTTATTAAAATTTCATAAAAATAGTTTTTTTGTTAAAAATACAAAAATCTAGACAATAGAAAACAAACAAGTGCTCGTTATAGGTTACACCCTCCTAATCATAAAATTCCTAAATCACCAAGTAAACCAAACATGCTTGTTCTTAATATTAAAATAAATGGAACGATAAATAACATTTTGTAAATATTTCAAAATTATAGTATTTTAGCGTACTATTGGATTGTGTTATAGTTAGGATTGCCATACGTCCCGTATATACGGGACTCTCATCATATTTCGCTACTCAATCCCGTATTATTATTTGTCCCGTTTTCTTCCGAAATTTTACATGTTTATTGAATTAGAATGCTCCAAAAATTGTAAGATTTTTTATTTTAACGAAGTTTTTTTAAACTGTGCGCCCAGGGGCTATAAAGAAAATCATTTCTTTTATATTATATCAAAATAATCTTCATAAAATTATAAGGCATTTTATATTTATAACGTTTTTACAGATTGTGAACTTGAATGTCAAAAGAAATTATTAATAATTATAATAATAAAATTTAAAATGTTTTTGATTGATTGATTGCTGTTTGATTGCAACAATAAATTCTATACTCTAACAATTCCTATCGATTTCATTATTGTATTTTATATGATTGTTGCTTGCCGATAACGGTAAACGTCTCTTAACAATGCTTGGCAATTATGGCAACCCTAGTTATAGTACATAGCACACCGATGTTCCATTATTGTACAAATACTATAATTATAGTACGGTTGGCAACTCAGCTTCGCACTTGCATTCTTTGTATTGTACTGTTGTGTATCTCCGTCATACTCGCACGCGTTTCGTATCTTTTACTCGCTTACTCGTATTTTGGTTTTTGGTTCCAATATTTAATTAGGATTCTGCGCGCCACTTGATTTTACGATTTTACTTACTCCGTTCTTGTTTTAAAATTAACAAATATAATCGTTAAGTTTTTATTTATATTATTTATAATTGGTATATATTAAATTAAAATATAACTATTTTAGATTCCTACCTACAATATAAAATTGAATATCACAATGAATTCTAGAACAATGAGTTACATCTGGAACTATTTTAATAAAATTCCCGATATCAAAACCAAATGTAATTTTTGCTCAAGTGTATTTTCGATTAAGGGAGTGGGGTCCACGGCCAAGCTGATCAGGCATTTTCGGTTAAAACACCCTACCGTTCCTTTAGAAAAATCTGCAACTGCAACGACAAGACTGAATCCTGAACCACATTCACAACAGGAAGAATCGGAAGAACATGAACATACGGAAACGACAAATTCTTCAAATTCTGCTTTTGTTACTGTTGCTGGCAGTAGTTCGAGTTCTAGTACTAGTCATCATAATGCACATGTCCCTAACAATAATGCCAAATATATACAGCAACGTATTAATGACAGTCAATTTACGGGCAAGCCGTTGCCACTGGTACAATTTACGAAGAAACTTTCAAACAAAAGTTGTGCGAAATATTATTATCTTTCATTAAGAACATAACTATTTTAGCCGTAAGTGTAGCCGTTCCAGTGATATTGGAGATTGAACAAAAAATGTATAGAGTAAACATGCACTTCCGGTTTGAATATTCTTTTCAAAAATAAGAGGTGCACATCTAGGGCATATACAAGTCTTAAGTTTGAAGTTTCATAATTTTTCGTTCGCCAGTTTCGTTTCGTTCACAGACACACACACACACACAGACAGACAGACAGACGTTATTCCGAAAATAGTCACATTCGATTCAGGGAAGGTCAAAACATGTATATCCGTTGAAATCTCGAGTTCGAAATTTTTCATGATTACAATACTTACTTATTACTCTGTAAAAGAAAGTAATTATCGGTTGTAGCTACTTCTGTCCGTAGCGAAAGAGTATTTTCTAAGGATGGTTAACAATAAGTTAACAACGAACCAGGGTAAGTGCAAATAAATCACAGCTTTTGTGTTTAAATTTTAATTTGTCAAACATATAATTTTATTTCCTTTGTAAGCATTCATATATATGTTATATTAATATCAAAAAAATGTAAGAAAAGTTTAATTGTTGTTTATTTAAGAAAGGAATTCGAGCATTTATAGTTTATTTTTTGTTATATTTTTTGTTTAAATTTTTTTTTTTATGTTTATAAAAGACCTAGACCCCTATTCTGAGTGTCTCAACTAAATATATTGACGTGAGATTTGAGATAACGATGACGTACCACTAGTGAGACGCGCATGTGAGATCTTTAGGGATTTTTCTGACTTCAAGTTTACAACACTTGTTACAATTATTATTTTAAAAAGATTTAAAACTACAGTAAATACAAATATTATATATATAATAGCCCGGAAATGTTTGTAAGTGAGTTTTAAACAACACAAAACAAGGAAAACACAAGATACAAAAAAAACACAAAGAGACCAGCAAAAGATTTCACAAGTAACAAATGGGTAACAGTCAGTTCAAGCGATTTCATTAATCTCTGCGCTTGTACAAAGATGTCATGCACACAACCAATAATCTGTCAATTTTCTCACTAGTAACTTTTCTGATCTCACTACCTACCGATGTAGTGAGATACATTAACGAATTGATTAAGATCCATGACGTCATATCATGTTTACGCAATGAATCCAATAGATGGCAACAGCGTTTTTAAGTGAGATCTCACTTCAATATATTGAGTTGAGACTCAGAATAGGTACCCTAATGTATGTATTATTCGTAATATTTTCTATTTAAAGTAAAGTATCTATAATCTAATGAATTTTTTTCCTAATTTAAATTTTGTTATTATGTTTATTGAAATAGCTTAAATTAATTAATTTCAATATAAAAAGAGTATGATGATTAAATGTATTAATCATATCTATTATTTGCATAATTTTAATAATTATTAGAGATATATATATATATTTTTTTTAATTAATCGAGATTATGTCTAACTCCACTCCTGTCAATCAACCGAAAAGTTTAAAAACGAAAATATTATCGCAGTTACGGCCTTAAACGTCATGCTTTCATATTTGGTTATACATTTACATTCAGAGTCAGATACAGGTTTACGGTTCTTCTAATTAGTATCAGTCACACACCATCTCAGTACACAGTCATTGTAAGTAGCGTATGTACGGTACGAATAATTTCGGCGATACTGATTCGTGCGATACGACTCCTTTAAAAGATTCGTTCAATGTATACGAGTACTACGACTACGCATCTCTCCAGTTCACGAAATAGTCGTGTTTCAGTATATTGATGAACATCAACGAGTGGATGTGTCACTAGTACGACTATTATTTGAATTTGTTTATTCTATTTTGCTTATTTGTGATATCATATGATAACTGGGGTAAGCTTTCTGTTTAATTTCATTATATATATATATATATATATATATATATATATATATATTTATATATATATATATATATATATATATATATATATATATATATATATATATATATATATATATATATATATATATATGTATATGTATATAAATAAGTGTTATTACCATAAAATTTCGAACTCGCGATTTCAGCGGATATACATGTTTTGACCTTCCGTGAATCGAATGTGACTATTTTCGGAATGACGTCTGTCTGTCTGTGTGTGTGTGTGTGTACCTGTGAACGCTCTAGGGCCAAAACTGTCGAACGAGAAATTATGAAACTTCAAACTTAAGACTTGCATATATCCTAGATGTGCACCTCCTATTTTTGAAAAAAATATTCAAACCGGTAGTGCATGTTTACTCTATACATTTTTTGTTCTATCTCCAATATCACTAGAACGACTACACTTACGGCAAATATAGTTATGTTCATAATGAAAGATAATAATATTTCGCACAACTTTTGTTTGAAAAGTTTCTTCATAAATTGTACCAGTTATGAGAAAACTGCTACGAAAAAACTCAAATATCTTATTTACGTTGCCATAGTGATACCTACACTTGTGACAAATTTTATTATTTTTAAATCGGATCAACCATGAGTTACATCATTTGTTTCTTGTTTATTGAAAACAAACAAGGATTACATTGACAGTTATCTGTATGAATTATTATTTAAAATATTGATTTCTTATTAGAATAAATTGTATCAGGTAAATTATTATAGAATCAATTTATATTATATATTTGCTAACATAATGAAATAACAATTTCAGAGATTTACTGTGGAGTTTGACAGTTTAAGAGTGAATACGATAAGTACTGCAAATACAGATCCATTATAAATTGGTATAATTATCCAGTTATTATTAAGTTATAGTAATTTAATTTGAATTTTCATTTTATATTGGTCAGCAAAAGATTTTGTTATCACTTAATAATAATAATTATTATCTACGCCTGTTTTTGCCAGGAAAACAAAATAGACATTTCAGAGTATTCCTGTAGAGTATTGCTTAGTTTGACCGTTTGTTTGAGATTATATATATATTTATATATATATATATATATATATATATATATATATATATATATATATATATTTATATATAGTTTGTTTAGGATATATATGTATATTAATATCTATCTATTAAAAACTACGTAAAAGAAAGTTGAGTGCAGGCCACTCCAGATATTCTACTAATGGGGTGACCCTAGTATATATATATATATATATATATATATATATATATATATATATATATATATATATATATATATATGTATATCCTACCCAGTATTTTCATATTTCATTTTATATTCATGGACACTGAAAATGATACAGCAGGAGGATCCAAAATTGTATCTGACAAACCGCCATAATTATATGTATTTATATGCATTATATTTTATTATAATTTATGTTTTCCTTTGTTATAGATTATTTATTTTATTATATATACATATAAATAACAATAAAAATGCCATCCGGTTTCCCTGACACAACCGTTGGACGTGATTCTCGTCAAACAATTAACGGAAGCGAGAGGTGGAACAGCGATGACGAAATTGTCATCTCAGGACTCTCAGGTCGTCTTCCTGAAAGCGCAAACATCGAAGAGTTCAAGCAACAACTCTTCGATGGAGTTGATCTTGTTACTGATGACGAAAGAAGATGGCCGTCAGGTAAATTAAAATATACTAAAATTATGTTTAAATAAAGCAATCTTAGGTACAAATTTAAATCCTGTATTTATAGCGAATACATATTTGTGGATAGTTCATTGCTATAAAATATTGATTTGCAAATTGATAAAAATAGTCTAAGTAATTTGAAATTATTATTGATGGCCAAATTTAAATTTCTTGATGCTAAAATTGAACAATGGAACGAAAACACATTCCGTATATCAATGCTCGGGAAATTTCGTGAAATTTAAACATTTATATTTTTCTATCGCATCAAATATGACTTCTACTAAAACGTATAAGAAAGTTCTGTGTTGGCCACAATTGATTTTTTCTCCATATTGTCAAAACAAGAACAGGCGCAAGCATCAGTGCTACCAGCCCAATCGCAATAAATACAATACTAAAAGCGATAGCAATTCATTATTGGAACATATTCAAATTATTGTTTTATACAATAATGTATTAATGTAGGACGAGTCTTTAAAATTTGGTTTATGTTGTCTTGAATGTTTGATGACATTTCTTCTGCATTTAATATGAAATAAATGAATTTCTGAGTTTACCGATATAATTCTAAATCATCGACATTATACTCACAGAGCCGACACATTTAAAATTGCTCATATGAGTAACGTAAATATCGTTCGTTTCGTAATAAGCTATTGAAAATTATTTGATGAACTTTTCCTGTTTTATTAATTAAATCACAGAAGCAAATAGTTTATATATTGGAAAATATAACCAAAAAAATTACTGTCCCATTACTTCTACGATTCACTTATGGGTGGCGTTCAATATACATATATATATATATATATATATTATTCCTATGGGCTCACAATTTGAAAAAACTTTAAAAACATACAATTTCTTAGAATTTTTAGTAGAAAATTCTATAATTTTTAAAAGTTGACTGACGGCAGTATTTAGGAAGGATCTAAATTTTGGGGCCCTATAACTCCGGCCCTGTACTGACGATTGGATTTAAAGTGCGACGGGAACTTTAACGGGCGGGAAATTATATGTATATCAAATTTTATTAAAATCGCCCCGGTACCTTCAGAGGAGTTGCGGGCACAAACTCAGGTCATACGACCGAGCGAGCGAGATACATACTTCCAAGTATATGAGTTATATATATTTTTGGATTCAGGGCGAAAATACCAGAAACTATTCTAATTTTTACATGATTAAGCAAAAATATTCAAAATTAAAATAAATTAAATTAAACATGAGATACCCTAAGTCCCGAGAGTAATACACATGAAACATTTCTAAGTTCACAAACGTTTTAATCCATAATTACTCTAAGTTCCAAAAGTAAAACACATAAAACAGTCCACAAAAGTTAATATTCTGCAATAAACTCCTGCTATTATATGTAAATATAACGAATTCACTCTACGAATCCTGGATCCTTAGATATTAGAGACTGTTAAAATATGTAATATTTTTATTAATTTTTTGTCAAAATAATATTATTAAAATTATCGCAGCAGGCGATAAATAATATAAAACATTGGATACAATACTTAATTAAATATATACATACTAAAATATTAAAAATTAACCGAGAAACTCATGTTTCTTGCACGACCGTATTTTATTTAATAAATATAAACAACGACATATATAAAAGAATTTAAAAACATAAAACATGTATTTACAGGAATTCATGGCTTACCAACCCGAACTGGAAAACTTAAAGATTTGACGGCATTTGATGCAACATTCTTCGGAGTTCACGCCAAACAAGCAAATGTAATGGATCCACAACTTCGAATTATGTTGGAACTAACACACGAAGCTCTCATTGATGCCGGTGTCAACCCTGCAGAAGTAAGAGGATCAAGAACTGGTGTCTTTATCGGTGCTTCTGAGAGTGAATCAGAAGAATTCTGGAGTTCCGATCCCGACAAAGTAAACGGATACGGCCTTACAGGATGTTCTAGAGCGATGTTCGCCAACAGAATCTCATATACATTTGACTTCAGTGGTAAGTAAATAAAATACATTTTAGAAAACATATCTATTCCTTCAGAAACAAATCTGTAGTGTCCTTAACTGGACTTGTATGTTTTATCAAAGAATATATATTGTGTGGTATATCCATCGAGATAATAGCAGACGGAGTTAACAAATATTATTTTAACCGTTCAACACTGGCGCCGGGTTTCACAGACACATGTAATATATTAAGATCGATTTATTTTTATTAATAAATAAACAAGCTTAGGTACAACGCACTTATGCGTATAGCTCGCCGTTTGGATAGAATCAGTGACGAAAATATACTGACAAAAACTAGTTTATGAAAATTATTTTGATTCAAAGTTTTATAAGCACATGAATAAAAGTCATCTAATTCATCATGGATACTCGCAAAATGTTCATATTTGTGCAACCAGCATAGCCGAAGAGTTATACAAGAAGCGAGCATAACAAAAACGGTGAATGCAATGCCATCTATTCCTGGCTAGATTAACTTCATATTATGTTTAACATTTCTTATGGTTTCTTCGCTTTAAATCTGAAAATGTGAAAAAATGTTATAGATTTTAAATCCCTTTTTTTTCCCGACCCAGTACCCTATGTTAACTTAGTTTATTATTGGTCTGGGATTTACTGAATAACCTAATTAGAACAAGTGTTCAAATTTGTTTCTGAACTGATATGAAACGTCCCATAGAAAACAATACTACACAGGAATGCGGTTCAGGTAATTATGATATCCGATTGTTGCGCAGTTGGATCGTAATCAATATTTGGTAATTGTTGTTTATTTTTTATGTTTGTCCATTTATTGGCTGTCTTTTTTGTTTCAATAAATAAGCCTTGTATTTGTTGTCTTCAAACACCTGCTTGTCGTTCTTGTTTGTTTATGTTTTTTTTCATAAGGTTTGCTATGCTAGGTCAGCCTATTGTTGTATCGCAATACCAAAGTTCAGGATAAGAACCAGTTGACATGCACAACTTGAAAATAAATAGCAGTGGAGCAGAGAGTGCATCAGCACAATCTTTCACTAGAAAACTCGGAACCTGGTCAAATCCAGCAGTCCAGGAGTTTTTAAGCTTACAAGCAGCAGCTATTACATCACACTCAGAGATATTAACTGCAATTGAGTTTGAAGAATTGGAACCATGTATATTTCGGTGTGGGTCAATATTGCACGTTGGTGAAGGGTTGTCGTAGACACTCCTGAAATATTGATTAAAGAGCTCTAAAATGCCTAGAGGATTGTCGCAGTGAGCATCATTCATATTCATAATACCCCGTATCTTCGACCCACCATTTTTGGTTTGAATGAAAGACCAGAAATTCTTAGGATCAGCTGTCACTATATTTAGAATACGATCAACGTAATTTTTATATGATGTTTTTATACGATTTCTAATGGATGATCTAAGCCAGTGTTCTTCAACCTGTGTACCTGGTGTAGTAGATTTGTTGTTGTTTAATTCTTACAAAGGCAAGCGTTAGTAAGATGATTATTTTAAAATAAATTGGCAGGGACGAACCTTGTTCGTAACATGTAATATGTAATACGACACACCTCTCTAAGATAAATCTGGGTGTGCTACTGAACGAAGGGTTCCATAAAAAAAATATCACAAAATAGGGTTCCACGGGATGACAATGGTTAAAGAACACTATTCTAAGCGATAGGTAATTTTGTTTGAAATAGTATGAGTTCATATTTTTAAATTTAACATAGTAATTAGATTTGAGTTTAATGTTATTTATGATATCACGTGTGAACCATGAAGGATAGTGTTTCTTATTGCTATTGCGACTATTATAGATGTAGATATGCTGATCGAACACAGAGTTTAGGATATGGTATAATTTATCGCATGCATCTAGGACATCAGTTGTCATTAAAACTGTCGATCAATCGCATAAGTCGAGTGCGTTGTAAAGAAGTGGAAAGTTGGCTTTTTTAAAGTTGTACCGTTTTTGTTTATTGTTTGTGTTAAATATGGTGTATGGTTCAATAATCAGTTGTAGATTTATAATTAATGCTGGATGATGAGAATCAACTTTAACCAATGGTAAAGAGTCACATCACATTTAATATTACTACTAAATATTAAGTCTGGCAGACGATTGTTAGATTTACGTTCGTGGTTACGCTGCACTGTATTAACAAAAGAGGCAAAGTTCATGATATGGTCGCGCAAGATATAATTTGCATCAAGTGAGCAGAACGTAGGCACTTTAGAATCACCCATAATGAGAACATGCTGTTCGTGTATGCATATTTGTTCAAGGTACGTGGTAAGTGAACTAAGATTTATGATATTTGGTGTTTTAGGAATATATATCACAAATATGATTGTATAGTGCGATTTTTGGTACCATTTACACCCAACTATATCAAAAGGCGGTAAAGAGGCAAGCAAAACTTGTATACAAATTTGTTTAATTTTCAAATTGTTTTTGAATGCAAGCAGAACGCCTCCACCTCGAGTGGCAATTAGTGCGGCAAAGTTGCGATCTTTTCTGAACACAGTGTAGTAGTCGCGTGGAAATGATCCCGAATCAGCTATATATTCGTGAAACCATGTTTCCGTTAGACCAATCACATCAAATTCATTGTCCCTAACAGAAACAAAGAGGTCCTCGATTTTATTTTTAACACTGCGGACATTTTTGTAGTAGCATTTCAGATTGTTGATATGAGCAGATGTGGGATAACTTACGCGGTGTCTAAAGAAGCATTACTTTGTTTGCGTGGAAACCAGTAGTTTTTAACATAGATCCCATTTGGCCATAGAGATGGTTAACGATATTTTGATGAATTATCAAAAGGAACGCGTAGCTTAATGGAACTAAATTCGCCATTATGGTCAATTTCTTCGCACTTTAATTGATCTGTAATACCCTGTGATCGGAGGTAGAATAAAACATGATCGACTGATGCATCTTTATTCGCAACACGACTGATGTGTAACCACGAATACCTAGCGGCCCCATTCGGTTGGAGTCAGTACTGCTCTGGGCGGATCCATAGATAACGCTACCTGATTTTCTGGTCGCAAGTGGATTGTGTTGGCTCGCCTTCGGGGCATTGACCGACAAGGTTGCTGGTGTATTACTAATAATATTATTACTAGTCGGTACTGAAGAGTAGGTTTTACTAGTATTAGGGTACAAATTTGTGTTTAATAAAATCACTGAGAGCACTATTAGCAGCCTTCTTAATTTTCGAACTGTTTTCCGTTGTTGACGATATTCGAACTTATAATTATTAGGCAAGCTGACCGCATAGATGCGTTCTTTCCTTAGCTTGATTGTATATTAGAATACAATTTTATTAAATTCAATACACATTATATTAGTTTTCAAATAATTGGTTTCGGGTTATATACAAACTTTAATATGTTTATCCTCTATTGTTTTTGTGGTAAACACAAACGTTACCCCGAAAATAATGGATATCAACTCAGTGAAGCTCATAACCTGTATTTACATTAAAATTTTGATGAAGGAAAGAACAATTTCTTGGGAACTGCATTTACTTTATAAATATTATTTATTCTGCTAAACGTTTCGGCATCACTTATGACATCTGGAGTTTGAATAGAAACCATTTTGTAAATTACACAAAATATTTTATATTGAATAATATCTAGTACAGCATGAATATTTTTTATAATGATTGCTATTCAAAATCCTGATGATAAAATTAGTGATTACTAAGCGTTGAGCAGAATAATATCATTTTGTAAAATGAAAGCATTTCCCAAGAAATTTCTTTTTTCCTTCATCATATATCCAGTCATAAAAATACACCAGTCCAATTAAAATGCTCATTCGTAATTTGCATGATTTCAATACTGATGTGAAACAAAATTGAATAATTTTCTCAAAATGCATTTACAAATATTTAAATGAATAATTTTATTATGTGCAGGACCCAGTTATGCGATCGACACAGCATGCTCCAGCAGCATGTTCGCTATGCAACAAGCAGTGTTTGCCATGCGTACAGGACAATGTGACGCAGCTATTGTTGGCGGTGTAAATTTACTCTTAAAACCAACAATCTCTCTTCAGTTGCATCGGCTGAACATGTTCAGTATGGATGGTAAATGTAAAGCATTTGACGCATCTGGAAATGGCTACGTACGAGCAGAAGCAGCTGTCATAATTTATTTACAAAAATCCAGTGTAGCAAAACGAAACTATGCCACAGTAGTTGGCGCGAAAACAAACACAGATGGCTATAAAGAGCAGGGTATTACTTTCCCATCGGGACCAATGCAAAATAAACTAATCCGCAAGGTATATGAAGAAACTGGCGTAGATCCAGCTGAAGTAGTGTACGTGGAAGCTCATGGCACTGGAACTAAAGTAGGCGATCCACAAGAAGTCAATTCCATTGCTGACGTGTTTTGTAAAAATCGCAAAACCCCACTTCTTATAGGATCAGTAAAAAGCAATATGGGGCATGCAGAAGCAGCATCTGGATTATGTTCGATTGCTAAAGTTGTCATTGCAATGGAGGCAGGAGTAATACCTACAAATTTACACTTTAATAGTCCGAATCCAGATATTGCTGCGCTTGTGGATGGCAGTCTTAAAGTGGTGTCTGAAAATCAACCATGGAACGGTGGCTACGCTGCTATTAACTCATTTGGATTCGGCGGTGCCAACGCTCATATTATCCTTAAATCGAATCCTAAACCAAAGTTAAATGGAAGCATTGATACAATTCCCCGATTATTAACAGTTTCTGGCCGAACGGAGGCTGCAGTGAATTCGTTCTTAGATAAATTACATGCAGTTCCTGACGATGACGAACTTTTAGCTCTCATTCATGACATTCACGAAAAAAATATCGTTGGTTATGGATACCGTGGGTACAGTTTCGTTGGAGACCAGCAAATGCGAGAGGTTATGCCTGTTACTGGAGACAAACGTCCCATTTGGTTCGTTTACTCAGGAATGGGGTCTCAATGGAGCGGAATGGGGAAAGATTTAATTAAGCTAGACAGGTTTAAGAATGCGATTAGTAAATGTAGCCATGCGCTTAAACCACACGGCATCAATTTGGAAGAGATTATTTTACGCGCTAATGACACTGCATTTGAGAACGTTATTAATTCTTTTGTTGCAATTGCTGCCGTACAAATTGCTTTAACTGATGTCCTTACATCACTGGACATCCATCCCGATGGAATCGTAGGCCACTCCGTAGGAGAAGTTAGCTGTGCGTATGCTGACGGGGTATTCACTGCTGAACAAACCATCTTGACTGCCTATTCACGAGGCAAATCTATTTTAGAATGCAAACTTCCTATGGGCGCCATGGCTGCCGTTGGTCTTTCTTGGGACGAATGCAAGCGCAGATGTCCACCAGATATTATTCCTGCGTGTCACAATAGTGCAGACAATGTGACAATCTCTGGTCCACCAGAAGCCATGAAAAAATTCGTAGACGAATTAACAACTGAAAATATATTCGTAAGAGTAATAAATAGTGCTGGAAAAGCTTTTCATAGTAAATATATGACTGATGCTGGTCCTAAGCTACGGAAAGCATTGGATGCTATTATTCCTAACCCAAAACCAAGAAGTTCGCGATGGATAAGTTCTTCTATACCAGAATCAGCGTGGGGTACTCCAGTCGCGCAACTCAGTTCTGCGGCGTATCATGTCAATAATCTTTTGTCTCCGGTATTGTTCCATGAGGCAATACAGCACATTCCTGAGAATGCGATTGTTATTGAAATTGCTCCTCATTGTCTTCTTCAAACCATCTTGAAGAGATCGCTTGGACCTAATTGCAGTGTTCTTAGTTTGATGAAGAGAGAACACGTCAACAATTTACAATTCTTTTTATCAAGCCTTGGAAAGTAAGTAAAATTTCATTCTGAACAGTGACAGATATCATAATATAATTATTTTTTCGACCATGCTGCAATATAAATATATAATCAGTTACTTAATGACGGTTTTAAATTTTCTCTGCGCATATAAATCAAAACAAAAAACAAAAGAAATATCAGGCTAGCAATAGATGGCTCTATAATCACCAATATCAATAAATAATAAAAATATATTATCAAAAACATACCAAAGCGAAACAAGTGCAACAATCACATTTAATACAATATTGAAAATGATAGCAATGTTGCTTGTTGGAAGACAACATTTATTGTTGCAATCATCCAACAATCAATCAATCAACAACACTTAAAATTTCAATGTAATTATTATTTAGATTTTATTTTACCATGAGTTCACAATATTTATAAACGTTCTAAATATAAAATGTCATATATTTTTTTGACGATTTTACTAATATAATAAAAAGAATAATTATTTATTATTTTTATTCATTTATTTTAATAGCCCGTAGGCTCACAATTTTATAAAACTTTGTCGACATAAACTAATTTAGAATTTTTAGTAGAAAATTATAATTTTTTTTAAATTCGCAAAATGTATAACTCTTTGTCCATGCTGGTTGCGTATAAATTAGTCAATAACTGTCGCTACTGTTTATATATTTATACTTTTACCATGCTGAATGTAGATTTTTCATACTGTCAAATGACAACTGAAAGTATACAGAATATCTCATTTCCGTTCTACAAGCAGCAAGGAAATTTTTCTGCACGGATAAATAACTAGATTTGTTTTATGAAACATTATACTTATAACTATTAATTATTAAGTTTACCGTTTAATTTTGTGATAATTTCTCTTAAAGGATGTATAATGCTGGCGCACAACCGAAAGTTGCCAGGCTTTATCAGCCAATTTCATATCCTGTTGGACGTGGAACTCCTATGCTGGCGTCGATGATCGAATGGGATCACTCCACGCAATGGGATGTTGCATCTTTTGCAGGGAAAGGAGCCCGTTCTGGTGAATGTGTCATCGACATTGATTTGAGCAACGATACTGACAAATATCTTTCTGGACATACAATTGATGGCCGTATTCTTTTCCCGGCCACAGGCTTCTTAGTAAGTATTTATTTTAAACTAGGTTAACCCGTGGGCACCATGTACCCATATCATATACAGTCCGCACCTCATGCATCCATCTTTATAATTGCCTTCTTGACACTTACATTGAATGATTGCTCCATATTTGAGTTCATCGCAATAACAATTGTCACAATTCACAAAGTAAGGATATAATTCTCGCGGATTCCGCATAATATAGGAAGTGTTTTTAATTTTACGCCTTCGATATGCAATAAACTGTTGGCATTTTGATATTAACGCAATAGATATATATTGAGATTTTCTTAATGTAATTTTTTTTTACAATATTAATTATAGGACAATTTTCTTGATTAAATATAGAATTTCTCTAACCACCGTGGCGTCGGGGAAATATTCTCGGCTAGCACGATGAACGTTAGGGTTCGATCCCGGCCTATGCCACTTTGAATTTTCCAAAAATAAGAGCTTTCTACACATACTTGCATTCACTCCCAGATGTGTGTTTATATGTATTTTTCTTATTCTAGACGTTAGTATGGAAAACCTTTGCGAAACTGCGCAAAGCTGATTTTGAAAAAGCACCAGTTATCATTGAAAACGTTCAGTTCCACCGAGCAACAATCATGCCTAAAGCAGGATCTGTTAAATTCCTTATCACCATATGTGAAGCCACTGGAGATTTTGTACTATGCGAAGGTGAAACTGTTACTGTATCCGGTAATATAAGTGTCCCGGAAGATATGTCCAAAGAGATGATCAATCTACCAAAGCCTCAAATCAAAAAGGAAAATGATGTCATGGACCTGAAAACCGCCGACATCTACAAAGATCTTCATCTTCGAGGATACAACTACGACGGTATTTTCCGCGGTATCTACGAATCAGATAATCGGAGTATTAGCGGATCACTGAAATGGGAAAACAATTGGATTAGTTTCCTTGATACAATGCTCCAATTTTCTATCTTGGGTCAAAACACACGCGAATTGTACTTACCTAATAGATTACAGCGTGTTGTTATTGATCCTAAGCAACATTTGGATTACATAGCAAAGTTAGAAAAGAAAGAATCGCCATTACGTAAGTTGAATAATATAAGAGAATATTTTAGAGCGTACTGTACTCGTTTTACAAGATGAAATACTTCGAAAACATAAACAACTAGGTTAACCCGCAAACACCATGTGCTCACATCCAATATAGTTTTCATCGATATAATATTAATAATTTTTATGAATTTTGACAATCGCTGACCCAACTATTTTTAGAAATAATTTTGTTAATGTTTTTACTACATTATATATATATATATATATATATATATATATATATATATATATATATATATAAATATATATATTTATAATATAAATATATATTTATATATATATATATATATCGCTGGTCCCTAAGCTCCTTATTTATGGTACATGTCAATAAATTTCCGGTTTGAATAATCTTTCCAAAAAATAGGAAGCGCATATTTAAATCATATACAAGTCTTAAGTTTCAAGTTTTACAATTTTACGTTCGACAGTTTTGGCTCCACACACACACACACACACAGAGACGTTATTCAAAAAATAGTCAGATTTGATTCAGGGATGGTCAAAACTTGTATTTCCGTTTAATATTTCGAGTTCAAACATTTTCATGATATCTTGCTTTTAAATTTCGTCTAAGAATATAATGAAAAAATTATACTTTGCACAGTGGTTCCAAATGCCGAAAAGGTGGCCAAAAGTCCCCAAAATCAATCTTTGATCTGTGGACTTTTAGGGGTCTAGTTATGTAGGTTGGTACCTGGTCTATTAGAAACTGCGTTTCATAACCCTCAAACTTGCATGTGGAGCTCTCGACACGCATTGTTTTCCGAACGCAGCGCGCAAGAGGGTCTGAGCGCTTTATAGCCGCGAACCAAGTTTTTCGTGTGAAAGTGACCTGGAATCAAAAGAAATGGCTTCTTCTAACGAAAGTGAATACTTTTCAATGTTAAAATGTGTTGACAGTAAATTGTCATGCGTATTTAACTAATGTAGCATGTAGAACTAGTTGTTCCAGTTCCAAATGTAAAGTTTAACATTAGATAACTCAAAAGTCCCACGACATCCCACACTCTAACAATTTTTTTCGTATTATTTAACTATTTTTTAATAATGTGAAAATAAGGGGAGCTGCCCAAGTTTGCCCCATTTTTTTTTTATTTTTGTCCGCCATATTGGATCCGCCATATTGTTTTTTGAAATTTTATATAAAGATTCTTCGTCACCGACCTCAAAATACCCTATACGAAGTTTTATGAATATATGACCATTTTTAAAAATGTCCGCCATATTGGATCTGCCATTTTGTTTTTTTGGAATTTTATATAAAGATTCTTCGTCACCGACTTCAAAATACCCTATATACGAAAGTTTATGAATATATGACCATTTTTAAAAAAATGTCCGCCATTTTGTTTTTTGAAATTTTGAGTACAGATTTTTTATCAGCGACCTCAAAATACCCTTCATACGAAATTTCACGCAATTTGAATAACGTCTTCACATTTTGGCCACCTTTTCGGCATTTGGAACCACTGTGCCTTGGTGTAAAGATTGCAAGATTAGGACTTAATTTACCGAGGCATTTATTCAGTCTCGTAAAACCAGTACATAATTGCGCTCTTAACTTTAATATTAATATATTATCTTTGAATTCAGTTATGCCTGTGAGTATGTACCGCGATGTAAACATCATTAAATGCGGTGGCATCGAGCTGCGTGGTCTAAAATTGAATCTTGCACCAAGAAGACAACAAACGCTGTTGGCGCCAAAGTACGAAAAGTACTTATTTGTTCCGTACGAAAACAACCAATTATTAAACGAAGATTTCGATAAGTCTCGCATTCAAGGCCTTACAGTTCTGCTTCAAACTGTAATCGAAAACAGTGCAGGCGCCTTAAAACTAAAAGTTACAGAGGTTGCCGCGGAAAGACCGCCTGAGGCTTTGTTGGCTCCACTTGTCATCAAAACAATTGAAGCTGAGCCTATGTTGTCTGTGGCGTATTCCACTGTATCTGATGGGCCAACTGAATCCTATGCAACTGCGTTTGAAGCGCTAGGAGTAAAAACTGTACAAAAGGATGTAACTCAAAACGTAGTTGATCAAAATGTTCATCTCGTTGTTGCTCACGATTTATTGAGCCAGAATGCAATGAGCATATTAGAAAACGCAGTGAATTCTATAAAACCAGGTGGCATGATATTGTTGGAAGAAATTAATAAACCAGTGAATATGCAAACTATCGCCAATATGGGGATGGAGTTGATTGGGAAGCAAATTGCTGGGCCTAAAATGTATTTGCTAATTCGTAAAACGGTTGCAATTGATGCGCCGAATAGTCTTGTTATTAAAATATCTGAATCGACATTCGACTGGGTCGAACCACTTAAAGATGCGATGAAGCAGAGCGAAACTGATAACACGAAGATTTATTTGGTTGTGCAAAATGAAGAGTTGACTGGTATGATGGGTTTAACCACATGCATTATGCGAGAACCAGGTGGTTCAAATGTTCGGTCAGTTTTCATACAAGACAAAAAAAGTGAAATGTTCTCGTTGACAGCAACATTCTTTGTGAAGCAATTAAAAAAAGATTTGGTTTTCAACGTACTGAGAAATGGCGTTTGGGGGACATACAGACATATCACTCTTGATACCACGGCAGATAGCGGCAAACTGCAAGTGAAACATGCGTATATTAACGCATTGACCAGAGGAGATCTATCTAGTTTAAGATGGATTGAAGGGCCACTTAGTTATTACAAGTAAGATTATAATCTAGTTATTTCAAATTTTTTTGATATTTCGATATATATTACCTTTCCAATGATATTTTCCGAAATTTTGAAAAGTTATTCTACATCCTTAGTCTTTTTGAATAATATCTAACAGACACAAACATAAATACACCAAAACTTTCACATACATCTGAGTGTGAACCTTTGAGATTTAATACGAGATTTCGAACTTTGCCATTTTCTTAAATTCCTGATACTAAGCTTACTTTTCGAAATTTTTAAATTAGCACTTTACTATTAAAAAATATTTATTGTTTAAGCAAAATTAGCTAACTTATTATAATTATTTTACAGAAACGATAATCCTAAGGCTGAGTTATGCTCTGTGTATTACGCGCCACTTAATTTCCGTGATATCATGTTGGCTAGTGGAAAGCTTCCTCCAGATGCGCTTCCCGATGACCTGGCTGGCCAAGATTGTATCCTGGGGCTGGAGTTCTCTGGTAGAGACACCCAAGGACGTCGCGTTATGGGAATGGTGGCCGCTCGGAGTTTGGCTACCACTGTTCTTGCAGATCCTGGATTCATGTGGGACGTGCCAGAACAATGGAGTTTGGAAGAAGCAGCAACGGTTCCCGTTGCATATGGAACCGTAAGTTATATAACTTTATTTTCTTATTTAATATTAGCTGGTGTGGCCTACATTTGATTCTCTTCAACATAGTTTCCATCTTATATACTAATACTTTATTATGTTTAAAATTCTTCTATCTCTTTAAGAATCAGGTTTGTAAATTTACTTAAGCTTCTATTTTATAATTGAATCAATTATTCAATTTTCATGATTTTATCTACAATAATAACGTCATTCCCATTCAATTATAACCAACTAAGGTAACCCCGTGGGCACCATGTGTCCATATTGTAAACTAAATATAGTTAACTTTTGACGGGTGGCGAATTATCTTGTAATTTTTTTCTTGATAATTAATAGTTACAATATATAAATAAGGCATTTCATTAACACGAATTTTCTTTGTGAGCACGCTGTTGTATTTATTTTCGTGACCATATCATATTCTTCATCAATTTAATTAATATTTGTATGAATTTTGACAATTCGTTTTTTCAATCAAATATATATATATATATATATATATATATATATATTTTTTTTTAAAGGGTTACTACGCACTTGTTGTCCGAGGACGTATGAAGCCAGGAGAGTCTGTACTTATTCACGCCGGAGCCGGAGGTGTAGGACAAGCAGCTATCGCTATTGCGTTGCATATGGGTTGCACTGTGTTCACCACTTGTGGCACTCAAGCTAAGAGAGATTTCCTAAAACAAAGATTCCCTCAACTCACTGATAAACACATTGGAAATTCCCGAGATACAAGCTTCGAGCAACTTGTTCTCCAACAAACCAAAGGCAACGGTGTAAACCTTGTATTGAATTCTCTGTCTGAGGAAAAACTGCTTGCTTCCATTCGTTGTTTGGCAAAACATGGGCGTTTCTTAGAGATTGGAAAGGTTGATTTCACCAATGACAATCCTCTAGGAATGAGTTTCTTCTTGAAGAATATCACGTTCCATGGTATTTTGTTAGATGCTTTGTATGATTCTGACAATCCTGACAAGAACGAAGTAATGGCTTTGGTGACAGCTGGTATTAAAAGCGGTGCAGTCCGTCCTCTTCATGCGACAGTATTCACTGAAAATCAAGTGGAAACATCCTTCCGTTACATTGCAACCGGAAAACATATTGGTAAAGTTGTGCTTAAAATTCGCGATGAGGAAAGTCGCCAGGCGCAGAAACCTGCAATAAAACTAGTGCCTGCTATCCCGCGCACATACATGGATCAAGAGAAATCGTATGTGTTGGTTGGTGGTCTAGGTGGATTTGGCTTAGAATTAGCAAATTGGCTAATAACACGTGGGGCTAAGAACTTAGTCTTGACGTCTCGCAGTGGTATTCGTACCGGATACCAATCGCTGTGCATCAGACGGTGGCGAGAAATGGGTGTTAACATTACTATTTCAACCGCAGATGCCACAACGGAAAAAGGGGCTAAAAAGTTACTAGAACAAGCGAATAAACTTGGCCCAGTTGGAGGTATTTTCAATCTAGCAGCAGTGCTGAGAGACGCTTTGATGGAAAACCAAAGTAAAGCCGATTTCAAAACTGTATGTCTGCCGAAAGTGGACGCCACTAAAAATTTAGATTCAATCTCCAGGATTATGTGTTCACATTTGGACTACTTTATTGTCTTCTCCAGTGTTTCCTGTGGTCGCGGTAACCCAGGCCAAGTCAATTACGGTTTTGCGAACTCCGCGATGGAACGTATGTGTGAAGCAAGACAAGCAGCCGGACTTCCAGGATTAGCTATCCAATGGGGTGCGATTGGTGATGTGGGTCTTGTTATTGAAACAATGGGTAATAATGAAACAGAATTGGCTGGCATGTTGCCGCAACGTATGTCTTCATGTTTACAAACCATTGATAGCTTCATGCAACAACCCCATCCGGTGATGATTAGCATGGTACTTGCTGATAAACAGCATGGTAAATCTATCGGTAACGAAGTGGGTCTCATTGACGCCATTGCTAACATCCTTGGCGTCAAAGATCCGAAGAATATCCAACAATCTGTGACACTCGCTGATCTGGGTATGGACTCAATTATGGCCTCTGAAATAAAGCAAACATTGGAGCGTAACTACGACTTAGTACTCAGGGTGCAAGAAATAATAAATCTTACATTTGGCAAGCTAATGGAATTCAGTAGTGCAGGTTCTTCGCAAGCCGAGCCAATTACGGCTCACTCTGATAATGCTGAAGTACAATATAATTGGCTGGAAATTATGCCATCTAAACCAATTATCCAAATGAAAAGCAAAGCGGCCAGTAGCGAAATTGCTCCATTGTTTGTTCTGCATCCTATTGAAGGTGTTGTAAATGCCTTGGCTGAACTTGTTCAAGAACTGTTTATACCAGTGTATGGACTGCAGTGTACTGCATCGGCGCCTTTAGACTCTATCGGTGAATTATCGAAGTACTATGTTACACTTGTGCGCACAGTTCAACCGATAGGACCGTACTGTCTTTGCGGCTATTCGTTCGGGGCGTGTGTTGCATTTGAAATGGCCACACAATTGGAAAATGAAGGGGAGACTGTTAACCTTATATTATTAGATGGATCCCCGGATTATGTTGCGACACATACAGGAAAACGAAGAAGCACCAGTGGGGACAATAAAGCCAATGAGAGTGAAGCACTTACTTACTTTATATTGCAGTTCAAGGATATCGACCAAGCTAAGGTGAATATAGCATTGCTTGTCATAATACATACTAGATTATTATTAGTAATGTTCTAATGTTAATTACTATTTGGTCATTGTGAATACAGCTTAATTCTTTTTTATAAGAAAGTTAAACATGAACTATAATATTCATTATATGCAAAACCTTTATTTTGGACTTAAACATTGTAAATTGCAATTTAAAATTGCTGCGACAATGGAAAAAATTCTAAAGTGAACGTTTTGTATATAATATACAACTTATGTTAGAAACCTTCAATCAAAGAAAATTCTTTACATTCCATACATCGAGGTTAATTTTAATTAAGTGTTGTAATAATTTATATTGTTGTCAACAGATCATCATAGAGCTAAATTCTCTGAAAAATTGGGAAACAAGATTAGACCGCACCACAGAGATGTTGAATGGAGTTGTACCTTTCCCTGCAGATCAGTTGAAGATTGCAGCGTTGAGCTTCTACCATAAACTAGTTGTTGTCGACAAATACAAACCGACTGGACAATTCAAAGGAGAAATTATTCTACTTCGGGCCAAGGATAACTATGTACAGTTAGGAGATGATTATGGACTGAATGACGTAAGGTTAATTTTTAGAAAATTGTAGAAGAATATTTTTTTGTAGTGATATATTTTAAATTTCCGGAAATAGAAATTTAGCGGAAATGTAAAATTCCAAATGCGCCAATTTAACTAACTACCGAGTTATCTGAATACATGTTTTAACACACAGATTAATTAAAATATCTTACGTATTATTAAGCATGATATAATACATTATTGAGTAATTAAAGAGTATTTTATTAATATAAATAATAAAACAATTTATGATTTATAGAACTTACCATACAAAATTAATTTTTAGCTTAAAGTTCTGTTTTCAAAACAATTTTTAAATATATTAGACCACATTCTCTAATTTGATGTTACTTTAAAAGACAGATTGTTGGGGATAAATAACAATTTATAAGCAATACTACAAGAAAGACAATGCATATTGTAGAAAAAAGAACTATGACGTAGGCTGCATTATAAGCGAGATATACTGTATTTGATACTAAACGAAAGGCTTAAGGGGGTATTACTCTTCCAACAGCCTATTTCAGACGGTTTTCAGGAATTTTTTTTGTGGGTAAACTAAAACACTTGGGACCTTGAGCTTTTTTGCATCTTGTTTATTAATTCTTGGAGTACAGAATGTATTTTTTTTATGTATGTGGTCCATGTCGATCCGTCACAAAATAGCGACCGAACGGGACCATGTCCGGCGCCTCAGCCTGTGCGGCCGGAAAGGTTTTGGCACTTTCCGATATTTGAAACATAAAATCGAGTAGGAATTATTAATCTGCAATAAATTCTACGGAAATTGACCCTCGGGCGAAACATTTTATCGAAAAATGAGAAAATTGCAGCCGTCTGAACAAAAAGGTCGATTTTCGCCTGTTTTTTTCAACTTTGAGACGCTCTGAAAAATCCAATTTTCAATATTTTGCAACGACAGAGGTTCATTTTCCGTAGAAAAGTGTGGAGAACATTATACCGAAACCGCAAGTTGAATCGTTGGATACAAAAAAAAAAATCTTTCCGGCCAGCAGGAAAAATGTGGTTTTGAGAAAAATGCGTTTGAAGTTTCGGAACAAGTGTTTCAGCGCGCGACACTGTTCGGCTCTGACGAACGAAAAACTTATGAAGGAAATCCCCTACGGTAAAACGACTTTGGGGGAATAAACTACATATTATAAAGTATCGAAAAATGCAAAATTTGAAAAATCGAGTTTTTTGACCCTCGGAAGAGTAATACCCCCTTAAGGACGTAAAATCAATTTTTGAACTAAAACAGTTTCTTTAAAAGTTTTCGAAGAGTTTCCGGAAAATTCTAATTTGAAAAGAAAATTATTTCAAAATTTCAAGAAATTTTGCATCACTTCATTTACAACATATAATTGTTTTTCAGCAGTGGGATATATATTGGAAGTGGTTATTAACTTTTGCTTTTGTTCACCAGATATGTAAGCAAAAAGTGACCGTCCTCCCGTTGGAAGGTAACCACAGAAGTATCTTAGTTGGCCCGACAGGTCGGAAAGCAGCAAATATTATCCATCGCTTTATAACTAAGATATAACTTTAGTTTGCTTAATTACCTCTTATTTCAAAAAATAACTTTGTTACCGACAAACATTCCTCACCGTGTTTGTTAATATTATTTTTTACTTCATGGGACTTTAAAGTAAAAATTGTTGTATTTGTTTATACACCATGTACACACTAATAAATGTTTTAGATTTAGTAATTATTATGTATAGTGACGAATACATTATGATATTTATGTTATTTGAAAGGCTCTAAAGATGACACAAGATGATTTCGTTATTGCTGGTTATTGTACAATGTCATTCAAATCAATATAAACTGGATATTGAAATATTTTTATTTTATATTTACCCTTCATTACACACATATAACCTGTAGCGACAGTTCAAATGGCGGGTATAATTTTTCTGCGCATATAAATCTAGAAGATGGCTGCCTAATCAAAAAAAGTTGAAGTGGCCAGCACTCGACCTCCATATACGTAGTTTTCACTATATATATCGCAGATGAACTGTCACACCAATTAATTTTCCACAGTACAACTCTAAAATGGTACAATTTACCTTCTTATTTTATTACGTTATCAAATACTGATTCTTCTATATAAAATATAGTTGTTATTTCATTAATATTCAATTTATTCAATACATTCAAATATAGTATATACATTTTTTCAAATTGTTAACCAAAAGGCCATAATAATTACAAGCTTAGGTACGACGCACCTATGCGTCCAGCTCGCCTTATAAGTAATATATGCGATGCGAGCAGTTTTTAATAATTATGGCCTTTTGGTTAACTAATTGAAAAAATGTTATAGATTTAAAAAGTCTTACATTTAATTTAAGATTATATTAAAAAAAAAAAAAAAATTTTTTCAAATTTTGAAATTCAAAATTATAATATTTAATAATTTTTTTCGGGCTTTGGGTTAACAAAATGAAAAAATCTTGTAGACAAAAAATATCTTAGAATTTTTAGTAGAATTTTTAAGTGTTTCAATTATTTTTATAAAGGCAGTATTAAGGGGGGCTCCAAATTTTGGGGCCCTATAACTCGGGAAGTATACGGGCGATTGGATTTAAACTGCGAACGGATTCAAATGGGATGCAAAATAATATGTGTACCAAATTTGGAGTGAATCGCTCCGGTATCTTCAGAGGAGTAGAGGGCACAAATTTGGTCTTACGAGCGAGCGACGACTAACATCCAAGTATATAAGTTATATACATTTTCGGAATCAGGGCGACGAGACGAACACTTTTTCTTAATGAAATTTTTTGATCCGAGAATGCTACAGACACACGACCGAATGCTTTAGCCTCTTCGGTACTACGTACGGCGAGCTAAAAAAGCACTGCTCGCAACGCATATTTTACCTAAAGGCGAGCTCTGCGCGTTGGTGCGTTTTACGCGTACCAAATCTTGTTTATTTATGGCTTTTACTGATTATTCTCTTGTAATAATAGGCTCCACGGCTTACCTGATGATGGCTTATTAGCCGAAACTGGTGGTTCAAACCCAATTTTTTATCCCTTACAATGTCATTAGTTTTAGTAAGAAATACATATTATACGACTTGTCCTTGTGAACATAGTTTTGTACTGTCGTAGTATTAATATATATATATATATATATATATATATATATATATATATATATTATATAAATATTTATATATAAATAAAAAACAAACTGTCAAACTAACCTATACTCTACAGAAATATTCTGAAATGTCATTTATCTAATTATGTCAATTTTGTTTTCCTGTCAAAATAGCAGATGATCCGATTTTATAAACTACATGCGAATCCATGGCAACGTAAACAAGATATTTATAATGTTTCGTAGCATTTTTCTCGCAACTGGCACATTTTTTTAATAAACTTTTCAAACAAAAGTTGTGCGCAATATTAATATCTTTCATTATTAACATAACTAATTTTGCCGTAAGTGATATTGGAGATAGAACAAAAAACGTATAGAGCAAATATGCACTACCGGTTTGAATATTCTTTTCAAAAATAGGAGGTGCACATTTAGGGTATATACAAGTCTTAAGATTGAAGTTTCATAATTTCTCGTTCGACAGTTTTGGCTCTAGAGCGTTCACAGACACACACACACACACACACAAACACACACACACACAGACAGACAGACGTCATTCCGAAAATAGTCACATTCAATTCAGGGAAGGTCAATACGTGTATATCCGTTGAAATCTCAAGTTCGATTTTTTTTATGATTACAAGACTTACTTATTACTTCGTAAAAGAAAGTAAAAATATAATGAAGATATACTTACATGATAAAATTAACAATAGCAAGATTCGGTACGTACAACGCACTGATACGTCCAGCTCGCATTATGAGTAATATATGCGTTGCGAGCAGCGGTTTTATATATATATATATATATATATATATATATATATATATATATATATATATATATATATGTATATATATATATATATATATATATATATATATATATATATATATATATATATATATATATAACCAAAACCAGGAATCAAACTAACCAATATTCTACAGAATCATCCTGAAATGTCATTTATCTAATTGAGTCTATTTTGTTTTTCTGTTAAAATATAGGTATCCGATTTTATAATGTTTCGTAGCATTTTTCTCGCAACTGGTACATTTTTTGATGAAATGTTTCAGGCAAAAGTTGTGCGATATATTAATATCTTTCATTATAAATATAACTATTTTTGCCATAAGACGTCATTCCGAAAATAGTCACATTCGATTCAGAGAAGGTCAATAGGTGTATATATCCATTGAAATCTCGAGTTCGAAATTTTTTGTGATTACAAGACTTACTTATTACTTCGAAAAAGAAAGTAAAATATCTGGAGTGGCCTGCACTCAACTTTCTGAATCTGCATGTCGGTTGTTGTTTGTGACAATATAATTTATATATATATATATATATATATATATATATATATATATATATATATTAATGAAAATAACTGGATAATTATACCAATTTATAATGGATCTGAATTTGAAGTACTTATCGTATTAAACTGTCAAACTCCACAGTAAAACTCTGAAATTGTTGTTTAATTATGTTAGCAAATATATAATATAAATTTATTCTATAATAATTTACCTGATGCAATGTGTTCTAATAAGTAATCAATATTTTAAATAATAATTCATACAGATAACTGTCAATGTAATGCTTGTTTGTTTTCAATAAACAAATGATGTAACTCATGGTTGATCCGATTTAAAAATAAAATTTGTCACAAGTGTAGGTATCACTATGGCAACGTAAATAAGATATTTGAGTTTTTTCGTAGCAGTTATCTCATAACTGGTACAAATGATGAAGAAATGTTTCAAACAAAAGTTGTGCGACATATTAATATCTTTCATTTACATAACTATTTTTGCCATAAGTGCAGCCGTTCTAGTGTTACTAGAGATAGAACAAAAAATGCATAGAGTAAACATGCACTACCGGTTTGAATAATCTCTTCACAATAGGAGGTGCACATCTAGGACAAGTCTTAAGTTAGAAGTTTCATAATTTTATGTTCGACAGTTTTGGCTCTAAAGCGTTCACAGACATACAGACACATACACAGACGTCATTCCGAAAATAGTCACATTCGATTCAGAGAAGGTCAAAACTTGTATATCCGTTGAAATCTCGAGTTCGAAATTTATCATGATTACAATACTTACTTATTACTCTGTAAAAGAAAGTAAAAATCGTGTTGACATAAAATATCTTAGAATTTTTGAGAGTTTAAATAATTCTTTTTAAATTATATTATTTAATAATTTTTTATGGCCTTTAGGTTAACAATATGAAAAAATCTTGTAAATATGAAATATTTTAGAATCAATAGTAGACTTATTGGGTGTTTTATGTATTTGTATAAGGACAGTATTAAGAGGGCTCCAAATTTCGGGGTCCTATAACCCGGGAAGTATAGAGGCGATTGGATTTAAACTAAGTGCGAATTCAAATGAGATGCCAAATAATATGTGTATCAAATTTGGCGTGAATCGTTCCGGTACCTTCGGAGGAGTAGAGGGCACAAATTTGGTCTTACTAGCAACCGAGTGAACAACGATTAACATCCAAGTATATAAGTTTTATCAAGGAACTAAGATCTATGTTCTTTGGTTTTATATAGTTTTGGATTCAGGACGACGCGTCGCGACAAGACAAACACTTTTTGTTAAGGAATTTTTTTGATCACAACCGAATGCTTTAGCTTCTTCGGTAGGTACTAAAAATTCTAAGATATTTTATGTCCTAAAGATTTTTTCATATTGTTAACCTAAAGCCCGAAAAAAATAATTAAATATTATAATTTTGCATTTTAAAATATGCACTAATTTCTTTTTATCAAAGTAATTTACAAAAAATTGTAAGATATTTTATAACTATAACATTTTTTCAAATTGTTAAAATCCATAAAGCGAGCTGGATGCATCGAATCTTGTTTATATTACTTTTTAGTTACCGAGAGGCCACTCCCAATTTGTTGTTTTGGCAGCCATCTTCTAGATTTATATGCGTAGAAAAAATTAATCCTATCATTTTTACTGTTGCTATAGGTTGTATATTTATACTTAGGGATAAATATAAAATAAAAACATTTCAATATCCAGTCTATATTTATTTGTATGACATTGTACAATAACCAGCTATAACGAAATCACAAAGATGAAGCAACACATCTTGTGTCATCATTAGAGCCTAATAATTAACATAAATTATATAATGTAGACGTCACCATTATATATATATATATATATATATTTATGTAAATACCAAGATGTATTTGTTTGTGTGTATGTAAGTATGTGAATGTGTAAAACGTTTTGTCTTTGTAAGAATGCAAATTTTGCATAGACGGGGAGCGAACTCCCGACCTCCAGGGTGAAAGAAGAGAGTCTTAACTCGGTCTTAACTCCTTGTTATAAAGCGATGGATAATATTCGCTGCTTTCCGACCTGTCGGGCCAACTAAGATACTTCTGTGGTTACCTTCCAACGGGAGGACGGTCACTTTTTGCTTGCAAATCTGGTGAACAAAAACATAAATTAATAATCAATTTCAACATTTGCCCCACTGTTAGAAAATAATTATATATATATAATATAAAATCAAATAATTAAAGTAAATAATTAAAACAACAATGATATAAATCTGTGTAAGAAAGTAAAGTTATTTCTTATACTAATGGAAAGAGACTTAATGTAGGATTAGATAAAATTTAATTTTTTAAAGTTAATTTCACAGTGTATATGAGAACGTGACGACCTCGAAAGTCACGTTTTCATGTAAACTATTGTCATTTCTTTAAAAATTAAAATTTTAACAAATCCTACGTCCAGCCTCTCCAGAATATAAGATACTAATATAATCTTCGTGAATTTTCAATTCAAATGAGCGGTTCCTGAGTTATCATTCCACCGCAAGCGATATAAAGAAAGTGTTACCGCAGAATAGCTATATATCCGCCATTTTAATATTATTATTATTTCATTTTTTTGATAAGTTGTTGAATTTGTGTACTTTTTTATGTGCATAAAAGTTTTTTAATTAAAGTTTTAATACTAGTAAAAAAATATATATTGTAAATATTCTTTCCCGATTCAAGTGTATATAACCCCTTAATTACTTAATAATGTATTATTAATGACTAGCGTAAAAATACGAGGGAAATTCAAATTAAATTTCGTGTCAAAACATGTGTAAAGATAACTCTAAAATTAGTTAAATTGGCACGTTTTTTAAGATCAATAATTTTGAAATATAAACAGAAATTTTGAGTTTTACCCTTCCGTTAAATATCCGTCGCCTTTCTTTCTTTTCCGGAAATGTAAAATACATCACTACAAAAAATGCTTCTTCTACGATTATTTAAGAAAAATTACTTACGGCATTTAGTCCATAATCATCTTCTAACTGTGCATAGTTATCCGTGGCCCGACATAGAGTAATTTCTCCTTTGAATTGTCCGGTCGGTTTGTATTTGTCGGCAGCAACTAGTTTATGGTAGAAGCTCGACGCTGCAGCCTTCAACTGATCTGCAGGGAAAGGTGCAACTCCATTCAAAACATCTCTGTGGTGCGATCTAATTTTTTTTCCCAATTTTCCAAAGTATTCAGCTCTTTGATGTTCTGTTAACAATACAAATGATAACCACACACAATAAAAATTAACCTTGAAGTTCACAGGGCGAACTAAATAGAAATTATTATATTTTATATTTTATATTATATATATATATATATATATATATATATATATATATATATATATATATATATATATATATATATATATATATATATATATATATATATATATATATATATATATATATATATATATATATATATATATATATATATATATATATATATATATATATATATATATATATATATATATATATATATATATATATATATATATATATATATATATATATATATATATATATATATATATATATATATATATATATATATATATATATATATATATATATATATATATATATATATATATATATATATATATATATATATATATATATATATATATATATATATATATATATATATATATATATATATATATATATATATATATATATATATATATATATATATATATATATATATATATATATATATATATATATATATATATAATGGAACACCCAGATGTATGTATTTTAATTCAGAATTAATATTTTCACATCAAAATGGCCAAAGAGCAGTGCTTTTTGAAAATATGAGTTGCGGTATGGTTTTATGGTCGGTCCAATTATAATAACTGCAAGTACATTTATAATTATGATGATTGAAGAAATATAATGCTGTAATTGAATCATTGGCAAATATCACAGTATTGAAATCTTCAAGAGATAATTCAAACGTATTTAGACACTTGATTGGCTGGCAAAATATTTCAATTTTCTTATTTTTAATGTCTCGAGCGATTGTAACGCTTTTTTTGTAAAAATGCAAGTTGACATGGGCAGGAATCTAACCCCCGACCTCAAATGCGAAAGACGAGAGTCTTAACCATTATGCCTAACAATTGATTATCTGTGTTTACTCAAGAAACCTGTCCAACAATCTGGACAGTGGCATCTGATATATTATATTGATATTGTATGCCAATGACAAATATTAGTGCACTTGATAGCGCAGTTAGTAGTGCAATGTTGTGGTAATGTAGAAATATCACTTATGTTTGGTAGCAACTGCATTAAGTTTTGAACAAATTTAACCTAACCTAACCAGCGGAAAACGCGATGCGGAATATGCATGATATTTTTTCACACGTTTAAAACAGGTTTTTAATTCACTAATAAATAAAACTAGGGTAATACTTGTATGGATCTATTTTATAAATAAAAAAGTACTTCTTCATAATGATAACTAGTTAGCCTATGTTATTCTTACGGGATACAAATCATAATGGAAGAAGACATTCACCTTTAGGGAAGGGGAGTAAAGGGAATTGCTTTTCTTACGTCACTACTATTTCATTCAATTGATAATAGTGCGAGTATGTTGCTTTTTGCACGTGTAATTCCCGCAAATCAGGGAATTCTTTACGAGAAACTACATAATATAATACAATGAGAGTGTGGACCCGCTTGTTTACGGGGTGATGCCTACCTGCAAGGCCGAAAAAAAGCGAAAATTGGGGATTATTTTCTCGAAACGAAAACAGATAGGTAAAATTCAATTGCGCCAGTTTATTCGGCATACATTTGTCTTCAATTTAGAAATTTTTCGACTTCTCCGAAGGTCCTGGGAGCCCGTGATGCAGCTCCCCGCAGAAGACCTTAAAAAGGTCATTTGCGGTGACGGCTCCTGGAGGCGCAGAAATCATCAGAAATAAAAAATTCCAATTGCGTTGCATTAAGAATGATTAAATTCTGTCGTTGATCGTTCGATTTTGAGAAATTTTATTTTTTTGACAAAATGTCGGCCTCCTGAATAAAAAAGTGCTTTTTCAGGTCTAAAAATCTGTCTTTGAACGCCTGTAAAAAATCGAAAATAAATAATAGGCGAAATCCAAACGATCAACGACTAGAAAAAATAGTTAAGAATACGAGACAAAAAGCCCCGGTCATATTGAATGAATACACGTTATCGCCGTCATCGACTTTGAAAATGTGGTTTCGAGATAATCGCGTTTAAAGATTTGTGTTTACGGTATCATAAGTGACTAATGTTTGGCATAATCTCGCACAACTTTGGCAATTTGTATCCAATCAACATGGAATATTTTGGGAAATAATCTTAAATATACACACTTTCGAATTCCGCGATAAAAAAAAACGATTTTTTGAACCTATGCAGGTAGGCATCACCCCTTAAGTTATCAGGAATTACGAACTAACCTGTGTTGTTAGTAGTTATTATCTTATAATTTTTACCTGAAAATCTGTTTAAACAATTCATAAAAAACATGGTTTTAAACTCGTGTTAACAACACATTTACAAGAAAAGCGTTAAAAACGTAGACAATTGTTATAGCACGTATTCTAAATGTTTTAAATATGCCAACCCTGACTAAAACAATGCATGAAAAATAATGAAATATTCACCTTAGCTTGGTCGACGTCCTTGAACAGCACCATGAAGTAAGTAAGTGCATCACTCTCATTGACCTTATTGTCTCCACAGATGACTTTTCGTCTTCCTATTTCTGTAACTAAGTAACCCGGGGATCCATCTAATAATATAAGTTTAACAGTCTCCCCCTCATTTTCCAATTGTGTGGCCATTTCAAATGCAACACACGCCCCAAACGAATAGCCGCAAAGACAGTACGGTCCTTTCGGTTGAACTGTGCGCACAAGTGTAACATAGTACTTCGATAATTCACCGATAGAGTCTAAAGGCGCCGATGCAGTACACTGCAGTCCATACACTGGTATTGACAGTTCTTGAACAACTTCAGCCAAGGCATACACAACACCTTCAATGGGATGCAGAACAAACAATGGTGCAATTTCAGTACTGGAAGCTTTGCTCCTCATTTGGACGATTGGCTTAGATGGCATAATTTCCGGGAAATTATAATGCACTTGAGCAACATCAATCTTCGCCGCAGTTGGTTCGGCTTGCGGAGAACTTCCACTACTAAATTCCATTAGCTTGCCAAATGTAAGATTTCTAATTTCTTGGGCACTGAGCACTAAGTCGTAGTTACGCTCCAATGTTTGCTTTATTTCAGAGCCCATAATTGAGTCCATACCTAGATCGGCCAGTGTCACAGATTGTTGGATATTCTTCGGATCTTTGACGCCAAGAATGTTAGCAATTGCGTCAATGAGACCCACTTCGTTACCGGTAGATTTACCATGCTGTTTATCAGCAAGTACCATGCTAGCCAACACCGGATGGGGTTGTTGCATGAAGCTATCAATGGTTTGTAAACATGAAGACATACGTTGCGGCAAAGTGCCACCCACTTCCGTTTCATTATTACCCATTGTTTCAATAACAAGACCCACATCGCCAATCGCACCCCATTGGATAGCTAATCCCGGAAATCCGGCTGCTTGTCTTGCTTCACACATACGTTCCATCGCGGAGTTCGCAAAACCATAATTGACTTGGCCTGGGTTACCACGACCACAGGAAACACTGGAGAAGACAATAAAATAGTCTAAATGTGGACACATAACCCTGGAGATTGAATCTAAATTTTTAGTGGCGTCCACTTTCGGCAGACATACAGTTTTGAAATCGGCTTTACTTTGGTTTTCCATCAAAGCGTCTCTCAGCACTGCTGCTAGATTGAAAATACCTCCAACTGGGCCAAGTTTATTCGCTTGTTCTAGTAACTTTTTAGCCCCTTTTTCCGTTGTGGCATCTGCGGTTGAAATAGTAATGTTAACACCCATTTCTCGCCACCGTCTGATGCACAGCGATTGGTATCCGGTACGAATACCACTGCGAGACGTCAAGACTAAGTTCTTAGCCCCACGTGTTATTAGCCAATTTGCTAATTCTAAGCCAAATCCACCTAGACCACCAACCAACACATACGATTTCTCTTGGTTCATGTATGTGCGGGGGATAGCGGGCACTAGTTTCAATGAAGGTTTCTGCGCCTGGCGACTCTCCTCATCGCGAATTTTAAGCACAACTTTACCAATATGTTTTCCGGTTGCAATGTAACGGAAGGATGTTTCTACTTGATTTGCAGTGAACATTGTCGCAGGAAGCGGACGGACTGCACCGCTTTTAATACCTGCTGTTACCAATGCCATTACTTTGCTCTTAGCAGTATTGTCAGAATCAAACAAAGCATCTAACAAAATACCATGGAACGTGATATTCTTCAAGAAGAAGCTCATTCCTAGAGGATTGTCATTGGAGAAATCAACCTTTCCAATCTCTAAGAAACGCCCATGTTTTGCCAGACAACGTATGGAAGCTTGCAGTTTTTCCTCGGCCAGGGAATTCAATACAAGGTTTACACCGTTGCCGTTGGTTTGTTGTAGAACAAGTTGCTCGAAGCTTGTATCTCGGGAATTTCCAATGTGGTTATCAGTGAGTTGAGGGAATCTTTGTTTTAGGAAATCTCTCTTAGCTTGAGTGCCACAAGTGGTGAACACAGTGCAACCCATATGCAACGCAATAGCGATAGCTGCTTGTCCTACACCTCCGGTACCGGCGTGAATAAGCACAGACTCTCCTGGCTCCATATGTCCTCGGATAACAAGTGCGTAGTAACTCTATAAAAATAACAGAAAAATAACTTATAATTGTAAAACATACCTTTTTACTTTTTCGATGAAGTCAGGTTCATTCTGATACAGAGCTGGGAAATACCAATTGAAATATGAATTCACAATTAAATATTATTTCGATTATTCAGAAGCTCAAATCACCTACAATTAATTGTTTTCAAATCGCAATTCAAATCGAATTTAAACCTGATTGACAATTACAAGTCTTATAATTGTGAATTTGTGTTATGTCATTAATTAAATGGATTTAAAACCTATTTACGAATCGCAAATCTGTTATAATTCAAAAGGAATTGAAGTTTTTTTGACAAATATAAGTGATTGTATTATAAATTAATTAGGAATGAGGACCTGTTTTTCTATTACAAAACGTTTAAAATTCTAAAGGAATTGATGTGTTCTTGGCAATTACAAGTCTATTATGTGATTTTGTATTATACATCAACAATGAAAAGGAATTAAAGTCTATTTTATATTAATTATTTAAAAATCTTTTATGTAACTTTTAACATGAAATGTGATTTGGAGCCATTCAACCTTTTTAACAATTATAAATTTGATAACTTGAAGCCGTTTAGAGGGCTTGAAAACTGTTTGAGAGCTTGAAACCTTTATCTTTTTTGATGTAAAGTTTCGAGTATGAAATATATTTATATTTTTGAATAATCGAAAAAGTAGAAGCTTAAGTAAATTTATAATCCTGATTTTTGAAGAGATAAAATGATAATGTTATTGATTGATTTGCATTAACAAACAATGGAAACTGTCTTAATGAACGCGTACGAAATTTTTGTAATATTGTTTTAATTATTAGGTTTTATAAAAATATACTTTATTATTATTATATGAATGTAGAATGGACTGTATATAATATGGACACTTGGTTAAAAATTTGAAAAAATATTATAGATATAAAAAGTCTTACAATTTTTTTTAAGAAACTTTGACAAAAGTGCATATTTTAAAATTCAAAATTATAATATTTAATTTTTTTTTTCGGCCTTTGGGTAAACAATATGAAAAATACTTGAAAATATAAAATATCTTAGAAATTGTAGTAGTTTATAAGGGCAGTATAAAGGGGGGCTCCAAATTTTGGGACCCTTTAACTCGGGGCGATTGGATTTAAATTGCGAGCGGTGTGAATCGCTCAGTTACCTTCAGAGGAGTTGAGGGCTCAAATTTGGTCTTACGAGCGAGCGACGACTAACATCCAAGTATATAAGTTATATACATTTTTGGAATTAAGGCGACGGGACAAACACTTTTTCTTAATGAAATTTTTTGATTCGAGAATGCTACAGACAAGCGACAGAATGCTTTAGCTTCACCGATTCTTCGTACGGTGAGCTAATAACAATTTTGTCTTAAATTGGCTTTAAGCCAGGTTCAATACGTGTAGGTTCGGGCTTGTATATATATATATACGTTAATATTATTTCATGGCAATAGTGGCAGAATTTAACACATAACAAAGTAATATTATATATGGTGAACACTTTGTTGATGAAAGTCGAGTCAAGGACACTGCTGCTGATTTTAAGAGAGTAAATAAAATTATATAACGAACCGTTCCATATGCAACGGGAACCGTCGCTGCTTCTTCCAAACTCCATTGTTCTGGCACTTCCCACAAGAATCCAGGATCTGCAAGAACAGTGGTAGCCAAACTCCGAGCGGCCACCATTCCCATAACGCGACGTCCTTGTGTGTCTCTACCAGAGAACTCCAGCCCCAGGATACAATCTTGGCCAGCCAGGTCACCGGGAAGCGCATCTGGAGGAAGCTTTCCACTAGCCAACATGATATCACGGAAATTAAGTGGCGCGTAGTACACAGAGCATAACTCAGCCTTAGGATTATCGTTTCTGTAAAATAATAATAATTAGTTAACTTATTTTGCCTATCATTTGGTTTTAATAGTAATGTTTTTATTTAAAATTTCCGAAAAAGAAAGCATAAGAAACGGAAATTTAAGAAAAAGACAAAATTCAAAATTTCACACTCAGATGTATGTATTATGTTTGTGTGTGTTTATGATTGTGTGCTTTTATGTTTGTGTGATTTTATGTCTGTCAGTTTATATGTGTAGAATACTTTATTTGTAAAAATTGAAACTGGCATGGACAGGAATCGAATCCGTACTTTTGCGGTGCAAGTCGAGAGTGTTACACCATATAGTAATAATTGATTTTCTGTGTTTACACAAGAAAACTGTCCAACAATCCATCTGGTTATCTCACTCATGGCGAGTATGTTAAAGTAAACTGAGCTTTACACACGACCCCAACCCGGAAGGGTTTCATTTTGCGAGGGGGATTTCGGCTTTAGGGTGTATCGTTTTGGTGCCAGCCGCTGGCTATACTGATGACTAGACAAAGGTGAGCAGCCGCTGTTGGTCCGATCTACACGGAGGGGTAGAGCTTACAGGTTAGCAATCAGAGGGTATATAAACCGAGTAGAATAGGAGCACTGGATCAGTTCCATCCTAGACATCCAACACTCAACAATAGAAGCTTCATCAACAGACCAAAGTACTGGTCTCCAATACATCAATCACGGGTCCAAATCATTCATCCTCAAGGGCCTCCACCAGCTCCCGGCAATACCAGTTTTCTGCAGGGTCTTCTCCGTTCCCAGGGCAAATCGTCCAACATATCAAGAACGAACCATCGCATTCTAATCACCACAAACACCAATCGCATCGTTCCCGAAGAATCACATCCAAACCACGACAATCGTCCTTACCGGGGTGGAATCTGATATATTATATTGATATTGTATGCCAACGACAAATACAACAGCAAATTTTTCATGTGCTTATTTTATACAATACAAATGACTTATGGAGAAAACAACTAAATTTAAAGAGCATGCTCACAATGAAAAACCGTGTATTTCTATAGTGTAACAATGATTAGATCTACATTTACAAAAAATTTGTCGTCCATCAAATTATTTAATTAAACAGATAGATAGGTGAGGAGTAAATTGTATTTTGCATATGATATGGACGCATGTTGCCCATGGGTTAACCTAGTTTGGTACTAATGTATAAGATTAAGGATGGAGAATACAATTTTGGAGTTACTTTTCATATATCCGGAAAATATCATTGGGAAGAAAAATTATATCAAAATATCCGGAAATTTTAAATAAATAGTTTTTAATCTTACATGTAATAACTAAATGGTCCTTCAATCCATCTTAAACTAGATAGATCTCCTCTGGTCAAAACGTTAATATAGGCATGTTCCACTTGCAGTTTGCCGCTATCTGTCGTGGTATCAAGAGTGATATGTCTGTATGTCCCCCAAACGCCATTTTTCAGAACATTGAAAACCAAACCTTTTTTTAATTGTTTCGCAAAGAATGTTGCAGTCAACGAGAACTTTTCACTTTTTTTGTCTTGTATGAAAACTGACCGAACATTTAAACCACCTGGTTCTCGCATAATGCAAGTGGTTAAACCCATCATACCAGTCAACTCTTCATTTTGCACAACCAAATAAATCATCGTGTTATCAGTTTCGCTCTGCTTCATCGCATCTTTAAGAGGTTCAACCCAGTCGAATGTAGATTCAGATATTTTAATAACAAGACTATTCGGCGCATCAATTGCAACCGTTTTACGAATTAACAAATACATTTTAGGCCCAGAAATTTGCTTCCCAATCAACTCCATCCCCATATTGGCGATAATTTGCATATTCACCGGTTTATTCATTTCTTCCAACAATATCATGCCACCTGGTTTTAAGGAATTCGCTGCGTTTTCTAATATGCCCATTGCATTCTTGCTCAATAAGTCGTAAGCAACAACGAGATGAACATTTTGATCAACTACGTTTTGAGTTACATCTTTTTGTACAGTTCTAACTCCTAGTGCTTCAAACGCAGTTGCATAGGATTCAGTTGGCCCATCAGATACAGTGGAATACTCCACAGACAACATTGGTTCAGCTTTAAGTGTTTTGATGACAAGTGGCGCCAAAAGAGCTTCAGGTAGCCTTTCAGCGGCAAATTCTGTAACTTTTAGTTTTAAGGCACCTGCACTGTTTTCGATTACAGTTTGAAGCAGAACTGTTAAGCCTTGAATGCAAGACTTATCGAAATCTTCGTTTAATAATTGGTTGTTTTCGTACGGAACAAATAAGTACTTTTCGAGTTTTGGTGCCGACTGCGTTTGCTGTCTTCTTGGTGCAAGACTTGCTTTTATACCACGCAACTCGATACCACCGCATTTAATGAGGTTTACCTCGCGGTACATACTCACAGGTATATCTGAATTCAAAGATAATGTATTAGTGTTACAGTTGGGAGCTCAATTATGTACTGGTTTTACGGACTGAATAAATGTCTCTACATAATGAAGTCCTATTCTTGCAATCTTTACACCAAGGTATAATATTTTCATTATATTCTTGGACAAAATGTTAAAGCAATTAATATTTCACACAACTTTTGTCTGAAATGTTTCTTTAAGAAATTTAATAGTTATGAGAAAATTGTTAGGGAAAATGTTGCCATAGATATGAATGAATGGGGATTATATTTATTAAGTTGTATGAATTATGCTTGACAGGGAAACAATATAAACAATCTTTAGGTGACTTCATTTTTTCTAAGAACCGTATTACGTAGGGCTCCAAAATTTGCAGCCCTGTAACTCCGGAAGTATAGTGGCGATTGGATTTAAACTATGAACGGATGCAAATGGGATACCAAAGAATATGTGTACAAATCACTTCGGAACTTTCAGTGAAGTAGAGAGCACAAATTTGGTCTTACGGTGGCGACCGAGTGACGACTAACATCAAAGAATCTTAGAATTTGTTACACATTTATTGTATATTTATATGTTATGTAAGGCCAGTATTAAGGAGGGTTCCTAATGAATGAAGCTAAATATTGAATATGGTTCAACTTATTGATAAGTTTATCTTTCAAGACGGATACATTCACAATCATACAGACGTATGTTTGTGTGTATTTATATGTAGAACACTTCTTTTACAAAAATGCAAATGACATGGGCAGGAGCCGAACTTGGACCTCTACGGTGAAAGACGATAGTCTTAACCTCTGAGCCATGGTGAAAAATATATATATATATATATATATATATATATATATATATATATATACATATATATATATATATAATTGGACTATATATGATATGAGCACATGGTGCCCATGGGTTAATCTAGTTGTTTATGTTTTTGTTATACATATCTCGAGGTATTTCATCTTGTAAAACGAGTACAGTACGCTCTAAAATATTCTCTTATATTATGCAACTTACGTAATGGCGATTCGTTCTTTTCTAACTTTGCAATGTAATCCAAATGTTTCTTAGGATCTATAACAACACGCTGCAATCTAGTAGATATGTACAATTCGCGTATGTTTTGACTCAAGACAGAAAATTGGAGCATTGTATCAAGGAAACTAATCCAATTGTTTTCCCATTTCAGTGATCCGCTAATGCCCCAATTATCTGATTCGTGGATACCGCGGAAAATGCCGTCGTAGTCGTATCCTCGAAGACGAAGCTCTTTGTAAATATCGTCGGCTTTCAGGTCCATGACATCATTTTCCTTTCTTATGTGAGGTTTCGGAATGTTGATCATCTCTTTGGACATATCTTCCGGGACACTTATATTACCGGATACAGTAACAGCTCCACTTTCGCATAGTACAAAATCTCCAGTGGCTTCACATATGGTGATAAGGAATTTAACGGATCCTTCTTTAGGCATGATTGTTGCTCGGTGGAACTGAACGTTTTCAATGATGACTGGTGTTTTCTCAAAATCAGTATTGCGCAGTTTCGCAAAGGTTTTCCATACTAACGTCTAGAATAAGAAAATTACATATAAACACCAAGATATATTTAAATGCATGTATGCGTAGAATTCTCGAACCCTAACTTTCACCGTGCCACGGTGGTTATAAAAATTCTATATTTAATCAAGAAGACTGCCCTACAATTTATATTGTAAAAAACAAATGTTTCGATCATAAACGTCAAAATAAAAAATTAAATGGCAAAATAAATATATTGCGTGAATATCAAAATGCCGACAGTTTGTTGCAAATCGAATTTGAAACGCATAAAATTAAAAGCAGTTTCTATATTATGCAGAATCCGCAAGAATTATAACCTTACTATGTGAATTGTGATAATAAGGGTTCACCGCAGTTTTTAAAAGTATTTTTAATCGAATTAATGCTTCCTGAAGACATGTTTAAAATATGTTTATTTTTTTTAATTTTATTAATTAAGCTATAATAAATTATTAAAAAGCCATATTTCGTTTCCCGCTAAAACGACCACAGAAACACCTCCCTCCACAAATTCGGAACTGTCAAAGTTAAAACTGACAGCCAGCAGCCAACACCAACGCCCATTTGTCATTAAATCGTTATTGTTGTGTACTTCATTGCATCATAGTGTTGATACTTAGTGTTTTGCACTTTGGTACGCAACACCATTTTTTTTTCTCGACATTTAATTTGTTAGTTTTTGCTATTATAAAATCTTTATTGACATTTGACTGTCAAGATTTTATGACTTTGCTTGTCAAATTTTGACAAGCAAAGTCATGAACGAGTAAATAGTAGAGGGTATAATTAAATATCGAAATGTATCTTAACAACTTGTAGGACTCTGTTTACTTATATCTCACCCAAACAAATAACCTAACATGATTTTAAATAAAATAAGTGTTTATTTGTTGTAGTTAGTAGATTTGTTCCTAGGACTGTATTAGCATGCGTTCCGAAACACGCCGCTAGGTGGTCTTATGACCGGTGACAAAAACCATGAAAAATGTCATTTATGAGCGCCACTGTACAGCCGTTATTGTTTATTTTATATACTACAAATTTGGATAGTAGCTAAACAAAGAATGAAACTCCAACTTATCTGTTTTAGATTTTTTTTTTCCGTCAGTTTTTGTACATACGCTTTTAAAATATGCCAATATATGATACCTTGATAAACTAATTAAACAATCAAATTTTAAAATTTCAAGACAGACAAAAATTTATTCTATAAAGGCTGTAGAGTGGCGCTCGAAAACGTCTTTTTTGACTATTTTACGGGTAGGTAGTGAATCAACTTAAAGTGGCATTCACCTTTTGCGGATTCAAAAAATCGTTTTTTTTTTTACAGAATAGGACACTTTGAAGTGTTGACTATACGTTTCTGAAGCCGTTTTTCGAAATTCGAGTTGGAAATATGTGAAATTGCGATTTAAACAAAACAATGTTTTTGCTCAAACATGGCGATCTCGCGCGCGTCAGTCTGAAGTTGAAACTTTAAACGCGTTTTTCTCGAAACCATATTTTTTAAATCGCGCGGTAAAATATCTCGACAACAAATTAACCGATTTAACTCTGTTAATATTTTTTAAGGCCCGCCAAAGGAGAAAAAAAGTGGCAAAAAATTACTTTTTTCGTACGATGGTCGCCATTTTGCTAATTATAGTGCAAATGGACCACCCGAGGGTCAATTCCTAGACAATTTAATATACTTTAAAACCCTTTTTTTTTCAAACAACTGAGACCAGAGTTATGCTACCGCGCGCCTAAATTAAGCTGCCCACTTTGGACCTGGACATCTTCGCCGGGGCTGAACGTACCCGACTTTAAAAAATACATTATTAAAGAGAAAAGTTGAATAAATACGATACAAAAAACCACGTGCGAGTATCTCAAACGTACCCTGAGAAAAAATTTGTTAAAATACAGCCTTTTTTTGTGCTCAAAAGGTGAATGCCCACTTAAACAGTAGCTTACTGGCATGAATATTATTTAAATTTTTATTTAAAAAGTAGTATGTATAAGCAATTATCATGAGCGAGCTTCATAAGTCTGAAACACGCTTTCTCTTACATTTTATGTTTTCCCATGCAGGCGTTTGACAGTTCCGAACAATGGAAGGACCAATCAACGGGCGTTTTTGGTCACGTGTTATTTTTGAAAATTAACGTGATTTTCAATCATTATTTATAATTATTCGAAGGAATTATATGCGTAACTATTATCATTATATGGCTTTAAATAAAATTGTCTGTTAAATAAAAATGATATTTTGTTAATATCTCTTTCACGGGAAACCTCTATTGTTATTGCAATGAACTCAAATTTGGAGTAATCATTCAATGTAAGTGTCAAGATGACAATTATAAGGATGGATCCATGAGGTGTGAACTGTATATGATATGGGTACATAGTGCCCACGAGTTAACCTAGTTTAAAATATTGACTTGCCAAGTATCCTGTGGCCGGGAAAAGAATACGGCCATCAATTGTATGTCCAGAAAGATATTTGTCAGTGTCTTTGCTCAAATCAATGTCGATGACACATTCACCAGAACGGGCTCCTTTCCCTGCAAACGATGCAACCTCCCATTGCGTGGAGTGATCCCATTCGATCATTGACGCCAGCATAGGGGTTCCACGTCCAACAGGATATGAAATTGGCTGATAAAGCCTGGCAACTTTTGGTTGTGCGCCAGCATTATACATCCTTTAAGAGACATCATCACAAAATTAATCGGTACACTAAAGAATTAATAGTTATGTGTATTACAAAAGAAAAATTAATATTAATAATAATATAGGAATTTAAAATGTTGTTGATTGATTGTTGGATGATTGCAACAATAAATTGTGTCCTCCAACAATTGCTATCATTTTCATTATTGTATTTCATGTATTAATTGCTTGCCGTTACTATAAGCACTGGTGCTTGCACGTATGCTTGTTTCAGTTTGGCATGATTTTGATAAAATATTAAAGAAAGTTATGCTAATTGGAATTTACCACTGATTTCTGCAGCAATTAAAAATTGACTGAGATAAATGCGAAATTAACTATAATTACCGTTTTTCATACTCTAAATTATATTCTCCATTGTGTAGACATTCTGTGTGGTGCCCCTATAATATTGATCATTTGCAATTGTTATATAAGACACAAATAAAAGAAATTATCACTGGTTTTTGCACCAATTGAAAATAGAATGTTGAGGTAAATGCGCAATAGACTTTACTTGTAGCTATTCATATTTTACTGACTGTCAGAAATCAATAAATATAAAAACGTTATTGTTGAGTAAACAATATGAGCAACCACCAAGTCAAAATGCTATACAGTAGCGTACAAAACAATATCGGTGATTACAGAGCCATCTATTGCTAGCCTGATATTTTTATTTTGGCAGCCATTTTCTAGATTTTTAAGGGCAGAGAAAAATTAAAACCGTCATTGGGTGACTGGTTATATATTTATACTGTGGCATGGTTGAAGAAAAACTTATATTATGATATTTATCACTCTATTCCGAATGAAAATTAAATCACCTTCCAAGATTTGATAAGAAGAATTGCAAATTGTTGTCGTGCTCTCTCTTCATCAAACCAAGAGCACTGCAATTAGGGCCAAGAGATCTCTTCAAGATGGCTTGAAGAAGGCAATGGGGAGCAACTTCAATGACAATTGCATTGTCAGGAATGTGTTGAATTGCCTCATGGAACAATACCGGAGACAAAAGATTATTGACATGATACGAAGTAGAGCTGAGTTGCGCGATTGGAGTGCCCCATGCTGATTCTGGGATAGAAGAACTTATCCATCGCGAACTTCTTGGTTTTGGATTAGGAATAATAGCATCCAATGCTTTCTGTAGCTTAGGACCAGCATCAGTCATATATTTACTATGAAAAGCGTTTCCAGAACTATTTACTACTCTTGCGAATATATTTTCAGCTGTTAATTCATCTACGAATTTTTTCATAGCTTCTGGTGGACCAGAGATTGTCACATTGTCTGCACTATTGTGACACGCAGGAATAATATCTGGTGGACATCTGCGCTTGCATTCGTCCCAAGAAAGACCAACGGCAGCCATGGCGCCCATAGGAAGTTTGCATTCTAAAATAGATTTGCCTCGAGAATAGGCAGCCAAGATGGTTTGTTCAGCAGTAAATGCGCCATCAGCATACGCACAGCCGACTTCTCCTACCGAGTGGCCTACGATTCCATCGGGATGTATGCCCAGTGATGTAAGGACATCAGTCAAAGCTATTTGAACGGCAGCAATTGCAACAAAAGAATTAAGTACATTCTCAAATGCAGTGTCATCAGCACGTAAAATGATCTCTTCCAAATTGATGCCATGTGGTTTAAGCGCATGGCTACATTTGCTGATCGCATTCTTAAACGTATTTAGTTTTATTAAATCTTTTCCCATGCCGCTCCATTGTGACCCCATTCCTGAGTAAACGAACCAAATGGGACGTTTGTCTCCAGTAACAGGCATAATCTCTCGCATTTGCTGGTCTCCAACGAAACTGTACCCACGGAATCCATGACCCGCGATATTGTTCTTGTGAATGTCATGAATGAGCGCTAAGAGTTCGTCATCGTCAGGAACTGCATGTAATTTATCTAAAAACGAATTCACTGCTGCCTCCGTTCGGCCAGAAACTGTTAATAATCGGGAAATTGTTTCAATGCTTCCATTTAACTTTGGTTTAGGATTCGATTTTAGGATAATATGAGCGTTGGCACCGCCGAATCCAAATGAGTTAATAGCAGCGTAGCCACCGTTCCATTGTTGATTTTCAGACACCACTTTAAGACTGCCATCCACAAGCGCAGCAATATCTGGATTCGGACTATTAAAGTGTAAATTTGTAGGTATTACTCCTGCCTCCATTGCAATGACAACTTTAGCAATCGAACATAATCCAGATGCTGCTTCTGCATGACCCATATTGCTTTTAACTGATCCGATAAAAAGTGGGGTTTTGCGATTTTTACAAAACACGTCAGCAATGGAATTGACTTCTTGAGGATCGCCAACTTTAGTTCCAGTGCCATGAGCTTCCACGTACACTACTTCAGCGGGATCAACGCCAGTTTCCTCATATACCTCACGGATTAGTTTAATTTGCATTGGTGTCGATGGGAAAGTAATGCCCTGCTCTTTGTTGCCGTCTGTGTTTGTTTTCGCTCCAACTACTGTTGCGTAGATTCGTTTTGCTACACTGGATTTTTGTAAATAAATGATGACAGCTGCTTCTGCTCGTACGTAGCCATTTCCAGTTGCGTCAAATGCTTTACATTTGCCATCCATACTTAACATGTTCAAGCGATGAAACTGCAGTGACATTGTTGGTTTTAAGAGTAAATTTACACCGCCAACTATTGCTGCGTCACATTGTCCTGTACGCATGGCAGATACTGCTTGTTGAATAGCGAACATGCTGCTGGAACATGCTGAGTCAATCGCATAACTGGGACCTGCACATATCAAAATTAATCATTTAAATATGGTAAAGGCATTTTGAGAACGTTATCAAATTTTTTTCACACGAAATATCGAAATCATGCAAATTACGAACCCAATATTTTAATTGAACTGGTGTATTTTCATGACTGGATGCATTATGAAAGAAATATATAATTTCTTGAAAAATGCAGTAGGTTTACAAAACAAAATTACTTTGCTCAACGTTTCGGCATCACTTATTCCATCATCAGAATTTTAAATAGTTAATAATATAAAAAATATTCATGCTGTACTAGATAATCAATATAATATATTTTCCGTGATTTACACATAATTTGCAAAATGGTGTCTATTCAATCTCCTGATGCCATAAGTGATGCCGAAACGTTGAGCATAATAAAGGATGTTTCAATAAGAGCGCAAGATTTGCATTTTACACCTTTGGAACTTCTGACTGTGGGGTTATCTGAAGTCATAGGTTTATGTCAACAAGCCCGCGACCACCGAAGCATTGAATGCCGAAATTAGATGCTCTATCAATGAAATACCGCCACATGTTTGCAATAATGTTATTGCAAATTTTGCCAAAAGAGTACGCATATGCCAGCAAAGCTATGGTGGCCATTTACAAGATATTTTGTTTCATACATAATTCCCAAATGTATACATTATAAATCAATAAATATTTCAATACTTTGTTATAGAAAACCATGTTTTATTGAACCTTAAAATCTTGCGCTCTTATTGAAACACCCTTTAAAACATTATCTAAAGAAAATGCATTTCCCATGAAATTTTGCTTTCCTTCATCAAAATTTTAATGTAAATACAGGTTATAAGCTTCACTGAGTTGATATTCATTATTTTCGGGATTATGTTTGTGTGTGAATCTGTCAGTCTGTTTGTGATTTGTCTGTATGCGCTCTACCACAATAACAATCGAGGGTAAAAATATTAAAATTTGTATATAGCCTGAATACAATTTCTTGAAAACTAATGTGTCTTGAATTCAATAAAGTTATATTGAAATATACAAACAACGCACCTATGCGTTCATCTCGCCTGATAAGTGCGATTCTAGCACCGGACTCAACCGTCACACTCCAACCTTTTTAAATTAAAGCCTTCGGCTTGCCATTTGGATAGAATCAGCGATAAACTGATATTTTATGACGAAAACATATTTGCAAACACTAATTTTTGAAAAGTATTTTGATACATTGTTTCATAAGCATGAACAAGAATAAAATGAAGTCATCTAATTCATCATGGATTCTTGCAAAACATTCATCTTTGTGCAGCCAGCATAGGCTCTTTGATAATGCTTACAAGTCTAGTTGGGGACACTACCGATTTGTTTCTGTAGGAGTTTTAGATATGTTTTCTAAAATGTATTTCATTTACTTACCACTGAAGTCAAATGTATATGAGATTCTGTTGGCGAACATCGCTCTAGAACATCCAGGAAGGCTATATCCGGTTAATTTGTCGGGATCGGCACACCAGAATTCTTCTGATTCACTCTCAGAAGCACCGATAAAGACACCAGTTCTTGATCCTCTTACTTCTGCAGGGTTGACACCAGCATCAATGAGGGCTTCGTGTGTTAGTTCTAACATAATTCGAAGTTGTGGATCCATTGCACTTGCTTGTTTGGCGTGAACTCCGAAGAATGTTGCATCAAATTCCGTTAAATTTTTAAGTTTTCCAGTTCGGGTTGGTAAGCCATAAATTCCTGTAAATAGTTGTTTCATATTTTAGATTTCTTTTATATAATTTGTTGTTTATATTTATAAAATTTAGTACGGTCGTGCATGAAACATGAGTTTTTCGGTTCATTTTTAATATTTTAATTTGTATATAAATAATAATAAAAACCCTTTACCACAAAGTATTTTAATAAGCTAAATACGTATTTCGACAACTAAGTTGTCATCATCAGTAGCAAAGAAATAGTAGTGTAACGAAATATCTCTGGCTAAAGTAAAAACAAGAAAATATGCTCTTTACCAGGATATCAAGGTTCCTGAATCTATTTTGACCATTTTCTCAATGATGTCGACGTGTCTGTGTGTGAACACCCTACAGCCTAATCCGTTTAACGAAAAAATATGATATTTATTATTTTATTATGTTATCAAATATTATTTCTTCAATATGACACAAAGTTGTTTATTGTCAAAAATTCACTTTCTCAGTCAATCTATTTGTGTTAAACATTATTTATGTTGAGGTTAATTTTTTTTCTCTTCTTTTATTTTGACTGTAGTATTTATAATTTGGATTTAATTTTGATCATGGAAATGCTTAAAAATATTCTATATTTCGACAAATTTATTGTCTTCCTTAGATTAATGTCGATGATGAATGATGGTGCACACACTCACACACAGACGTCATTCCGAAAATAGTCACATTCGATTCAGGGAAGGTGAAAACGTGTATATTTGTTGAAAACTCGAGTTCGATTTTTTTGGCGATCCCTTTACTTATTACTTTTTAAGAGCAAGTAATTATTACTTCGCAAAGGAAAGTAAAAATAAATACAATTATTTTGAAATTGGTGTGGTTCAAAGTGGTGGGAAAGAGTGAGTGCGCTGTACGCTTTGGCTGCGGTGGAAGGGAGGAGACCGCTGCATGAGGAGTCTGCTACTCGCATCGCATATATTACTTATAAGGTGAGCTGATCGCATAGATGCGTTGTACCTAAGATTGCCTTATTTAAACATAATTTTAGTAAAGTTTAATTTACCTGATGGCCATCTCCTTTCGTCATCCGTGACAAGATCAACTCCATCGAAGAGTTGTTGCTTGAACTCTTCGATGTTTGCGCTTTCAGGAAGACGACCTGAGAGTCCTGAGATGACAATTTCGTCACCGCTGTTCCACCTCTCATTTCCATTAATTGTTTGACGAGAATCACGTCCTACGGTTGTGTCAGGGAATCTGGCTGGCATTTTTATTGTTATTTATATGTATATATGACAATATAAATAATCTACAACAAAAAGAAAACACAAATTATACTAAAATAAAAAACATATATGTACGAATAATTATGGCGGTCTATCGGATACATTTTTAGATCCTCCGACGCTAGCACAATAGAGCAATAGTGTTCGGTCGTGTCTGTAACATAATCAGAATAAATAGATATGAAAAAATAAAATGTATAAAACTTATACATACGGTCGCCCATTTTTAAGGTCGTCGTGTACAGACATTTTATACCGTATCTGAATATCCGTGAGTGCCTTATGTCAAAAACCATGGAACCCACATATCATTTAGAATGCTTAATAAGTTAGTCGGAGTCAGCGGGGAAAAGGTTAAGCTGTTCCGAAGAAGCAGTAGGATGTAAATAGATAGCACAGTATTAAAATTCTAAAATATTCTTTATTTTCAAATAATATATAACTATATCTTTGCACTTGCATAACTAAACTGGTGCTTTAGAATCACAAGTTGCAAGTGGCCTGTCATCTCGCTAAGTTCATAAATTTACTAACAATAGAATTTCGGACCTGATGTTTACCCACTAGATATTTTGTGCTACAGTGGAATTGATAAAATAGTTACTAGTTAAAACTATATGTGTAGAACGCCTTATTTTGTAAAAATGCAAATTGACATAGACGGGAATCGTACTGCCGACCTTCAGGGTGAAGGACGAGAGTCTTAACCATTACGCCCTGATATAAGCGGGAATTGAACCCACGACCTCCAGGGTGATAGATGAGAGTCTTAACCATTATACCACTAGGTTCATAATTTTTAATGGCTTGAGCAATTGTATCAAACATCAAAATTAAATCTCTAAGTAAAATTGATATTGTGAAAAATTTATAATAATTTAAAGATTTGTGTTGTGCAGATAATGGCATTTGATATATTATATTGATATTGTATACCAATGATAAATATATTAGCAAATCTTTCATGCACTTATTTTATACAACTAGGTACGTTTACATAAGATTAGTGCAGTGTTGTGTTAGTAAAGAATTGTAAATATAGGCATCGTTCACATAAGAATAGTGCGAATTAGTTACGAACTGTCACTCATGTTTGGTAGCAACTGTACTAAGTTTTGATGGGAAAGATGCAACTGAGAACTTATAGACAAACTTTTACCGCCACACTAATTTCTGCACTGCAACCAAGCTAATCTTTTGTGGAGAAAATAACGAAAATACGAAATAGTGCTCACTTGGAAAAACCTGATAAGGGAAATGCCTTATTTAGATTTTGTAACCATGACTTACTATTAAATTAGAAGAAAATTCGCCACCCGTCAAAAGTGTTCTATATTCTGTATTCAATATGGGCACATGCTGCCCACGGGTTACCCTAGTATCCGAAGATTCAACAAGTTAGTTAATAATTATACATTTCCGAAGGTTAATTTTGGATATGTTAGGAATTAACTAACACAGTATAATTGAGTCGATGGATATTAAGATTTGAGTTGGTGACAACGGTTCAGATTAAGTAGGTTTTATTGTTAGCAAACACATCGATCTTAATTTTTTGTTTTAATTTTGTTAAATATTCAACTCAATTAAGTAAATTTACTTATCGTTGAACATCTGAAAACGCCGTTGTACAAGTGAGTTACTTGTTCATACTCCCTTTGGTTTATTGTTAAAGTAACTTCTATGTTCTCCATTTATAGAATAAATGTAACCGATAAAAATCTAATGTTCTAAACGTATTATAACGTATAATAGAGCAGCATTATAAAGCCGACTATATAGGTGGCGCCCAATGTTTATAAATGTAGAGGTTGCCTCGGGCTCTCTTCAGAGATGCCAGAATGAGAATTTCCCACAGATCCCCCACCACCTTTTTGAAATACGAAGATTGTGGGATATTTACAAGAGAGGCTCTCGATAATGTAGAGTATTCTGCCGAAGTAAGCTACGACAAACTATGGAAAGCGACGTCTTTAAAATTACCAAGTACAGAGGAGGAATATGAAAACGGCGATGAAACAGACACACAAAATGTTTCTCAAAATGTCAATTTTCATATTTCTTTAGAAGAATGTCCAGTGGTTTATTTAAGCGGTTGTATGATTTACAAATGTTTAAATAAGTTTTCTTGTAATCATTGTGCGATAAATGATGGCAAAAGTGACGATAACAATGAAATCTTTTTAGAGTTACAAGATTACGAGGCACAAAAAATTAAATAAAATTTTTAAAACGACCTACAGAATGTTTAGTTGATGTTATTAAAACCACTTTAAAAACGTTTATAAACAATTATAGTATTTTCAAACACGAAAATTATATTCTAAAAACGTTGACATATGCTGAAATTAAAACAAGCTTAGGTACAACGCACCTATGCGTCCAGCTCGCCTTATAAGTAATATATGCGATGCGAGCAGTTTTTAATAATTTTGGCCTTTTGGTTAACTAATTGAAAAAATGTTATAGATATAAAAAGTCTTACATTTAATTTAAGATTATATTAAAAAAAAAAAAAATTCAAATTTTGAAATTCAAAATTATAATATTTAATAATTTTTTTCGGGCTTTGGGTTAACAAAATGAAAAAATCTTGTAAACAAAAAATATCTTAGAATTTTTAGTAGAATTTTTAAGTGTTTCAATTATTTTTATAAGGGCAGTATTAAGGGGGGGTCCAAATTTTGGGGCCCTATAACTCGGGAAGTATACGGGCGATTGGATTTAAACTGCGAACGGATTCAAATGGGATGCCAAATAATATGTGTACCAAATTTGGAGTGAATCGCTCCGGTACCTTCAGAGGAGTAGAGGGCACAAATTTGGTCTTACGAGCGAGCGACGACTAACATCCAAGTATATAAGTTATATACATTTTCGGAATCAGGGCGACGAGACGAACACTTTTTCTTAATGAAATTTTTTGATCCGAGAATGCTACAGACACACGACCGAATGCTTTAGCCTCTTCGGTACTACGTACGGCGAGCTAAAAAACATGCAAATTTGTTTTATTGAAAACGAATGTTGTGAACACGGGTTTTTTAGCTAGCCGTACGTAGTACCAAAGAAGCTAAAGCATTCGGTCGTGTGTCTGTAGCATTCTCGGATCAAAAAATTTCATAAAAAAAAAGTGTTCGTCTCGTTGCCCTGATTCCGAAAATGTATATAACTTATATACTTGGATGTTAGTCGTCGGTCGCTCGTAAGACCAAATTTGTGCCCTCTACTCCTCTGAAGGTATCGGAGCGATTCACTCCAAATTTAGTACACATATTATTTGGCATCCCATTTGAATCCGCTCGCAGTTTAAATCCAATCGCCCGTATACTTCCCGAGTTATAGGGCCCCAAAATTTGAAGCCCCCCTTAATACTGCCCTTACAAAAATATGTGATACAATCAAAAATTCTACTAAAAATTCTAAGATATTTTTTATCTACAAGATTTTTTCATTTTGTTAACCCAAAGCCCGAAAAAAATTATTAAATATTATAATTTTGAATTTTAAAATATGCACTAAATTATTTTTTTATCAATATAATCTAAGTTTGGTACACATATTATTTGGCTTCCCATTTGAATCCGCTCGCAGTATAAATCCAATCGCCCGTATACTTCCCGAGTTATAGGGCCCCAACATTTAGAGCCCCCCTTAATACTGCCCTTATAAAAATAATTAATACACTTAAACATTCTACTAAAAATTCTAAGATATTTTATATCTCCAAGATTTTTTCATTTTGTTAATCCAAAGCCCGAAAAAAATTATTATATATTTTAATTTTGAATTTTAAAGTATGAACTAAATTATTTTTTTATCAATATAATCTAAAATTAAATGTAAGACTTTTTACACCTATAACATATTTTCAAATTGTTAACCAAAAGGCCATAATAATTAAAAAGCACTGCTCGCAACGCATATTTTATCTAAGGGCGAGCTCTGCGCGTTGGTGCGTTTTACGCGTACCAAATCTTGTTATTATTGACAGGTTAATCAAAATTAAATTATTTTAAACTATAACTTAGGAATCACAATCTTTACGAGATTCTATAAAAATCAGTTTCAAAGTAATTATTTAAATATATATACTAACTTTAATAATGTTATAAATAAATACAGTGAAATATTTACTGTCGATACGTACACATGTTCAAAACTACATATTTTGTAATTGTATAGGAACTTATTTTTACTAAAGTCATACATTAAATTGTACGACCTTAAGGGGGTAGTACACTGTGTCTTTGCATTTTTTTTTTGCTCTTAAATGTTAATTGGGATGTATACTTTAATTTAGTATAGATTCCAAGTCCGTCAGATTATTCCTTACCACTTTAGGAAGCTATTTTCCAAAAAATGAACCGGCGCGCTGAGAGAGCATTTGAGTGCACGAGAAAAATGAAACTATATCTATAAACGCGTTTATCTCAAAATTGGTTTTTTCAAACTTGTGGGGAAAATTACTCTAAACAATTTACATTAAATTTAGATGTCGCCTAGGTTTTCTTGTTCAGAATTAAATTCTGCTTAGAAATACGTATCCATATTTTCAATTTTTTCAAAAATGGATTTTTAATCCACGATTTTGTAAGCATTTTTTGGTGAAAAAATTGACTTTTTTTTTCATAGGGCCACAACTTTTGAAAAAATCAATTTAAAAAAAATTGGAAAACGTATTTCTAACCGAAATATCATTACTACTCAGGATTTAGTTCGATTTTTGTTTTAGGATTACATGGGAAGGAGTTTTTTACCCCACCGATTTTGGTCTTCCGCGCGAGGACGTCCGCGCGACCTGGTGTACCGGCCACGGAGGGCCGCCAACGAATTTGAAAAAAATTCCAAATTGTAGATCAAAGTATGATTAATAAATGGGTTACAAAACATTTGCCCTCCCTGAGAGTTTTATTGCCAAAAAAAATTAACGAAAATGACTAATATTAAAAAAGCCACATAATAATTAAGAATTTGAATCTGACTATTTTCGAGTAACGCCAATTCCAGTCTTTTAGGTTTGGCAAAATTGGTTATATTAAATCACATAAAAAAACATTAAATTGTATTTTATATCGCGAATAAGCTATACACGCCTTTATGTATTGTGTTACACAGTTCTGTTTATTAGGCCGAGTTATTTGTAGGCATCTACTAGTATCACTATTGAACCCAAGAGGCAGCACGTCGCTGTTAAAATAGGTCGATCTTGCATTTAGCTTATTATTTTATTACGTAATCAAATACTGTTTCTTCAATATAACATATAGATTATTTCTTTTCTATTCACCTTATCAATAATTTTAATTGTTATATTTAATATGTACGGTTTTTCAATTTTTATTACAATTTTTATCTGTAATAATCAATACGCTTGATACTAGTTCTCAGTCGATCTATTTGTGAAAACCGGTGGCAAATGACAAATATTAAATTATTTGAGTCTATTTTGATTCCTTGCCAAGCATAGTTCATTCGATTTATGAAATATAATTCCCATACATGCATTTCTATGACAACATAAAGCGCCAGTACTACATTCCGACGAGTCCAATCGCAATATATACAATACTAAAAGCGATAGCAATTCATCATTGGAACATATTCAATTTTTTGTTTAATACAATAATGTATTAATATACGACGGGTCTTTAAAATTTGGTTTATGTTTGTGTCTTGAATGTTTGATGACATTTCTTCTGCATTTTATATGAAATAAATGCATTTCTGAGTTATATACGCATATAATTCTAAATCATCGATATTGTACTCACAATGCCCACAGAACCAATCTAACCAATTATGATTCCGAGATTTCTTTATTCCTATTATGGAAATGAATACTGTTATGGAACAGTATTCATTTCCATAACCCCACATTTAAAATTGCACACATGGGTAATGTTAGTTTCGTGATTAGCCAAGGATATTGAAAATTATTTCATGAACATTTCCTAATTTTATAATAAGAAAATATAAAATTTGTAACCAAAGAAATAACTATTACATGACTTCTTCCTTTCACCTATAGATGGCGTTCAATGTCTGATTTACTATAAAATATATTGTTTTAAGCCTATGGGCCCACAATTTGAAAAAAATTAAAGACATAAAATATCCTAATATCCACCCTACCAATCACTATAGCTGTTTTGTACATTATGTACGGCGAGCTAAAGATGTTTATTATACTATAATGAGGAATATCAACTATTGGTTTAATTTGAACTCCAAAAGTATTAATGAATTTCAATGAAATTATTAGCATACATTAAAATAATATTTGTTTCGCTATATTCAATGAAATCATTCGTTTATTATAAATAAACAGAACCGCGAAGAATTTTCTTTTTGTCAGTGTATCCGATAGTCGTAATTTAATTAGAACAAAATGCTTACCCAATAGATCACAAATAGGCAATAAAATAGAATCTAAATTTCCAAATAATTGTCGAACTTAGGGTCACATCCACTTGTTCATCAATATACTGAAACACGACTCTTTCGTGAACTGAAATCCGAGGGCTTCGGCGCATTCAATTTATTCACTATAGTTGAAGGCAGTTTCCAACCAAAATAAATCCTTCTTTTCCCCAAAAATAACAACAAACATTCTCACGTTATTTTACGCAATATATTATTTATATAATACTATATAAAACGCAAAATTGAATCAGATAAAATGTCACATACAATGAGGAATATATAGTAATGATATGTATATATTTATTATTCTTTTAAATAGAATAATAATTTGAATATTCTAATATTACCTAAATATGTCCCACAATAAGTAAGTTTTATAATATGAGAAATAAAACCCATCATAAATTTCAAATACAATAATTTTAAAAAGTGATTGTATCCATATATTTCTTATTCTTTTTAAAACAATATGAATTTCAATTTAGCAAAACAAAAACAAAAATTGGGTTGACTAGTAGAATAAATTTAAAAAAAAATTAAAATTTCCGTCATTTTCTTACTGAAATTGATAGCCACAACCCCAGATCACATATGACTAACAGATACGCCATTATATATATATATATATATATATATATATATATATATATATATATATATATATATATATATATATATATATGCTTTTAGAAGAACCATATTTTGTTCACATTATGCATAAGAGATGTCGCTAGTCAGCCGATTTGCTGAGAACTGGGCTGTGGTTCTTGTCTTTGCTTACGAAGCAGATCATTTATTGCGGTAGAAATAAATGGTGATCAGTTGCAACCGCTCAGAAATTAAACTCTGTTGATGATGTAATATAATAATAACCAAGAACCAGAATCGCTAAAATTTTGTCAATAATAAAGTAATTTTCTGCAAAGCGCCAATAATGCCACCTAGCAGTTGAAGATAGTTCTAAAATATACATAATGCTGTTCCTAGCGGAGGAAGATGAACCTTTACTTAATCAATGTAAAAGAAATTACATCAAATTTAAACATTTATATTTTTCTGTCGCATCTAAACAAAATAAGCAACAAAATTAGGCGCTATTTTGTATTTAGACCGATTTGAGGCCAGATTCGTAATTTTCGACCATTCTTTACATAAATAACTAGTTACTACACATTCTTTAGAGTGTTCTATAATAACACTTTTTGTTAATATCAATTAAGAAAATAAAAAGCACGCCTTCTCCCCTATGGAGAACTTTTCTATCGACTTTTATCGTTATTTAAAAAAGACAAGCTTAGGTACGACGCACCTAGGCGTTCAGCTCGCCTTATAAGTAATATATACATTGCGAGCAGCGCTTTTTATTTATTATGGCCTTTTGGATCACAATTTGAAAATATGTTATAGATATAAAAAGTCTTACAATTAATTGTAGATTATTTTGATAAATAGAAATTTAGTGCATATTTTAAAATTAAATATTATAATACTTGATTATTTTGCACGGCCTTTGGGTTTACAATATGAAAAAATCATGTAGATATAAAATATCTTAGAACTTCTAGAAGAATTTTTGAGTGTTTTAATTATTTTTATGAGGGCAGTATTTAAAGGGGCTGCAAATTTTGAGATTTAACAAATACTTTATTTTATTAGTCAATAAAAATGTTATTTCATTGCAAATTAAGGGGTCTTTCTGGTTTTTTGGGGTTAAGAAAGGAGCTTTTAAATTATTTTTATATTTAAATCAAACCCATTTATTAAATTTCCCTTTGTTATTAGCCCCTAAGCGCGTACTCAAAAGTGATCAAAATAAAAAAGCGCTCTGCTGTGCCCACGATTGCTCCTCGTTGGTTCACCTAAAACAAAAAAACCAAACGGCATTTCAAAATATATACTTATATCTTCTTCGTCTATTACGGAAAAGATTTGACAGCAAATATTAAAAAAAATACAGTTGTTCGAAAAATATATATAAAACCGCTATTTTTCTCAAACTTCAAAATTGGATGTAAGGAAATCTATGCCGTTTCATATACTATTTCTGAAATCTTGGGCACCGCCCGAAGAAATCTAATTTTGAGAAAAAAAAAAAAAAATATATATATATATATATATATATATATATATATATATATATATATATATATATATATATATATATATAGATATATATATATATATATCTGGTTTCATGGGGTCAATATATATATTGACCCCAAGAAACCAGATAGACGCCTTAATGGTCTATTATGTTATACAATTAATTTATAACTTTAAATTTATTCATAGTGCGGTAATTGTTTATAAAAAAAATATATTTTAATTTTGACCATGAGTTTGTATATTTCTTGATTCATTAAAATTTATTATTTCTAGTAAGCATGTGTGTGTGAGGTAATATAAATACTTTTATTTTATTATAATAGTCAATAAAGATATAATTTCAAAATAATGGTCTTTTACTATCTTATTCATTTTATTTATAACTTAAGATATTATATCAGTGCAAGAATATAGTATAAATTTGGCCATGACTTTGTTCATTTTTTAATTCATTCTAATTTATAAATTCCCGCTAATATATAATTTTATTATTTGATAAAACAAGATTTGGTAAGCGTAAAACGCACCGACGCACAGTGGAGTATTTGTATGAAATATCCGGACAAAATTATTTTATAGATTTTATTCAAATATTATTAAATAAGAAACAATATTATATGATAATAAGCTGTATATTCAAAAATTTATATACGTATTACAATACTTAGGGTTTTTTCTAGTGCTAATACCGTATAATGAGATCTTTTTTTAAATCGAAATTTTACAAAGTACAGTTTAAGTTACTATATATAGCTTTAATTTGGTTCATGGCACATATGGAAAAGTATTTTTTAAACTAGAGTTACGACTATTTGAAGAGCGTGATCTTTTCAGGGTTATGTTCAATTGCACCTAACATTAATTGTATCTCAGCAACGATGAGCCTAAACAAATTTTTATTTCATGAATTATTTTTGTAATTTCATAAGCTAACTTTTATGTCATGGCAAACATTTTCGAAAATGTGATCCTCTTTGAGTAATTTGCTAATCAGTGTTTTTGCTTCAAAATCAACGTTTTCAACCCCCTGTAACTAGGAGGGTATTAAAGCAAAATTAACGTTGTAGGGGTTTTTTGGAGTAGAATTCGACGATCGACACGTTCCCATAGTCACTTTCTTTCTTTCTTTTTTGAACCCCTGAGTTGGGGTGTAACTCACCCACCCCCAACGAGAAAACAAACTAATTATTTTTAAATATTTCATATTTGTCCCATTTTTAATCATATTATCAAAAAAAAAAAATAATAAGTCTGAAGTGAAACGACCAAATGACTGTACAATATATACTCTTTTACTCTTAATATTTAAACTAATGGTACACAAAATGGCGGAAGAGTGCGGAAGATTTTTCTTCGAAATTGATTAAAGAATAGTTTGAATATTATGCGTGTACAAAAGAAATAACGCGACAAGACGCGACAGGTACTCAAAAACACTTTTATACGAAAGTTTGATGCAAAAAATATCACACATTTATAGGACTTGCAAATATTGTTCATAAACTTATTATTTTAATTGCAAATTAAAAATTGATTCATCGTAAAGTACATACCTTCTCCTACCATATCAAAATCGTTTTTGTTTTTCAAAAATTCAAATACCAACAAACACAAATTACAAAACAAATGCGTACTGTATTATAGCCTAGTCGTTCCTCGGCGCATTCGCTACTTACAATGACTGGGTTCTGATTTAATTTACGTATGTAAATAAACATTTGACGCCCTTATATGGTATCAGTTTGACGGGCCAGTCATTCTTCTTTAAGAAAATGCCAATTTGTTTATATTTCGACTAGATTTGTGTTTTCGACTTTTGACCGGGTTTTTCATACAAATACTCCACTGTGCTACGCGGAGAACTGCCTTTAGGTAAGATATGCGTTGCGAGCAGTGGTTTTTAATTATTATGGCCTTTTGGTTAATAATTTCAAAAAATGTTCTAGATATAAAAAGTTTAAACAATTTTTGGTGAACCTTGCGATGTGCTACTTCACCTCCGATTTGGATGAAACTTTGTGTAAAGGACCGTTTTAGCATCCTAAATAAGGGAAAAATAATAACTATTGGCGGTCGGAATATTAAAACCAAAATTACTTCCCATCACTTAAAAATGAGACAACCACAACGTAACCACAATCCTTGATTTTGTATATATACAAACGGATTATTTACATTTTCGCTGTTTGTGGTTACGTTGTGGTTGTCTAATTTTTAAGTGATGGGCAGTAATTTTGTTTTAATAGTAGCGCCAAAATCAATCTAGGGGATTTTGTTATTTGGGAAAAACAATCCCGCCAATAGTTATTATTTTTCCCTTATTTAGGATGCTAAAACGGTCCTTTACACAAAGTTTCATCCAAATCGGAGGTGAAGTAGCACATCGCAAGGTTCACCCAATTTTTTATAGATTATATTGATAAAAAAAAATTGTGCATATTTTAAAATTCCAAATTATATATATTTTTTTTTTCGGGCTTTGGGTTAACAATATGAAGAAATCTTATAGGTATAAAATATCTTAGAATTTTTTGTAGAATTTACGAGTGTTTTAATTATTTTTATAAGGGCAGAATTAAGGGGGGGGTCAAATTTTGGGGCCCTATAACTCAGAAGTATACGGGCGATTAGATTTAAACTGCGTGCGGATTCAAATGGGATGCCAAATAATATGTGTACCAAATTTGGTGTGAATCGCTCCGGTACCTTCAGAGGAGCAGAGGGCAAAAATTTGGTCTTACGAGCGACGACTAACATCCAAGTATATAAGTTATATATATTTTTGGATTCAGGGCGACAAGAAAAACACTTTTTGTTTATGAAATTTTTAGCTCGCCGTACGTAGTACCGAAGAAGCTTAAGCATTCGGTCGTGTGTCTGTAGCATTCTCGGATCAAAATATTTCATAAAGAAAAAGTGTTCGTCTCGTCGCCCTGAATCCAAAAACGTATATAACTTATATACTTAGATGTTAGTCGTCGCTCGTAAGACCAAATTTGTGCCCTCTACTCCTCTGAAGGTACCGGAGCGATTCACACCAAATTTGGTACACATATTATTTGGCTTTTTCTTTGAATCTGCTCGCAGTTTAAATCCAATCGCCTGTATACTTCCTGAGTTATAAAGCCCCAAAATTTGGAGCCCCCCTTAATACTGCCCTTATAAAAATAATTAGAACACTCAAAAATTTTACTAAAAATTCTAAGATATTTTATGTCAACAATATTTTTTCATATTGTTAACCCAAAGCCCGAAAAAAAATTATTAAATATTATAATTTTGAATTTCAAATCTATAACATTATTTCAAATTGTTAACCAAAAGGCCATAATAATTAAAAACCACTGCTCGCAACGCATATTGTACCTAAAGGCGAGCTCTGCGCGTTGGTGCGTTTTACGCGTACCAAATCTTGTTTGATCTGAGAATGCTACAGACACACGACCGAATGCTTTAGATTCTTCGGTACGGCGAGCTAAGAAGCATATTTATGTAATGCACAATTGTTTTGCAAGGTAATTCTCTCTCTCTCTCTCTTTCTCTCTCTCTCTCACTTTCTCTCTCTCTATGAATTACATTGCCACTAAAGTTTGTTTACGGCTTGACTAGTGATGGAAAGAATCGAATAATTTTAAGAATCAAATACTCGGTATTCGAGTACATTCAAGAATCGAATACTTATCCGAGTACTTGAGTAAGAATATATTCATGAATACAGATACACGATAAAGACACAGAGAATCCCCCCCCCCCCCGCTCACCTAATATTAGCAATATTAACCCGTTGACTAAATTTGTCCAATGTAGTGGACGCTACTTGTAACCTATTTACTGCAAACAAATCAATGAAATCATATATACATATATTTTTACGTAGAATTGTTAATTTGATATCTTAGAAAATATGGTTAGTTTATGATTTTCTATGGTAATTTCAAGAAACCTAGCAGGATTTGTATAGCAAAGGAAAAATACAAAAATCGAACGATTTTGTTGACTTATATATGCATATTATTTATAATTCTGGTGAAATAAAAATTTTATCCAGCAAATTAGGCTGAGTTGCTCAGTGTGCAGTTAAATCACTAGTTATGTAACTGTTGGTTTAATATTAAAACACAGTTATCTTTCATTCCGTTGTTCAGTTAATATAAACCAATGGATTTATTAACTTATAGTTAAAGTAGTGTTGGTAGACCTGGTGCGCTCTAGCGCAGCTAATTAGAGGTTAATGTCATAAAAAATCGTTAATAAAATTTTAATAATATCGAATCAGTGAACCGTTAGTGAAGTGTTATGGGATTCTTTACATATAACTAGCGCTGTTGAAAGAAAACGGTGTCATAATTTTACTGGGGAAGAAGAAATACTTATTGTTCAATTTGTACACCAATATAACCATATAATTGAATGTAAAAAGACTATCTCAGTAATTAATAAAAAAAAAAAATGGGTTGTGGCGAACGCGGGACTTTCTTTTACGTAGTTTTCAATAATGTTTATTGATTATAAAAATATAATATTAGGAAATAATAATCCAACAGAAACAATATGAAAACCAAGCTTACCTTATATAAATGAATGGGTTGAAAATTATACCAATACCAATTTGTAATGGTTTTGAAGTACTAACTATCAAAACTAACCAATACCCTACTGAAATATTCTGAAATTGTCATTTAACTAATGCAGACCATTTTGTTTTCTTGTCGAAATATTGACAGGCGTAGATGATCCGATTAATTAAGCTACATTCGAATCCATGACAACGTAAACAAAATTCTTAAAATTTTCGAATAGTGGTTTTTTCGTAACTGGTACATTTATTGAAGAAACTTTTCAAACAAAAGTTGTGCAAAATATTAATATCTTTCATTATGAACATAACTATTTTTGTCGTAAGTGCAGCCGTTCTAGTGATATTGGAGATAGAACAAAAAATGCATTGAGTAAACATGCACTACCGGTTTGAATATTCTTTTCAAAAATAAAAGGTGCACAACTAGACCATATACAAGTCTTAAGTTTGAAGTTTCATAATTTTACGTTCGACAGTTTCGGCTCTAGAGCGTTGACACACACACCCACATACACACACACCCACACATAATAATAATATATATATATATATATATATATATATATATATATAAATATATATATTTATTTGATACAATTTATTTGTTTCAAATAGATTTTAATGATTATATTGTTCCCCTATATCTCCTTATAAATTTATTTGAAGTTTATTTTACTAGCAATAAGTACAATTCGATCATTGCGTAAAATTAGTAATTTGCAAACGGGACTCGATAATCAATTTAAAAAAAAGTTATTAATGAAAGTAAACACAATGACTTCAAATGAAAAACAATGCGTTTCATTGATAGATGAAATGAGTATCAGACGTGGGGCTGAGTATAATTCCATAATTGGAACAGCTAATCGCCATGGCACTGAAGCTTTGGTGTTTATGGTTCGTAGTCAAATTAATCAGTGGAAACTACCGGTGTGCTATTATATATCTTCAGGATCAATTCGGTCCAGTATTCTTACAAAAAAAATATTTGATGTAATTCTGAAATTAACTCAAGTTAGATTGCATATTCGTCTAGTTACGTGTGACCAGGGATCAAATAACCGATCTACATATACCCAATTAGGAATAACAAATACGAAACCATTTTTCTTTATAAATGATCAAAAAATATATGCGTTATTTGACGTTCCACATTTATTTAAAAGTATTCGGAATACGCTAATGAAATATGACATTCATATAAATAATGCAAAAGTTTCATGAAATGATATAGTTCAAATATATCAAATAGATAAAAAAACAACATGGCTAGGGCTCAATGTAGAATTTCAGATCAACATATTTGGCCCAATAGTTTTCAAAAAATGAAAGTCAAGCTTGCTACACAGTAATTTGTTTGGTTATATTTTCCAATGTATAAACCATTTGCTTCTGTGTTTTAATTAATAAAATTAGGAAATGTTCATCAAATAATTATCAATATCCTTGGCAAATCACGAAACGAACGAACGATATTAACGTTACCCATGTGGATGTGTGCAATTTTAAATGTGGGGTTTTTGGAAATTAAAACTGTTATGGTACAGGAATAAATAAATGTCGGGATCATAATTGGTTAGATTGGTTCAATGGGCAATGTGAGTGAGTATAATGTCGATGATTAAGAATTATATACGTAAACTTAGAAATTTATTAATTTTATAATTAATTAAATGCCGATGAAATATCATAACGATAAATTTTGTACTTTAATAATTGCTATCGCTTTTAGTTTTGTATTTATTGATGTGACCGCGCTCGCCGGAACGGCGAGCTGATAGCACTGGCGCTAGCGCCAGTTCTTGTTTTTAAACCTATGGGCTCACAATTTGAAAAAACTTTAATCACATAAAATATCTTAGAATGTTGAGTAAAAAATTCTAAAATTTTTAAAAGTTGACTAAGGGCAGTATTTAGGAGGGTTCCAAATTTTGGGGGCCTATAACGCCGGTCCTGTACAGACGATTGGATTTAAAATGCGACGGGAACATCACGGGCATGGAAATTATATGTATACCAAATTTCATCAAAATCGGCCCGGTACCTTCAGACGAGTTGCGGTCACAAACTCAGGTCTTACGACGGACCGACCGAGCGAGCGAGCGAGATACATACATCCAAGTATATGAGTTATATATATTTTTGGATTCAGGGCGAAAATACAAGAACTTTTTGTTAATATTTTTTTTCAATCCGAGCATGTTACAGACACACGACCAATCACTATAGCTCTTTTGTACTTACTGTACGACGAGCTAAAAAGTGTAATGCGTACATGTAAGGTGGGTGGTATGTGTATTGGCGTGATCAAATCTAGTGAAAACCCCTGTTGTGTATGTTAACCCCTTACGGTCTTGTTACGAAGTTACCACAAAATTGGAAGGAATGGGTTATATTATAAATCATAAACAACTAAATATCTTTCATTATTATTTTATTTCCAGTCGAACTCATTATTGTGTAAATTTGTTTGGAAAGTTTAGAAACGATTTAATAGCATCGGTAGCTCGCTCCCCCAGAACATTGTCTCTGATAGTTAAGTTACTGGATTACTATTCCAAAAATAACCAACACCACATTTAATCTCTGAATAATGCTACCCCAGGGTTAGTGTCCAAGTTTTGTACACGATCTCGACCCGTTTCGGCCATGGGAGAAAATATACTACTAGTTGGAACACATCGACGATAATTAGATATATGTGATTGGGGCTGGTAGCCTCTTGGCATCAGAGTGTTTGCGTTGTACTCGATATAAGTCAACTTTGGTAATATTTAATTATTCTGTATTATCAGCGAGATTGTACTTTGAAATCGGGATCCGATGCGCATACAACGTTCCTTTCTTTCGTAAAGTTGTTCTATTTTATTATTACTTTTGTTCATTATTTTTGAAGTTAATTTTATCATTGCTGTTCTATATTATTGTTAAGTTATTAAATATATATTATTTCTGGACGTTAAATTCATATTTTAATATGTAGGTTAGAAGTTACGTGTTTGTAGTAAGTTACGTGGAGCTAGAGTGTAAAAAATCATGAGTGACGACGTGGATGACCCCCAGGTATCGGACGACGGTTACCGGCAGTACGGCGTGCGTCTGGCGGCTATTGCAGCTGCACTGTAGGCCAACGGTTACTTCAGCAGCGCGAGCCGCTTCTAACAGCGTATCCTCCGCTGGGAATTTGGGCAGCGATCCGCCGTGGGTCGTCTGGAAATCTTAGAGTGTCGCCTTCTGCTTCTTTCGTCTGTTGGCCTCTGCGAGCGTTGTCCCTGGCTTTGAAGTGTTGCCTATTTTCACTGGTGGAAACGTCCTCTGGTTCTCAACGTGCGATCCCTCTCTGCTTGGCTTTCGATCCCACGGACTCTGGTTCTGGCGGATCGGTCCTCGGTCCCTCTCTGCTTTGGCTTTCGATCCCACGGACTCTGACTCTGTCTCTGGTCGGTTGGCCCTTCGGTCCCGATTTGACTGACTGACTGCTGGTGGATCGATCGGCTGCTTGGCTGGTTGGTTCTGCTTGGCTGGCTGGCTGGTTGGCTGGTGATCCAGGGACTGAATGCTCTCCGTATCGGGATCAGGGCTTTTATACGGATAGCGACTAAAAGACAACTATCGTGCACCCGGGAGTGCAACAGAAAGAAAACATAGTTTGTTTATAAAACGACGTCATCGCACGTGCGCGGTTGATTCTACAGAGTCGACTATTCTGAAGTTGTTATCTGAACTCGGCTATCTTGCTGCGTCGTTTACACGAATACTCTCCTGTGTTGCGGGTGACCCACCGTTGGCGTACTTAAGAATTATTAGTAAGCTGATCCCGCCGTGTCGTTTACACGAATACTCTCCTGTGTTGCGGGTGACCTACCATTGACGTACTTACGAATTATTATTAAGGAGCAGTAAAAATTACTTAGTTCTTCTAACACTCAACCTACGCTCTCCCGTGCCGCCACTAGTACTTTCCGTGATGTGAGTTTCTGCACAAATTTAGTATCAAAATTTACTTCTCAACTGAAGTAGCTACATACATACGTTTCGTTCTGTCGGTAGGTTGTAAAGGCACGGGGAAACCAATCAAATAACAATGTTGTATTTAAAAAATATTATTTATTTATCTTGTTGCGGTTCAAAACATTTGAGCCCGCGTGGAATTCTTCTTCTAACTATTTCTTGCAGAATACATTCTTTATAGAAATGTATTAATTTATCCTGCATTTTATTTTGCCAGAAATCACTCTCTCTCTCTTTCAATATGCAGGTCAACTTCATCATTTCTGTAAATTATAAAATAACAATATTCCCTATCTGATATTTGAAACTGACCTTGTATCTAAAAGTAAATGCGACAAAATAAATGTGTGTGTGTCTGTATATATATATATATATATATATATATATATATATATATATATATATATATATATATATAATAATTATAAATTTGTGTGTGTCTGTATATCATAGGGCTATTTGCTAACCATCCGGAAAAGCACCCAAAAATCCATATTTAGTATCTATAAATATTCCACTTGGTGCACTCACTTTTTCAATACATAATTTGTGTTTTTGTATACTATAATTATGAATTTATATATATATATATATATATATATATATATATATATATATTTATATTTATATATATATTTATATATATATATATATATATATATATATATATATATATATATATATATATATTTATATATTTATATATTCGTACATTCGAAATTCTTCCTCCGTTCCCCACGCATTACTCAAATCATCAATTGAATCAAGTGTCATAAGTTTTGGACTAGCTTCAAATTGCGTCTCATTTCTTTTTGGACAAATTATAAGATAAACAATAATTCGAACAATGTTATTGTACAAATTAACTTTAGTTTAGTTAATTTTAAGGTATAGTAGGAATATCTGTTCGAAATATCCATCGCTTCTAAAACATCAGATTCTAAATCTATAAGTGGCCGTGGTGGTGAATAAGTATTATTATTATTGTCACTGTTAGTAAGAAATTTTTTCCATCTTAATTTCGCAGCTTTCGAGGCTTTAGAACGTTTAATTTTACGACTCAAACGTCGTCGAGTCGACGCCATAATTATTAAACTGCGCTACACTGGTCTATGCGTTGATATTAGCAAGCGGAAGAAAGTTTGATATCTAATACGTACAGCAGAGCCTCTCACGGACAAACGCTGAAACTTTTAACATTGAGTCTTATGGACGATTCTTTTATCATTGTTTTTGCCAATTATATATAATTAAGAATACAATAATTAGACTCATTTTAAAGATTTTGACTACCTAAGAGCTCTGAGACATGATTACGCTCAATTCGGTTCTATTAAACCAAATAAAATGAGGTTCAAAGTAACAGCTAAAACATGCCATGGTTAATAAACACTTATATTATTTATAATAATGATTTAGCAGTTCATTTTCTATTCAGAGCAATCAAGATACATCATAGAATCAGTGTACTAAAGGAATTATCATTTGATTACTTGTGTGTTGAGATAATTACGGAAATATTTCACTCATTTGTATCAAGACTTAAATTGACATTTTTACGCGACCTTAAGCTGGTGTGCTGTACATTACAATATACACACATACATTCACCGGAAAACGATACATTTTTATGTTCGACTTGACAGTCTTACGGCGCCTACAGTTGTAATATTCACATATGTTAGGCATACTAAATATAGTATATTGTGCACAAACTAAATCGTTTATTATTTACAAGAGCGTATTAGAGGGAAAATAAATATATTGTTGACACAGACATAGTACAGCAGCGCATAAAATACTAAAATTCAACAAAAGCAAAGCGTCGATTAGAAAAATTACTAATATTGTTCTCATTTTCTGCTAAATATTTTATTTGTATATACACTGCGTAAGTTATAAGATATAATTTATTAGTCGATGCGACGAAGTATTACCTATGCTGTTTACATTTGCTTATAATAAATAATGCAATTAAGTTGCAAATGTAGCAAATAAGTAAACAAATGATTGCGCAATATATTTATTTGTTCATCTTATTAAAAGAATAATTAAATTAAAATCACATTCATTCCTTTGTAATACTTGGCCTAGAATAAGTATGACAATGTTATCAGGGTTTGTCGATGTTAGATGCACGACAGTAGAATTAGAGTAGCGACTTCTCCATCAAGTAGAAATACTTTGAACTACACTCATACGATATCTCGCGCAGCCATTCTCTCCATACGTTGGATCAATCTGGTATAGGTAATCAGGGATGCTAACAAGCAATTCCGTGGCCACTTTGATTTTTGATGAAGTTGGCATATTTAATTTATTAAATATGTATTATACTAAATGTATTTAATCAATAATCGACGAAGTTTGAAATTCTTAATAAGTGTTGAATTTACACTTTGTCTGTAAAATGTACTGGGGAGATAATAATTGCATATGTTAACAAGATTCGGTATGTACAACGCACCGATGCATTGAGTTAACAATATGAAAAAATCTTGACACATGACCGAATGCTTTGGCTTCTACGGTACTTCGTACGGCGAGCTAAAAATAGCATGTAAATTCCTTTGTACTCGATTTCGATTTACCATCCCAGTATATATAATAGTGCCAGTTATTGTCGGCACTTTGATGTTGGTTACTCATGATTTTAGAAGGGCGGCCATTTTTCTGATTTATATTTATATGTAACCAACATGGAGAAATCAATAAATGTCAAATCGTAATTGTTGAGTAGACAATTTGAGGAATCCGCAAAGTTAAAAAGCTATACAACATAACAGTATCGCTGATTCTAAAGCCATCTACTGTTGGCCTGATGATATTTTTCGTTTTGGCAGACATCTTCTAGAGTTATATGCGCGACTAGATGCGCATAGAAACTCAATGCGACTCATTTTGACAGTGTTGCTACTATATTTATATTGAGGGTAAATTTTCAATAAAATAAAAAACATGTTACAATATACATTTTAGATTTATTTTAATGACATTGTATAATACTACAACGAACTACGATATAACGAAATCGCAGAGATAAAGCAACACATCTTGTATCATTAGAGCTTAATAATTAGCATAAATAATATAATGTAAGCGTCCCCATTATATATATATATATATATATATATATATATATATAATTAGACAAATGGATCAGTGAGGGGTGAAATGTATTCTGTATAAAATATGGGCACATACACCCCTTATTATCCATATATCAATTTGCCTTTGAAAAATAGAGTTATCTATGTACAGAAATTATACAAATCCACAAAATATATTTTGTTAGAACACATATCACAAATAATGAATGATTATGAAACGGTGATACAAACACGGTGAAGAATGATTGTTATGGCATGTTTGTCGGTAACAATGTTATTCTTTAAATGACAAGTAATTAAGCAAACTAAATTTATATCTTTGTTATAAAGCGATGGATAATATTCGCTGCTTTCCGACCTGTCGAGCCAACTAAGATACTTCTGTGGTTACCTTCCAACGGGAGGACGGTCACTTTTTGCTTGCATATCTGGTGAACAAAAACATAAATTAATAATCACTTTCAACATTTGCCCAACTGCTAGTAAATAATTATATGATGATAATGTAGTGATGTAAAATTTCTGGAAAGAGTATAGCTGGATAAGATAGTGAAAAGTCCCCCCAAACGGATTAAATGTCAAGATAGATCATTCGATTCATCTTCGAGAGAAAATCATTTCCCTAGATTTTCAGCTTCAAAAATAATTCTTAACGCCTATAGCAGGATAAAATAGTGAAAAGTCCCCCCAAATGGATTAAATGTCAAGATAAATCATTCGATTCGTCTTCGAGAGAAAATAATTTCCTTAGATTTTCAGCTTCGAAAATCATTTCTAACGCCCATAACCTCAAAAATACGTTTTTTCTTTCTCTCTCAAATATCTCCAGTTCTACTCAACCTTTTGACATGCGGTTTGATGCATTCGAAAAGTCTTATAGGGATAATATCGTGGTAATTTTCACACATTTGCCGAAGAGGTGCAAATTTTTATATTTTTTTCTTTTGAAGCATTTTTAACCTTTTTCATATGGGATAGTGAAAATTTATTTTAGTAAATCTAACATTAAAATTGGATTCAGAATTGATGCGTTGCGTTTATAAGATACGAGTTCGCCCGTTTACTGGTGACGACATACTCTATATATCTACGAGTTTCATATTTAATAAATTTAATTTAGCAAAAAGACGAGTAATAAAGTACTTGAGAAAAGAATACTTTATTTGGACGAAAGATTGTAAATACTTAAAATGCGTATCAAAACATGTATAAAGATAACTGAAGTTAGTTAAATTAGCACGTTTTTTAAGATCATTTTTTTTAAATATAAACATATTTTGAGTTTTACCTTTCCGTTAAATATCCGTTAACTTTCCTTCTTTTCCGGAGATGTAAAATACATCACAACAAAACATGTTTTTTTCTACGATTTTCTAAAAATTAAGCTTACGTCATTCAGTCCATAATCATCTCCTAACTGTACATAGTTATCATTGGCCCGAAGTAGCGTAACTTCTCCTTTGAATTTGCCGGTCGGTTTGTATTTGTCGGCAGCAACTAGTTTATGGTGGAAGCTCGTCGCTGCAGCCTTCAACTGATCTGCAGAGAAAGGTACAACTCCATTCAACATCTCTGTGGTGTGATCTAATCTTGTTTCCCAATTTTTTAAAGAATTCAGCTCTTTGATGATCTGTTAACAACAATGCAAATAATAACAACACTTACTTAAAAATAACCTCGATATATGGAATGTAAAGAATGTACTTTCATTAATTATATCGGACAATGGCTGTTAGTTATATATTATAATTTATTCATTGTAACAATTTTAAATTGCAATTTAAAATGTTAAGAGTTGAAAAAAAAACAAGCTTAGGTACAACGCACTTATGCGTTCAGCCAAAATAATCGATCTTTAATGACGAAAACATATCTACAAACTCTAATTTATGAAAAGTATTTTGATTCATAGTTTCATAAACCCGAACATGAATTAAATGAAGTCATCTAATTCATCATAGATCCTTGTACAATGTTCATATTTCTGCAACCAGCATAGCCGAAGTGTTATACAAGTAACGAGCATTACATTACGTTTATGGTTTTTGCGCTTGATATCGGAAGATATAAAAAATGTTATTGATATAAAAATTCTAATATTTTTTTATGACCTTTGGGTTACAATATGAAAAAATTTTGAAGACAAAATATCTTAGAATTTCTTGTAAAATTTTTGAGTGTTTTAATTATTTTCATAAGGGCAGTATTAAGAGGGGCTCCAAATTTTGGGGCCCTATAACTCGGGAAGTATACGGGCAGTATGGAAATCGCTGATCTATCCCGTATTTATTACGTACTACCAATTTGTACTCCATGAATATAAATTGTAACTGACAGTAAAGTGTGAAACGAAAAAGTTGACATGAATAAGTAAATATCGTAGATGTGGACTTGTGGTTTTACTTAATATCTTCCACACTGAACTCTTAAAAACAAAGAATTATAATGAGAATACTTACTACAACTATGTATTAAAAATAATGATAAATTCACCTTAGCTTGCTCGATATCCTTGAACTTCAGTATAAAGTGAGTAAGTGCTTCACTCTCATTGACTTTATTGTCTTCACTGATGACTTTTCGTCTTTTTATTTCTGTAGCTACGTAATCCGGAGATCCGTCTAAAAATATAAGTTTAACAGTCTCTCCCTCATTTTCCAATTGTGTGGCCATTTCAAATGCAACACACGCCCCAAACGAATAGCCGCAAAGACAGTACGGTCCTTTCGGTTGAACTGTGCGCACATGTTTAATATAGTACTTCGATAATTCACCGATAGAGTCTAAAGGCGCCGATGCAGTACACTGCAGTCCATACACAGGTATAGGCAGTTCTTGAACAAGTTCAGCCAAGGCATTCACAAAGCCATTAATTGAATGCAGAACAAACAATGGAGTCACTTCATTACTGGCAGCTTTGCTTTTCATTTGGACGATTGGTTTAGATGGCATAATTTCCGACCAATTATATTGTACTTCAGCATTATCAGAGTTAGCCGCAGTTGGTTCGGCTTGCGGGGAACCTCCATTACTGAATTCCATTAGCTTGCTAAATGTAAGATTTATAATTCCTTGGACACTGATCACTAAGTCGTAGTTACGCTCCAATGTTTGCTTTATTTCAGAGCCCATAATTGAGTCCATACCCAGATCGGCCAGTGTCACAGATGGTTGGATAGTCTTCGAATCTTTGACGCCAAGAATGTTAGCAATGGCGTCAATGAGACCCACTTCGTTACCGGTAGATTTACCATGTTTATCAGCAAGTACCATGCTAGCCATCACCGGATGAGATTGTTGCATGAAGCTATCAATGGTTTGTAAACATGAAGACATACGTTGCGGCAAAATGCCACCCACTTCTGTTTCATTATTACCCAATGTTTCAATAACAAAACCCACATCGCCAATCAAACCCCATTGGATAGCCAATCCTGGAAATCCAGCTGCATGTCTTGCTTCGCATATTCGTTCCATCGCGGAGTTTGCAAAACCGTAATTAACTTGGCCTGGGTTACCGCGACCACTGAAAACACTGGAGAAGACAATAAAATAGTCTAAATGTGGACACATAGCCCTTGAGACAGAATCTAAATTCTTAGTAACATCAACTTTCGGTAGACATACAGTTTTGAAGTCTGTTATACTTTGGTTTTCCATCAAAGCGTCTCTCCACACTGCTGCTAGATTGAATATACCTCCAACTGGGCCAAGTTTATTTGCATGTTCTAGTAACATTTTAGCCCCTTTCTCCGTTGTGGCATCTGCTGTGGAAATAGTAATGTTAACATCCATTTCTCGCCACCGTCTGATGCACAGTGATTGGTATCCGGTACGAATACCACTGCGAGACGTAAAGACTAAGTTTTTAGCCCCACGTGTAATTAGCCAATTTGCTAATTCTAAACCAACTCCACCTAGACTCCCAACCAGTACATACGATTTCTCTTGGTCCATGTATGTGCGGGGGATAGCGTGCACTAGTTTCATTGCAGGTTTCTGCACCTGGCGACTCTCCTCATCGCGAATTTTAAGCACAACTTTACCGATATGTTTTCCGGTCGCAATGAAACGAAAGGATGCTTCCACTTGATTTTCAGTGAATACTGTCGCAGGAAGAGGACGGACTGCACCGCTTTTAATACCTGCTGTTACCAATGCCATTACTTTTCTCTTAGCAGGATTGTCAGAATCAAACAAAGCATCTAACAAAATACCATGGAACGTGATATTCTTCAAGAAGAAACTCATTCCTAGAGGATTGTCATTGGAGAAATCAACCTTTCCAATCTCTAAGAAACGCCCATGTTTTGCCAGACAACGTATGGAAGCTTGCAGTTTTTCCTCAGCCAGGGAATTCAATACAAGGTCTACACCGTTGCCGTTGGTTTGTTGAAGAACAAGTTGCTCGAAGCTTGTATCTCGGGAATTCCCAATGTGTTTATCAGTGAGTTGAGGGAATCTTTGTTTTAGGAAATCTCTCTTAGCTTGAGTGCCACAAGTGGTGAACACAGTGCAGCCCATATGCAGCGCAATGGCGATAGCTGCTTGTCCTACGCCTCCGGTACCGGCGTGAATAAGTATAGACTCTCCTGGCTCTATATGTCCTCGGACAACAAGTGCGTAGTAACTCTATAAAAATAACAGACAAATTAGTTATAATTGTAAAACATACCTATTTACTTTTTCGAAGAAGTTAGGGTCATTATCATACAGAGTTGGGCAAACCAATTACTAGTGGAATTGAATTCATAATTCACAATTCAAATTAAAAATTATTTCAATAATTCACAAGCTCAAATAATCCACAGTTAATTAATTTTAAATCACAATTCAAAATGAATTGAAACCTTTTTGATAATGACAAGTCTTTTATGTGAATCTGTGTCATTAAGCAAAAGGAATTAAGCCTATCAATAACCAATCTGTTATAATTCAAGAGGGATTGAAGTCTTCTTGACCATTACAGGTGATTTTGTATTATAAAACCAACCATCCATTATGACCTGTTTATCAATTACTATGAATTAGAAATATTTAATGTAACTTTTAATTTGAAAAGTTATTTAAAACCCTGCGGAGGTCGCGGTCCCAAAAATTCCAGTGGAAGTCGCGAGTATCTGACAGATACATTCATATTAGAAAGTTCTGAAAAGCTAGAAAACCTTGAAAAAGAAAATAGAAAACGCTGTAGATATAATACATGATTTATTTTCATTATAAATTATTGCAAAAGGAACATAAAAATATAAAAAAATTCTTATAAAACTAGACAATAATAGAATTTAAACAAAAAGGAACTCTAAGCAGAACTTTCATTAATTAATCAGAAGTAGTGGTATTTGCAGAATGATCATAGCAAATGATATTGCTATGCTCAAGGCACAAATACTTTTCACAGCGTTTAGAGAAATATTTTGATAAGCGGCTCGTTTTAGATGCATAGCACGTGGTACATCTCTTTCTTTTTCTGCTTGTCGTAGCAGCTGTTTCTGTGTCGTCGTTTCCTTCAGATTGCTTCTGAAATTGTTGAAATTTGAGTTGCAAAGGTTTATGCACACCTGTAGTTATTTCTGAATGTCTATTTATTTGTTCTGAGAGTAACTGCGTTACTAAGTTTCTAATAAACTTTCTGCGTCGTATTTTTTCACAATTGTTGTTCAGCATATGAATATTTTGACCATTTATAGCTGCAATATTCAAAATTGTGTAGAATATAACCATAGGCCACCTTCTGGTATTCCTGGCTACATTATATGAACCAATCATTTGGTCCACAGTATCAACCCCTGATTTAGTTTGATTGTAATATTCAATTATATCAGGCTTTTGCGAATCTAAATTCACCGAGTAATCAAAATGCATACTAGAAACTAAAATTACGTTTTTTCCCTTTTTGGGTACATGAGATACAAGTGTGCAATCTTCACCAAAAGCAAATAAGTTGGATTTTTCAGACGTTTTTAGTAGACACAAATTCAGGTGGTAATTGGGGTTTATTTTTCCGAACTGTACCTACATATGAAAGGCGTTTCTATTTCAAGTCTGTGATAAGATTTATGTCAGTGAACCAATTATCAGCTGTAATATTACGTCCTGAAAAGTAAATGGGTTCTGCAAGTCTCTTGATTACATCCACTGGTTTATTACTAAGAAAGTAAGGACCCTCGGGCTGTTTCCCTGCATATATTTCAAGATATCCAGTGTAAAATACTTTAGAATCCACCATAGCAAATATTTTTATGCCATATTTGTTGGGCTTGGATGGAATATATTGTCTAAATCCACATTTACCATTAAAGCCAGGCAACATTTCGTCTGTCGTTACAATTTTCTACAAATGAAGAGAAAATTTCTCTCACAGCCGCTAATTTGTCAACTTTCACGCGTTCTAAGCGAGTGAATTTGTCGTCAAATCTAATACAATTGTGAATAAATCTAAATCTCTGTAAATTCATAGTAAGTCTAAAAAGTTCTATCCCAGTACCATCTGTAGCCCATAGATGTTGTAAATTTAGCTGATTGTTGCGATGTAAACCAGCTAGATATAAAAGGTCTAAAAATGCTTTCAATTCTGTTTTGTCTATTTGTTTAGCATCTCTTTCTCTTGAATACCGGGAGGATATGGAATCGATATATGTATTTGTATATAATAAGATTAGATCTAATATATCGTCTGTAATAAAACAATTCCAAGTTTCAAGTTCTGTTTGCGCACTTTTTGCGTTACCCCGAACTAATGGAAGTTGACACAAAATATTTTGGCGTTGCCTTTTAGTCTGACTTTTTCTTTCTTTTCTTTCCTAGAAAAAACTCTTCATTTGTATCTAACTCATCTTCACTGTTGTCATTACTAATATTTTGCTCGCTATCTGAATCTTCTGTACGAACTTCCACAAAATCTTCATCCTCTAAATCGCTTTCATTTTCAAATTCTATTATGCCATTCTCGTCATCGGACTCAAGTAACAGTCTCTGCATCTCTTCAACATCTGCTGGATTGTCGAATCTATATACTTTTCCAGCCATTTTCAACAACACCTACTGACACTGGAGTTCGCGGTATCTATCAGATACAATTTATTGCCGAAGAACATACAACTTCACACAGCACGTGTTGTAAACAAACTGATGACGCACACAGTGTGGCATGTCACTCCTAATATATCTACATAGGCAGATAGTCAATACCTTTAAGCTATTCACTGAATATGTGCAAAATTATAAAGGAAATAATTTTGCTTGTATCTGTCAGATGTTACGCGACCTCCGCAGGGTTAACACCATTCAGCCTTTTTAACAATTATAAGTTTTATGACTAGAAGTCTTATTGAGGGCTTGCAAACTTCTTGAGAGCTTAAAACCTTTGTTTAATTCCTAAATTCAATTAAATTTTTTCAAATTAATTTTATTCCAAATTCTTTTGGTTGTCTGACGAACAAGGCTGCTTTCATATTCGGTGGAAATTTCAAAATAGTTAAGAGTTATGTCATATTTATTTATTGAATAATAATGCAATATTATGTATTATGAAAACTATGTTGAAGAAAATCGAGTGAAGGCCACACCAGCTAATTATAAGTGAGTAAATAAAGTTATATAACTCACCGTTCCATACGCAACTGGCACCGTCGCTGCTTCTTCCAAACTCCATTGTTCTGGCACTTCCCACAAGAATCCTGGATCTGCAAGAACAGTGGTAGCCAAACTCCGAGCGGCCACCATTCCCATTACGCGACGTCCTTGTGTATCTCTACCAGAGAATTCCAACCCCAGGATACAATCTTGGCCAGCCAGGTCACCGGGAAGCGCATCTGGAGGAAGCTTTCCACTAGCCAACATGATATCACGGAAATTAAGTGGCGCGTAGTACACAGAGCATAACTCAGCCTTAGGATTATCGTTTCTGTAAAATTATTATTATTTTTTAGCTTATTTTGCTTAAACAATCATTTATTTTTAATAGTAATGTGTTTATTTAAAATTTCCGAAAAAGAAAGGAGATTAACGGAAATTTAAGAAAAAGGCAATATTCAAAAAATGTTTCCGATTAACCAATAACTCGCCAATTTAACTTATTATGTAGTTTAATTTATAAGGTATTATAGGTAATAATACAATGATTTCTATTTATTGATGACGGCCGCATGGATTTCCTATGAACAGATGTTTTGTTAAATTAACATATCGACTTTAATTCACATGATCAGGAATAATCAAATTAACTGTGTTGTAGTTAAAGAATGGGTCTAAATATATTTACATTAAGTGATCACTTGTAAGTACATAATAAATTTTATTGATAAAACTTCATCACGATTTCTCATAAGAGAACAAAATTTCCTGAACAATTATTCTAATTTTCAACTTTCGCGGCCGGATATTGAAAATTTCATTTTAAATATATTATTTCTTATTTGCACTATGTCCACTGTCATTTATTTAAAATTATAAATAGGGAACAATAGTAAATTTATGTATCCGGCAGCGATGTTTGAAAATTTAAATGAGTGTTCGGGTAATTTTGTTCTCTTATGTAAATCGTGATACACTTTTTTCCAAGAATTTATTATGCACTTACAAGGGATCTCTTATATAAATTTATTTGGTACTATTCTTAGCCCCATTCTTTTGATACAACACAAATTGCAACATTCCTGAATTAATGTCGATATGTCAATTTAGCATAACCTCTATTCATGGAATTCTTCGCGATTGCTTTTACAAAATAAAAATTAAAGTACAGCCGATTGTAAACAAATGTATGAATTAGTTGTTTCATCTGACACTAGATACAAATTAGAAGAATTGATATGTGTTGTGTAGTTTGCAGTGTGACAAAACAAAAAGTCGTCCGCGATCAGGCGACATGCGCGCTGAGTGATTCCCACTCTTAGCTCCACTCAAACCGTTATTATACGAGCCACTGCGGGCTATATAACCCGTAAACCCGGCCGTTGGAAGTTTGTCTGTTTATAGTCCCAGGCAGTAGTTTGTTGCCAGTCCGAGGCCGAACCGTTAGACTGGTTATCTTGGCCTAACCATCGCGTTACAGTTTTCCGACTGAACCAGTTGGCCAAGGATAACCGGCACAGTTGAACTTAGTCTTTTAACCTGTCGCAACTTGAATTAAACTCCAGTGGTAAGAACTCTTTCGCCTTACCTATCAAATCCATGTCGCTACGATGCTATCTTAGTAATGTTCTAAGCCGGTATCGTAGGGTACTTAAACCTGCCCGATTATCCGTACGTGTCCGTGTATCTACGATGCTATCTTAGTAAGTCCTATGCCGGCATCAAAAGGTACATAGGCACGGATCCTTTCTACCGAAGTCATGTACCCAAACCCGGTACCCGAGTAATGAACAGCCCGTGCATTGATACGCCGTTGTCCGTATCCGCGATTAAATGCGCCTGAATAGTAGCCGTTTTCCGTTTCCACGTTCCCGAATAACACCGTCCCCGTATCTACCGTTTCAATTCATGTTAGTTCGATTAGGATATTTATTATTATTATCGGGTTATAATTACTATTATTATTATCGAGTTATTATTATTATCATTAATCCAATTATTATTATTACCATTAATACAATTATTATTATCATTACGGGTTATTATTATTACTTTTATTGCTACTATTATTCTTATCATTATTATAATAAACCGTTTAGTCCCTTAACCTTAGCTTACCGTTGCATCCGTTCTCGTTCTTGTTAGAAATATTTCGATTATATTTACTGCTGTAATCTGTATGTAAATTGTGAGTGTCCATATGTGTGTCTTATAAATAAATATTATCTTCAAAACTACCCACGATTCGCTAATTTCGTCAACCGACCTCTGGAAACCGTATTTCTGACTGAGTACCGAAGAATTGTCTAACGCCGTACACAAGAACCCGGCGGGTAGAATGACAATTGGCGCCCGAGCACAAATAATTCCGAAACAAACGTCACAAATTGGCGCCCGAGCACAAATTAATCCGAAACAAGCGTCACAGCAGATACTGATATATTTTATTGATATTGTATGCCAATGACAATAGCAAATGATTCATGCGCTTATTTTATACAATACAAACGACTTAGGCAAAAATTACGAAAATACAAAACTATTTTTACAAGGAAAAAACCATGTAAGAGAAATCCCTTATTTATATAGTGTAACCATGATAAGATCTACATTTACAAATAAATTACAAGAAAATTCGCCACCCGGCAAATTAAGCAATTAGACAGATGCACTGGTGATTAATCTTACTTGTAATAACTAAGTGGTCCTTCAATCCATCTTAAACTAGATAGATCTCCTCTGTTCAAAGCGTTAATATACGCATGTTCCACTTGCATTTTGCCGCTATCTGTCGTGGTATCAAGAGTGATATGTCTGTATGTCCCCCAAACGCCATTTTTCAGAACATTGAAAACCAAATCTTTTTTTAATTGTTCCACAAAGAATGTTGCAGTTAACGAGAACATTTCACTTTTTTTGTCTTGTATGAAAACTGACCGAACATTTGAACCACCTGGTTCTCGCATAATGCAAGTAGTCAAACCCATCATACCAGTCAACTCTTCATTTTGCACAACCAAATAAATCTTCGTGTTATCAGTTTCGCTCTGCTTCATCGCATCTTTAAGTGGTTCAACCCAGTCGAATGTCGATTCGGATATTTTAATAACAAGACTATTCGGCGCATCAATTTCAACCGTCTTACGAATTAACAAATACATTTTAGGCCCAGCAATTTGCTTCCCAATCAACTCCATCCCCATATTGGCGATAGTTTGCATATTCACTGGTTTATTCATTTCTTCCAACAATATCATGCCACCTGGTTTTAAGGAATTCACTGCGTTTTCTAATATGCTCATTGCATTCTGACTCAATAAGTCGTGGGCAACAACGAGATGAACATTTTGATCAACTACGTTTTGAGTTACATCTTTTTGTACAGTTTTTACTCCTAGCGCTTCAAACGCAGTTTCATAGGATTCAGTGGGCCCATCAGATACAGTGGAATACACCACAGACAACATTGGTTCAGCTTCAAGTGTTTTTATGACAAGTGGCGCCAATAGAGCCTCAGGTCTTTCAGCGGCAACTTCTGTTACTTTTAGTTTTAAGGCGCCTGTACTGTTTTCGATTACAGTTTGAAGTAGAACTGTAAGGCCTTGAATGCGAGACTTATCGAAATCTTCGTTTAATAATTGTTTGTTTTCATACGGAACAAATAAGTACTTCTCGAGTTTTGGTGCCGACTGCGTTAGTGGTCTTTTTGGTGCAAGATTTAGCTTTATACCACGCAACTCGATGCCACCGCATTTAATGATATTTACATCGCGGTACATGTTCACAGGTATATCTGAATTCAAAGATAATTTATTAGTGTTACAGTTAAGAACGGAATTATGTACTGGTATTACGAGACTGAATAAATGCCTCGCCAGAATTAAGTCATATTCTTATATTTCTTACTTTAATGCATCTTTACTTGTAGACATAAAATATCTATATTATATTTACTTATTTCTTTGTATTTTCAAGTTTATTTTTTAGGCCAGTATTAAGGAGGGTTCCAAATTATGAGACTAAATATTCAACATAGTGATAAGATATACTTCTAATGATTTCTTCCTTATATGAATGTATATAAGGAAGTATTGAAATCACGAACAATTTTGAAGTCGAAATTTTAATGGAAATACATGTTTGACCATCCCTAAATCGTTTCTGACTATTTACGTAATGTAACTCTACAACAAAATAGTTTTATTTATATATATTTTTGGATTCAAAGCGAAAATACAAAAAGTTTTTGTTAAGAAATTTTTTGATCCGAGCTTGTTACAGAACACGACTAAACACTATAGCTGTCTTGTACTATCGTACGACGAGCTAAAAATATGGTATTTATAATGTAACAACGTATAAGAAACTAGAGTTTCTTTGATACATTTCATGGTATTTCATCTTGTAAACCAAGTACAGTACGCTCAAAAATATTGTTTTATATTGTGCAACTTACGTAACGGCGATTCTCTCTGATCTATGTTTGATATGTAATCAGTATGTTGCTTAGGATCAATAACAACACGCTGTAATCTAGTAGGTAAGTACAATTCGCGTGTGTTTTGGCCCAAGATAGCAAATTGGATCATTGTGTCAATAAAACTAATCCAATTGTTTTCCCATTTAAGTGATCCGCTAATGCCCCGATTATCTGATTCGTGGATACCTCGGAAAATGCCGTTATAGTCGTATCCTCGAAGATGAAGGTCTTTGTAAATATCGGCGGTTTTCAGGTCCATGACATCATTTTCCTTTTTGATTTGAGGCTTTGGTAGATTGATCATCTCTTTGGACATTTCTTCCGGGACACTTATATTACCGGATACAGTAACAGTTCCACCTTCGCATAGTTCAAAATCTCCAGTGCCTTCAAATATGTTGATGAGGAATTTAACAGATCCTTCTTTAGGCATGATTGTTGCTCGGTGGAACTGAACGTTTTCAATGATGACTGGTGTTTTTTCAAAATCAGCATTGCGCAGTTTCGCAAAGGATTTCCATACTAACGTCTTGAAAAAGAAAAATTCATTTAATTATTATTATTATTTTATATTATATTATAAATATATTATATATTGTGTAGAATCATATTAACTAGGGTCACCTGTGGGCACCATGTGCCCATATGGTATACAGAACATAGGTCAGTTTTGACTAATGGCGAATTTTCATGTAATTTAATAATAATAGCACGGTTTTTCTTCATTTTGTATCGTTTGACTATAATAGTAATACAAATTTCCACATCGCAAATAATAATAAAGAAAAAATCGAGTTCTTTCTTTGAACGCTATTTTGTTCTTAGATCACTATGCTGAGATTAACTAATCTATCGCTTATCATGCACTATGTAACATCCGATAAATTTAAACAAAATTTTGTTTAACTTTGATTTTAACCTTGTATGGTGCATATGTGTTGTATCATTTAGACAGTTTCTATGATTGTATATAAAAAACAGGATTATAAATTTACTTACGATTGCTGTTTATTATTTGAATCGATTATTCAAATAATATGTATTACAAATCCTTTTTACACAACATTTTTAATGATTTGACATTTGATTCATTATTGTTTTTGAATTAAATAATCAGGCTAGATTCTGAATTTTGCAGTATTAATCTGATGCAGTGTCACAACGGCAGTTTTAAAAGTGATGATAATTAGATATATGCTAAAATACAATGGATTGTGCCATCAAAAATAAAAGAATAAAATTGCCAACCAAACATGTTTCTAAATATGTTTGAATTATCTCTTCAAGATTTTATTTCTCTAATTACCAGAATTATAAATTTACTTACTTGCAGTTATTATAATTTGACGAACTATAAAATCTTACCGCAACTCATATTTTCAAAAATCACTGCTTTTTGGCCATTTTGAAGTGAAAAATATTAACTATGAATTTAAATAAATGTACAGAAACACGTATTTGTTAAAAATATATGATAATTAGGCAATAATAAGCACTTATTTCATATTATATACTTAAAAATTGAAATTATAGCATGCTACTCCCCTTAATCTTAAGATTAAACTTTGAATTGAAGATTTATCACAAAAACTTTTTTGACATTTCATTCTGACGTTTGATTCGTTTTTGTCTATTTCAAAGCAGACTGAACTTCAGAATCGTAATGATTGTTTTATTTCAGTATAAACTATTTGATTATTTTTTATAACATTATCAACAGTCGCCATGGTGCAGTGGCTAAGTGTCATGCCTTTCACCCTGGAGGTCGTGAGTTCGATCCCCGTCTATGCCAATCTGCATTTTTTCAAAAAAGCGTTCCACACATACACACTCACTCACATACACACTCACATACACACTCACATACACACTCACATACACACTCACATACTCACTCACATACACACTCACATACACACTCACATACAAACATTTCTGGGTTATTATATTAATGATTTTTGAAAATGTATTTATTTTATCGCGTAGTCTTGAAAAACAAAACAAAAAGAAAAGGATGTACTACAGTTGAATTTTTAAAAGATGTCACTTCAAGGCCATCGGTATGAACCACGGATACCTAATAGCGTGCATCTCTGATGTTTGTATGCATAAGAGAAGGATGGGTAGAGTACCCATACGTCGCGTGGGTTTTCGTGATTTCAGTATAGAGTAGACATCTTTCGCTAGTCAATCGCTGTTGTGCCCAACGCAATATACAGTGAGTCACAAAATAATTGGGCCAAATATAAGATATGTTTAAAGTCGCATAGATCTTTAGCGATATTAGCGTTTTTTTTTTTTTTTTTTTTAATATACTTCTTTTATGTGATACAATATCTGCAAAATAAACAATTACTTATGACGCATAAATGCAAAACAATCAGTTTTTATTGACATATTCATACAAGTTGAACCAAATAGTGCGCCACAAAATTTTTGGGCCAAGCGTTATTCTTTAACCCATTAACTGCCAAAATTTTTTTTTGATATTGATGTAATATCAAATTTGTTAATTAAAATAAAATTTTAAATATATTAAAAAAATAAAATATTAGAATCCCCATTTGGGGATCGTGGTAGCTAATGGGTTAAAGTGCGTCAGTTCTAGATAGCCATTATACTTCGTTTACGCATGGCTGGCATGTCAAGTTACGCATATGCGGTACGTCGACGACCAAGTAACCGTTTATGCATCCGACCAAGTTTTGCCTTGTCGTGGCGATTTTTGTAGCATGTAACTGAACTATATGCTCTTCCCTAGCGTCAATATCTGGAACTACTATTAAAAATGAAACCTAATCAATAGTAATTATATCACGGACACTCACAGTTTACTACGTCAATTTGTCCTGTCAGCCTTGATCTTGTATTCTTTGGTATATTTGCATTTAAACTGTTAATTTCTTTAAAATACCATTTTTCTAATTTATTTAAATATTGGTCCCCTCTATTCTAATAAATTAACTAAAATAATAAAGGTATCTGTATTACCCAGACTAGGCTGGCCATCTGTGTTCCTATGTTATAAGCTTCGCCCATGCGCTATGCCATAAAGTTGAAATATTCACGGTCGACTATGCGTCGGCAGTGGACATGGCATGGTGGAAATGTAAGCGTAAACACTAGATAGGATTTCTGTATATCTATCTTTTGTCGGCAGAGCGCATATGTGCACATATGCGTTACTTGGCATGGAACAGCCATGCGTAAACGAAGCTTATAGTGTAGTAGCGTTGATTGTAGAATATATTTGGTATTTACGATGTTCAGTATAAACTTTAGCTTTAGAAAAATCATATAATTACAATTAGTTTGTAAAATAGGACGAAAAAGAGCAAATACCACATTTGATCAGCGGTAATTGTTTATTTTTCACCATGGGAACGGAGAGTGAGAGAAATATAGCTGAAATGTAGCATATACCTAGAAGGACAATTGGCACCATTGTTAGGTACTTCAAAAGAAAAATTGCATTGATTCTAACATATATTCGGGACGATCACCTTTACTTGACAAACTTTTGGAACAAAGTCCATCTTACCCAAATACATTGACCTGCCTTTCATATGTAAATATGACTTTGTTTGGCCCAATAATTTTGTGGCGCACTATTTGGTGTATGTATAACATGTTCATTATTATATCATATTTTTTATTGAACACATAGGCGTTCGACGAAATTTCTACCGTATTTCCAGCATATTGTGCAATTGTTTCTGCTCCTGTCAGTTCTTAGTTTGTGCAATTTTTACTTCGTTTTGATTGATTTCGTGTGTTCTATTCGTTCAATTTTGAGTTATTGCTTCAAACAAAATAAATAGTTTATTTTTTATGTGCCCAATAACCTACACCACTGAAATTAACAAAATGGGTGGGGCTAAAATCTTGAGTAGTATGGTGTATGTTTAACCTTGAAGTGACAATCTTTTAAAAATTCAACTGTACGTGAAATGAGTTCTTTGACAGTTGTAGACTATTATTATAATTCTTGTTCAGATGCTTTGTTGTTCTTGTTCTTTTTTTATTTTGAGATAATAATTTGACTAATATAGGGCGATGTTAAGTAAAAAATAGTGTGTTTTATTGCTAGTTATTTGTAATCAACCAAATAGAAGTCCAAATAGTTAAGCGCTGTGCGGTGATAAGTTAGATTAATTTAAGAAGATTCGGTACAATAATTGGTGCCCTAACATTGGTCCTTTGAACCGGTTCGTGCCGTCCGTGGATTACATCCGGAGTATTGATTTTAATCGAAGTAATCATCGTCAGCGTTAGCTACTGTTGGGCCAAGCAACAGCTGTACAAGTGTGTCAGAGTCAGACACCGAAAAAAAAAAACTCTTTAGCAGGAAAGCGTCATTTCAGCGACACTTTTTTAAATAAAGTATTTTACTGTTTTTTTTTTATTATTAAAAATCTGAAAATTGAAGAGGCTAACAAGAAGAAACCAGAAGAAGAAGAAGAAGATCGACTCGCTGCAATCCAGTTGCAGAAATTTGAGGAAGAACAAAATTCTGCTAGATTAAAGTTGGAGCAAGATCAGGGCGCTATCATATTAAAGCTGGAAAATGACAGAAAAGAATTGAACAGCAACAAGCGGTCAGAAGAAAGCAATTAGAGAAATCGAAGAATGTTTCATACTCCTTTACAGAAGAGAAGCCAATTATTCAGAACGATGTAAACTCTGAAATTCTTGTGTCAAATGACAAAGTTTCAGAATTTACAAAAGCAATTACAGATGGAATTAAGTTAGCAGGAGCAGGCGAACAGTGTGATAACCGAATTTGACGGTAAGCCTGAAAAATGGCCGGTATTCAGCAGTGAATATCAGGGAACCACGATCATCTTTTGGTTTTCAAGTGCAGAGAATTTAACCCGCTTACGAAAAGCCCTGAAATGATCGGCGTTAGCAGCTTTCCAGAGCCTAATGGGGACTGTAGATAACGTACCTAAAATGATGAAATGATTGGAGGAGATTTTCGGGAATCCCAGGCACATTATTAAAGCGAAGTATGTGCAGAGCGTAAAAGAAGGTAAATTAGAATCTCTCATTCAGTTTGGCCAAACAGTGACAGATTTAAGCGCCACAATCGAGACTATTGAGTGACGAACATTTGAACAATCCTTACTTTATTCAAGAGCTATAGTTTTACAAATTCAGTGGGTGCAATGAGTAACGTTCATTCCGGATAGAAAGAGAAATCTACGATTCTTCTCTGGGTGGATGGAAATCAGGATGTAGGTAGCACGAGAGCTTTGCTATCCAGTAGATGTCAAGGACCACAGTACTCCTTGACATCAAAAGAGAAAGACAGAGAAAGTTCATGCTACGGAAGACAACGTCCAAAGAAAATCCATATGCAATTTCTGCGAGCAGGAAGGACATTCAATCAATGAGAAGACTAACCGAAGTAAGAATAAGTGAAAACCAAATTCGGACGATTCTTGGAGCTATTCCCGTTATTCTTCAAGGACTGGAAGGAGAAACGAAAGTTCTTGCTATCCTGGATAACGTCTCAACGGTTACTCTATTAGAAAAGTAAGTGGCAAGAAAGATTAAATTGCTGGAAAAGAAAGAATCGTTCTGTATGGACATGTTGGCAGTGACGAAAAATTACAAAGACTCGTGCAACGTTGCTTGCATCTTAAAAGAAATCTTCGTATCTGCTAAATCATACGACATGGAAGAAATAAGGACGATAGCTGTCCCATGAGTCAGGATGCCAAAATGATAATGAAACAATAGCCAGATGCAAATATGTATGTGTAAGGGAAATGTTATATTTATATGGTTTATCCATGATTAGGTCTTCATTTACAAAATAATTAAATGAAAAATCACCACCCGTCAAATAATTAGTAAAAGACAGATGGAACCATGAGGTATGGACTGTATATGATATGAGCACATGGTGTCCATTGGTTAACCTAGTTTAAAATAGTTACTTACTAAGTATCCTGTGGCCGGGAAAAGAATACGGCCATCAATTGTATGTCCAGAAAGATATTTGTCAGTATCTTTGCTCAAATCAATGTCGATGACACATTCACCAGAACGGGCTCCTTTCCCTGCAAACGATGCAACCTCCCATTGCGCGGAGTGATCCCATTCGATCATTGACGCCAGCATAGGGGTTCCACGTCCAACAGGATATGAAATTGGCTGATAAAGCCTGGCAACTTTCGGTTGTGTGCCAGCATTATACATCCTTTAAGAGAAATTATCACAAAATTAATCGGTAAACTAAAGAATTAATAGTTATGTTTATTATAAGTTAAATTAACACAATAATGATCCTAAAAAATTATCTGATTTTTATTCGTGCATAAAAATTCACATTCTGCTTAAAGAACCGCAATGAGAATATCTGCACATTCAGCGGTAAACGGCGACTTTCAGTTGTCAATTGATAATTGGAAAAGTCTACCTTCAGCAAAGAAAAACTTATTTTATATCTTGTCACTTTTAAGAATGAAATTATACTTACTTTCCAAGACTTGATAAGAAGAATTGCAAATTGTTGTCGTGTCCTCTCTTCATCAAACCAAGAGCAGTGCAATTTGGTCCAAGAGATCTTTTCAAGATGGCTTGAAGAAGGCAATGGGGAGCAACTTCAATGACAATCGCATTGTCAGGAATGTGCTGAATTGCCTCATGGAACAATACAGGAGACAAAAGATTATTAACATGATACGCCGCAGAGCTGAGTTCTGCTACTGGAGTGTCCCACGCTGATTCTGGGATAGAAGAACTTATCCATCGCGAACTTCTTGGTTTTGGATTAGGAATAATAGCATCCAATGCTTTCTGTAGCTTAGGACCAGCATCAGTCATATATTTACTATGAAAAGCGTTTCCAGAACTATTTACTACTCTTGCGAATATATTTTCAGCTGCCAATTCGTCCACGAATTTTTTCAAAGCTTCTGGTGGACCAGAGATTGTCACATTATCTTTACTATTGTGACACGCAGGAACAATGTCTGGTGGACATCTGCGCTTGCATTCGTCCCAAGAAAGACCAACGGCAGCCATGGCGCCCATAGGAAGTTTGCATTCTAAAATAGATTTGCCTCGTGAATAGGCAGTCAAGATGGTTTGATCAGCAGTGAATACCCCGTCAGCATACGCACAGCCGACTTCTCCTATAGAGTGGCCTACGATTCCATCGGGATGGATGCCCAGTGATCTAAGGACATCAGTTAAAGCAATTTGTACAGCAGTAATTGCAACAAAAGAATTAAGTACGTTCTCAAATGCAGTGTCATCAGCACGTAAAATGATCTCTTCCAAATTGATGCCGTGTGGTTTGAGCGCATGGCTACATTTGCTGATCGCATTCTTAAACGTATCTAGTTTTATTAAATCTTTTCCCATTCCGCTCCATTGTGACCCCATTCCTGAGTAAACGAACCAAATGGGACGTTTGTCTCCATTAACAGACATAATCTCTCGCATTTGCTGGTTTCCAACGAAACTGTACCCACGGAATCCATGACCCACAATATTGTTCTTGTGAATGTCATGAATGAGGGCTAAGAGTTCGTCATCGTCATGAACTGCATGTAATTTATCTAAAAACGAATTCACTGCTGCCTCCGTTCGGCCAGAAACTGTTAATAATCGGGGAATTGTTTCAATGCTTCCATTTATTTTTGGTTTAGGATTCGATTTTAGGATAATATGAGCATTGGCACCGCCGAAGCCGAATGAGTTAATAGCAGCGTAGCCACCGTTCCATGGCTGATTTTCAGACACCACTTTAAGACTGCCATCCACAAGCGCAGCAATATCTGGATTCGGACTATTAAAGTGTAAATTTGTAGGTATTACTCCTGCCTCCATTGCAATGACAACTTTAGCAATCGAACATAATCCAGATGCTGGTTCTGCATGCCCCATATTGCTTTTAACTGATCCGATAAGAAGTGGGGTTTTGCGATTTTTGCAAAACACATTAGCAATAGAATTGACTTCTTGTGGATCGCCAACTTTAGTTCCAGTGCCATGAGCCTCCACGTACATTACTTCAGTGGGATCTACGCCAGCTTCCTCATATACTTCACGGATTAGTTTATTTTGCATTGGTCCCGATGGGAAAGTAATACCCTGCTCTTTGTAGCCATCTGCGTTTGTTTTCGCGCCAACTACTGTGGCATAGATTCGTTTTGCTACACTGGATTTTTGTAAATAAATGATAACAGCTGCTTCTGCTCGTACGTAGCCATTGCCTGTTGCGTCAAATGCTTTACATTTGCCATCCATACTTAACATGTTCAGTCGATGAAACTGCAGAGAGTATGTTGGTTTTAAGAGTAAATTTACACCGCCAACAATAGCTGCGTCACATTGTCCTGTACGCATGGCAGATACTGCTTGTTGGATAGCGAACATGCTGCTGGAGCATGCTGTGTCAATCGCATAACTGGGACCTGCACATAACAAAATTTATTTTAATATTTGCAAAGGAGTTTTGAGATAATTATTCTATTTTGTTTCACACGAAGAATTAAAATCATGCAAATTACGAACCCAACATTTTAACTGACTGGTGTATTTTCAAAACTGGAAGTGTGAAGAAAGAAAGAAGAATTTCTTGGGAAATGCAGTCGTTTTACAAAATTAAATTACTCTGCTCAATGTTTCAGAATCACTCATGCCATCATCAGGATTTTGAATAGCAATTAATATAACAAATATTCATGCTGTACTAAACATTGTAATATATTTTTCGTGAATTACACATAATTTACAAAATCTCTTGATATCATAAGTGATACCGAGTCGTTGAGCAGAATAAATTCATTTTATAAAGCAAATGCATTTCCCAAGAAATTGATTTTTTCCTTCATCAAATTTTAATGTTAATACAGGTTTTGAAGTTCACTGAGTTGATATTCATTATTTTCGTGGTTACATTTGTGTGTCATTTGTGTGTGTATGTGTCAGTCTATTTGTGTTTTGTCTGTAAGCGTTTTTCCACAAAAGCAATAGAGGATAATCATATTAAAATTTGTATATAGCCCGAAACAAATGATTAAAAACTAAATCTAATATGTTTTGAATTCAATAAAATTGTATTCTAATATACAAACAAGCTTAGGAAAAACGCATCTATGCATTCAGCTTGCCTAATAATTATAAGTAATATATGCGATTCGAGCAGCGGACTATACCCTCACAATCCACGCTTTTTAAATTAAAAAATAATTGTTTATATATAATAATAAATAATTTCTTTAGTGCATATTTTCAAATAAAAAATTACCAATATGAGAAAATATTGCCGACATAAAATATCTTAAAATTTCTTATTGAATTTTTATGTGTTTAAACAAGAATTCCTTCGGGTCTTCTTTCAATTTGCATTCCCAGGTACGATAGCTTATTGCGTAAAGTCTTGGCATACGTGATTTTAAATTTGCGGTTTAATTTTTCCAATACGTCAAGTATCTCGTGCTCGTTCGATCCTGCAACTAATCCTACATCAACATATAAGGCAATTACAATGCGCCGTTCAGTGTTGTAATATTCGCAGGGGTCATCATCGGTGTTGACGATTTTGAAGGTTTTCAAATAAATTGACACTTTATCGTTCCAATTCTTTGATGATTGTTTTAGACCATAAATACTTTATTTATTTCCGTAACACCCAGCGACACGTCAATGGCTTAACGTGTTCTGGAATATCAGCTAGAGGAGTCCAAGTTTTCATTTCAGTCAGGGACTTGAACTCCTCAAACATTGCCTTGCGCCATCCTTCATCTTTCAGTGCTTCAGATATCGAAATATCTTCCGTTTCTCCGATCATGGCCATATTTGCATATCCCCCTTGAAGATATTTCATCACGTAGCTGGAGAATCTGATCAGTCGTTGCAAGTTTCGACGATCACGTAGGTTTAACTTTTTCGGTTGATCTATTTCTGTGGCGAGTTGTGTGTTTCGATCTTCAGAGACGTCTTTGTGTGAACTGGTTGTCAATTGATTATCGTCCGAAATTACAGCATCATTGTCCTCGAGTTCCTTATCTTCATCTTTGCTGTTGTCTATGGTGGCTATAATGACAGGGTACCTCCTTTCAATTACAGTTTTCTCATCGTAGATTACGCTGTCCAAGCAAATAACTTCACGTTCTTCCGGTAAGTAGATTCTGTATCAGGGTGAGTCTAAATCGTACCCTACAAAAATCCCTTTTCTCGATTTCTTGTCTGTTTTCTTTTTCTTGCGATCAGGTATCAAGACGTAGCATTTGCACCCGAAACTATTCAGTTTGTTTAATTTGATTTGGCATCCCAACCATAATTCAGCAAGTGTTTTACCTTTGACAGAGCTTGTTCCAGTCTGGTTGATCGTAAATACTGCATAGTTGACGTCTTCGGCCCACAAGTTGTCGTTCAAATTTTGTGCATCTATGGCAAAGCGTGCTGCCTCGACAACTGTTCTCATTTCTCGTTAAATCCCACCATTTTGTTAAGGTGAATATGCATTCGACTTCTTGTGAAAAACGCCCAAATCTTCTAAAGTTTTCTGTGTGCTTGCGTTTTTTATTTCCTTCTCATTATCTGACATCAAGCACTTGATTTGTCTTCCAAATTGATTTTCCACTATTTTCATGAATACATCCAGCTTGACAATTGCTTCATCCTTTGTCTTGAGACAGTTCTAAAATGTGAGGAGTCGTCCTTCAGAAGTAGAAAATATTTGGCTCCCTCCTAATGAAGTGAGATTCATTTCGCATAAATTAACATGAATTACATCCAGTGAATTTTCGGCAGTTTTCGTGTTTGTAGAATGAAAAATGCGATGGTGCTTGCCGTAAGCACATCCCTTGGAAGCATAATCGTTCCAATCGTCAATAAACTCAATAGCGCTTCTTTTCAATATATTCTTAACGTACTTCACATTTTGATGAGCTAATCTCTGGTGTCAAATCTTGATAGAGGTTTTCAAGGACCATGTGCCAGATTTTCCCTGTCAAAACGCCATTTTGAATAACTTTTCGTGACGTCGTACGATTGCAATAGTTTTTTCTAGATTATATGTCTTGAAAATTGACTGGTTGGCATCGGCTGTCTGGATATACCCCTTGTCTAGTAGTAGAACAATCTTGGTCATCTATGCTGGCTGTGGAAAGGCCCACAGTGACTAGTGTCATTGTTATCCTTGCTTTCGTTATTCTTCTGGCATTCACGTGAAAAATGTCCATTTTGATTGCAGATATTGCACGGATTTGTATTTTTGCAGTATGTTAAATACTTGGCACATGGCTTGTTTTTACAATATTTTTTCACGTATCCTTTCATACCGTATTTGAAGCATTCGATAGTTGCATTACCTAGCGCGTCTTCAGACAAACATTCTAATTGTGTTTTGATTGTATCTATAACGATCGACATTCAATTATACAATAAAAAATAATAATAACTTGAAGTAAAATGTCTGACGAATTTTAAACAATTTACGCATTCAAAAAGAAAAATATAATCAATGGCAATATATTTTACTCTTTGCTGGCAATCCGAAATTAACTTGCGTGCCTGGTTTATGTTGCGATGACTGACAGTTGCTAAAAAAATTCTCAAAAAATACTCCTAAATTCAAATCATCCACGTGGCAGCAGTCACTGGGTTCATAATCTGTTTGGAGTATTAGTGGATATGATTTCGTATGAGTTGTTTGATTATCAAATAACTTTAAACAATCGTTATTAATGTATTTTATTTTTAATAAATATTTTTTGACAGAAATTAAAAAAAATAATCGATCTTAATTTATCAATGTATCTGTGAAACCAGGCGCCAGTGCTGAACTGTAAAAATTATATTTGTTAACACCGTCTGCTTAATATCTCGATAGATATACCACACAATAAATATTCTATGATAATGCATAGAAGTTCAGTTAGAGACACTACAGATTCTGTAGGAGTTTTAGATATGTTTTCTAAAATATATTTCATTTACTTACCACTGAAGTCAAATGTATATGAGATTCTGTTGGGGAACATCGATCTAGAACATCCTGTAAGGCCATATCCGTTTACTTTGTCGGGATCGGAACTCCAGAATTCATCTGAATCACTCTGACAAACACCGATAAAGACACCAGTTCTTGATCCTCTTTCATTTGCAGGGTTGACACCGGCATCAATGAGGGCTTCGTGTGTTAGTTCCAATAAAATTCGAAGTTGAGGATCCATTGTATTTGCTTGTTTGGCGTGAACTCCGAAAAATGTTGCATCAAATTCCGTCAAATTTTTAAGTTTTCCAATTCGGGTTGGTAAGCCATGAATTCCTGTAAATAATGTTTCAGATTTTAGATTTCTTGATTTCGTTGTTTAAATTTATAAAATAAAGTACGGTCGTACAAGAAATTAGTATATATTTAATTATGTATCATCTCTGAAAGAGAGAAATGGGAACCAGAGAGCAATCCGGTGAAAAATGACATCATAGTCATGTATACGGACAGATCCAAAACCACCATAGGAGTCGGGGTTGGGATATTCGAGGTAGTCGGACTGAGACACATCTGTTGGTTGGACTCGGGACAAATACATAAGTATTCCAGGTCGAAGTATCCGCAATACAAACTTGCGCACAATTACTATGTGAGAGGAATTACACCGGTAAAATAATCTCCATAGTAACAGACAGTTAAGCCGCTCTAAAGACACTGGGATCTTGTGAGTCACGATCAAAATTAGTCCTGGACTGCATCCAAAGATTAAATGTACTTGGAGCAATAAACACAGCAACACAAACATGGGCACCGGGGCATTCGTAAATCAAAATAAAACGGGAAACTGATGTGCTAGCAAAAAAGGGGCACTTTTACCATTCATAGGGCCCGAAACAGCTTGTGGGATTTCAACAGAATTAATCAAGCAGCAAATCAAAACCTTACTCTGGCAGTGGCATAAAACTTATTAGAAGGAGTCACCAGGACAGAGTCAAGCAAAAATCTTACTGGTTGAACCAATCAAGAAAAGGTAGGAAAGCTTACTCAAAATGAGTAGGCAAAACCTGAAATTACTAACAGGGCTCATAACCGGACACTGTGAACTAAACAAGTATCTGCATACACTGGGGCTAAGATAGGAACCACTTCGCTGAGGTTATTGTTGAAATAATAAGATAAATTATACCGAAAAGATATTTATTTAATGAAACGATACAGCAAATAAAACGTTATTTTGTAAAGTACAAAAAGAACTGTCTAAATATATTCAATAGTTACGAGTAGCTTTTTTTATATTAGTCATCGGTTACCTGATAATAAAGTTTAAATCTATATTTCAACATTCCCTCTAGATGAGAACTTTATTTGAGTTGTGAGCAACCGATTTTCTGGCATAGTATTTCAAAACGTGGTCGAGGAATTGCTTTTGTCAGTATGTCCGCGAGTTGGTCATCTGAGCAAACATATTCCACGTCTATTTCGTTGTTGACGAACTTTTCACGGATAAAGTGAATCTTGATGTCGATGTGTTTGGTTCTTTTGTGGTATTCAGGATTCTTAACTAGTCGAATTGTGCTTTGGTTGTCAATCTTTATTTTGATAGGAGTTGGCTGTGGATGTCCAACGTCTTTCAGTAAATGTGTCAACCAAATGGCTTCTTTGGTGGCTTCTGAAGCTGCCATGTATTCTGCTTCCGTGGTTGATGTTGCGACTGCGTGTTGGCGTTTGCTATTCCATGTGATTGGTCCTCCATTCAGCATAAATATGTACCCAGTTGTTGAGCGACGAGTTCCAATGTCGTTTGCGTAATCAGCGTCCGAATATCCGACTATTGTTGATGGATAATTTTTCTTCAGTTGGATTCCATTATGACTTGTTGTTTTCAGATATTTGAAGATTCCTGTAACAGCATTCCAGTGACTGGTGTTGTGGCAATCTATATATCTACTTACATTTCCAACTGCGTACATTATATCAGGGCGGCTTACGATAGCTACGAAGATAAGAGAACCAACGGCCTCTCGATATGCGTAGTTACTTGACGATTCTTCTTTTGAGCAAGGAGTTAATGTCGAGTGAGGATCAGCCGGTATACTTTTCGGTTTTGCTTCATCGAAATTGAAGCGTTTCAATATTTATTTTATGTAGCTAGTTTGATGTAGAAAGATGGATCCGTTTTCTTTGTTCTGTTTGATCTCAATTCCTATATAGTGGCCTGGGGCAGTTACGGTGATTTCAAATTTACTTCTTATGGCAGTGAGCACACGATTTATTATATCCTCATTGTCACTCATGATTAATCCATCATCTACGTATACAGTTAGGAGTACTTCGAATCCCCAGAGATTCCCTCTGTAAATGCACTTATCAGCAGTACATTGGACGAAACCAAGTGTCTTCAAAAATGTATCGAGTTTCTCGTTCCAGCCTGTTTTAGTCCATAAAGTGATTTTTCAAGTTTACATACCAGTCCTTCATTGATGGTTATTCCGATTGGCGGTGACATGTATATGTCTTCTTAGAGATCACCGTATAAAAATGCGGTTTTAACGTCGAATTGTTTTATTTTATAATGACGTTGTACAGACAAAGCCAGTAGTACTCTAATAGAGTCGTATCTTGCGGTTGGAGAATAAGTTTCGTTGTAGTCCTCTCCTTTTCTTTGAGCGTATCCTTTCGCACACAGTCGGGCTTTGTAGCGTTGTATTTGTCCATTTGGCGTTCTTTTTACTTTGAATACCCATTTACACCTAATGGTTTTCTTACCTGACGGTAATGGTACTAGAGTCCATATTTCGTTTTTATCCAGAGATTTAAATTCTTCCTGGATTGCGTTTGTCCACTGCTCAGCATCACTGCTTTGCATAGCTTCTTTGTATGTCCGAGGGATACCAAATTCTACTAGATTCGCTTCGCAGTAGAGAGGTTTCTTGATTCCTTCTCGTGGACGAAGACCAAAACGAATCTCGGGAAGATGGGAATCTTCTGAGTCGTGTTGTTCTCCAGTTTGATCATCTTCTTGATCAAAATTCTCAGGATTTTGGGAATCTGGTGACAAAGTATTATCTTGGACTTGATTACTTACAGGTGGTTCATCAAGTTGATCATCTTCTTGATCGTGGTTGTTTCCTGGATACTCGAAGACTATTGGTGTGGTCATCGTATTGTGCGTTGGTGGGTTGATAACTTCGTTGAATATGACGTGTCTTGAGATTTTTATTTTCTTCGTCTCAGGAGCAAAAAGGCGATAATTTGAAGAGTTGCCATCATAACCAACAAATGTCATCTTTCTGCTTTTGTAGTCGAGCTTGGTACGCTCTTTGGGAATCAATGCGTAGGCGTTGCATCCAAAGGTTTTTACATGCGAGAGATCCGCTTTCTTCCCAGTCCATAGCTCAAGTGACGTTGAGATTGGTACTTGAGTCATTGCAGTTCGGTTCAGTAAGTAAACGGCTGTGTTTACGGCTTCTGCCCATAAATATTTCTTTGCATTTGATGTATGTAGCATACATCGTGCACTTTCTACAATTGTTCGCATGTCTCTTTCCGCTCGACCATTTTGTTCGGGAGTATAGAGTGCAGTTGTCTCATGATCTATCCCGTTCAATAATAGGTAGTCTCTCATCTCTTCATTACAATATTCTGTCCCGTTATCTGTGTGGAGCGTCTTTACCGAATAACCATATTTATTCTTAATCAGTCGTGTTAGATCCTGAAAATATTGTAAAGAATCTGACTTATGTTTCAAAAAGAATACTATTCGATAACCCGTGTAACCATCTTTGAAGAGGGCGAAATATAGGGCGCCTCCGACAGATGCTTCACTTATTGGATCACATAGGTCGCTGTAAATTAGTTCTCCGGGATTCTTTGGTTTGTGGGATGACTTTTTGAATGATAATTTGTGCTGTTTACCATACAAACATGTCTCGCAGAAGAAACTATCTATATTGTTTAAACTTATGCCTGACACAATACCTCTTTTTATCATATCTTGTAGGGATTGTTTGTTGATGTGACCTAATCTCTCATGCCATGTCTTGAGGTTTTCTGACGTTGCAGAATTAGCCTCTAGTTTGTATTGTTTGATGGTACGAAACCTCATGCGATAGAGATTATTTGGACCTCTAGTTCCAACAGCTATAAGTCGATTATTTTCGTGGACTTTAGCGATGTGGTCTTCTTATACAATCTTGAATCCCTTTTTAGTTAGTGCACCTTCTGATAAGAGATTATTTTGAAGTTTTGGTACATGTTGTTGACCAGCTTCTTTATTTGTATTCTACCAACACCTTTAATTTGAAGTTTATTTCCATCTCCAATTTTTACAGTTGAATTACAAGGATCCGTCAAACTTGTAAAGAATTCTTTCCTGTTCGTCATATGAGCGGATGCTCCACTATCTAGGATCCAGGCATCTTCTTGCGCGAGGTTTGATTCAAAGGAATTTCCTGCGCTGAGGGCTGAATAATTTCCTTGCGATTGTTCTTTATTCTTTGCTTGTCCCTAAAATCCAGTGTTCTTCTTCGGTGCGCGGCAGTCCCGTGCATAATGACCTTTCTTGTTGCAATTGAAGCAAGTTGGTCTGAACTTCCCATTTTTCTTCGACACATTGTTGCTCTTTTTACCAGTGTTTGTTGAGGATATCACCATTGTGGTATCTTTATCTTCCGTTGATGAGAGGCTTGATTCCTCGTCAATTAAGCGGGCTGTAAGATTGGATATGGTTTGTCTCTTCTCGTCAATTGATAACCAGGCTTGTCTAAAGCTTCTGTATTTTGCAGGCAAAGAACCGATGATCTTGGTGATTATTGCGATGTCACTCAAGTTGTCACCCGATTCGCGTATTTGCCGTGTGAGGTTCTCCACTTTCGCGATATGTTGCACTACTGAGCAATTTTTCTCCATCGTGTATTGATAGAACTGTTCATGGACTAGCATTTTATTCGATTGTGTTTTCTGCTCATAAATCGAAATAAGTTTTTCCATCATTTCTTTCGATGCTTCGCAATTCTCTACAAGAGTGATTTGTGAGAAGTCCATTGCAGACGAGAGCAGAAACATTGCGAATGCGTCGTCCTTCTTCCATTTTATTGTCTCACGTTCTGCGTCGAGTGGTGGACAAGGATTTGTTCCATCCACATTTTCATATATTCCTTTGGCTCGTAATGCACACTTCATTTGGAATTTCCATTGGTGGAAATTCTTACCGTCGAACTTGTTAACGTTTACGGAATCTGTTTTAACTGACATTTTTAAAGTTTTTATTAATTTTATCTTAATTAGCTCAGTACGGCGTGATCTGGGCCTATAACCTGTTGAAATAATAAGATAAATTATACCAAAAAGATATTTATTTAATGAAACGATACAACAGATAAAATGATATCTTGTAAAGTACAAAAAGAACTGTCTAAATATATTGTAATGTACAGCACACCAGCTTAATAATAATTCGTAAGTACGTCAACGGTAGGTCACCCGCAACACAGGAGAGTACTCGTGTAAACGACCCGGCGAGATCAGCTAATTTATAATTCTTAAGTACGCCAACGGTAGGTCACCCGCAACCCAGGAAAGTATTCGTGTAAACGACGCAACAAGATAGCCGAATTCAGATAACAACTCAGAATAATCGACTCAGCAGAATCAACCGCGCACGTGCGATGACGTCATTTTATAAACAAACTATGTTTTCTTTCCGTTGCACTCCCGGGTGCACGATAGTTGTCTTTTAGTCACTGGTTCACCAGCCAAGCAGAACCAGCCAGCCAAGCAGCCGATCGATCCACCAGCAGTCAGTCAGCCAAACCGGGATCGAAGGGCCAACCGACCAGAGACAGAGTCCGTCGAGCAGAGCCAGAGTCAGAGTCCGTGGGATCGAAAGCCAAAGCAGAGAGGGACCGAGGACCGATCCACCAGAACCAGAGTCCGCAAAGCAGAGCCAGAGACAGAGTCCGTAGGATCGAAAGTCAAGCAGAGAGGGATCGCACGTTGGGAACCAGAGGACGTTTCCACCAGCAAAGATAGACAACACTTGGAAGCCGGGGACAACACTCGCAGAGGTCAGAAGACGAAAGAAGCAGAAGGCGACACTCTAAGATTCCCAGACGACCCACGGCGAATCGCTGCCCAAATTCCCAGCGTTTTTAGAAGCGGCTCGCGCCGCTGAAGTAACCGTTGGCCTACAGCGCCGCTGCAATAGCCGCCAGACGCACGTCGTACTGCCGGTAACCGTCGTCCGATTCCTGGGGCCATCCACGTCGTCACTCATGATTTTTACAATCTAGCTCCACGTAATTTACTACAAACATGTAACTTCCAACCTACATATTAAAAATATTAATTTAACGTCCAGAAATAATATATATTTAATAACTGAACAATAATATAGAACAGCAATGATAAAACTAACTTCAAAATAATGAACAAAAGTAATAATAAAATTGAACCACTTTACGAAAGAAAGGAACGTTGTATGCGCATCGGATCCCGATCTCAAAGTACACTCTCGCTGATAATACAGAATAAATAAATATTACCAATGTTGACTTATATCGAGTACAACGCAAACACTCTGATGCCAAGATGCTACCAGCCCCAATCACACCTATCTAATTATCGTCGATGTGTTCCAACTAGTAGTATATTTTCTCCCATGGCCGAAACGGGTCGAGATCGTGTACAAAACTTGGACACTAACCCTGCGGTAGCATTATTCAGAGATTAAATGTGATGTTGGTTATTTTTGGTATAGAAAACCCAGTAACTTAACTATCAGAGACAATGTTCTGGGGGAGCGAGCTACCGATGCTATTAAATCGTTTCCAAACTTATCAAACAAATTTACACAATAATCATTGTTGTTAAATGCACCTACATAAATGAGTTCGACTTAAAATAAAATGATAATGAAAGTTATTTAGTTGTTTATGATTTATAATATAACCCATTCCTTCCAATTTTGTGGGGGGGTTTTCACTAGATTCGATCATGCCAATACTCATACCACCCACATTACATGTACGCATTGACACTGACAGACATTACACTTCAGACAGAACACACGACGCGTTACAATATTGAATAGTTATGAGTAGCTTTTTAGCTCGCCGTACGTAGTACCGAAGAGGCTAAAGCATTCGGTCGTGTGTCTGTAGCATTCTCGGATCAAAAAATTTCATTAAGAAAAAGTGTTCGTCTCGTCGCCCTGATTCCGAAAATGTATATAACTTATATACTTGGATGTTAGTCGTCGCTCGCTCGCTCGCTCGCTCGCTCGCTCGCTCGGTCGCTCGTAAGACCAAATTTGTGCCCTCTACTCCTCTGAAGGTACCGGAGCGATTCACTCCAAATTTGGTACACATATTATTTGGCATCCCATTTGAATCCGTTCGCAGTTTAAATCCAATCGCCCGTATACTTCCCGAGTTATAGGGCCCCAAAATTTGGACCCCCCCTAAATACTGCCCTTATAAAAATAATTGAAACACTTAAAAATTCTACTAAAAATTCTAAGATATTTTTTGTTTACAAGATTTTTTCATTTTGTTAACCCAAAGCCCGAAAAAAATTATTAAATATTATAATTTTGAATTTCAAAATTTTAATTTTTTTTTTTTTTTTTAATATAATCTTAAATTAAATGTAAGACTTTTTATATCTATAACATTTTTTCAATTAGTTAACCAAAAGGCCAAAATTATTAAAAACTGCTCGCATCGCATATATTACTTATAAGGCGAGCTGGACGCATAGGTGCGTTGTACCTAAGCTTGTTTTATATTAGCCATCGGTAACCGGATAATAAAGTTTAAATCTATATTTCAACAGTTATAGAGAAGAGGAAGAGACTCCGCTTCCCCTGATTTGCTATTGTAAAGCCTTTGTGGCCAGTAGAGATAAACTACTAAGAGAAGAAAAACTGCAATTCGGGAATACAAATGGACTGAATCTAAAGAAAATTCTGAACTTCATCAAAGAAACGGGACTTCTATCGGAAAAATAAAATTTCAAATGATACAATAGGCCTAAATGCCGCAGTACAGAGACAAATGGACTAACTTCTTGCAATAATAAAATAATAATAATTAAGTATTGTATTTCTGGGGTTGAAACAGAACCTCTGGCAATTTCGCACGCGTGCGTCTGCTATCAGTGCAATTTTGGGCATTTCTAAAAAATTGGTCTGAAAGATTAGAACCAGGTTCAGCCTCACGGCAAAGTACAAGTTTGAACGAGTCTGTAAAGATCTAGGAATCGGAGAGTGAATTTAGATATTAAAAAAAAGGGATATTAGATATAAAAGCAGGAGTTTAACGCAGATGCGAGGAGTTGGTTCGCGTATCGGGGAATAAATAAACTTTTGTGAACTGTCTTGTGTGTATTGGAACTTAGAGTAATTATGGATTGAAACGTTTGTGACCTTAGGGTAATTATTGTTTGATTTAAATTATTTTAATTTTGCTACTCGCATCGTATATATTACTTATAAGGTGAGCTGAACGCGTAGGTGCGTTGTACCTAAGATTGCTTTAATTAAACATAATTTTAGTATATTTAAATATACCTGATGGCCATCTCCTTTCGTCATCCGTGACAAGATCAACTCCATCGAAGAGTTGTTGCTTGAACTCTTCGATGTTTGCGCTTTCAGGAAGACGACCTGAGAGTCCTGAGATGACAATTTCGTCATCGCTGTTCCACCTCTCGCTTCCGTTAATTGTTTGACGAGAATCACGTCCAACGGTTGTGTCAGGGAAACTGGATGGCATTTTTATTGTTATTTATATGTATATATGACAAAATAAATTATCTGTAACAAAAGAAAAACACAAATTATAACAGAATATAAAGCATATTTGTATGTATAATTATGGCGGCCTATCTGATACATTATTAGATCCTCATATGCTAGCAAAACTGAGCTATAGTTTTCGGTCGTGTCTGAATCATTTTCAGAATAAATAGATACCGAAAATTAAAATTTATAAAACTTATACGTTTATAGGGTCGCTTATTTTTAAGTGAATAATTAGGTAGATATTAAATGAAAATATAATGGTTCAAAAAAATAATACCCCATATTGTAGGATTAAAAATTTATAGCGAAATATAATTAGATGCTTTTGTCGTCCATAGCCTTCGTACTTTAACATGACTTTAAAATTTTACGAAAAATTATTAGCACACGCAATTATACAATTTTTTAGCCCTAAATTTTCAGATTGCATATCCTTTAAATTATACGCATGTGCCTGTCCCAAGGTGCCAATTGCAGTCCAGAGGTACAACTAGTAATTTTTACTTTCTTTTACAGAGTAATAAGTAAATATTGTAATCATGAAAAATTTCGAACTCGAGATTTCAACGGATATACATGTTTTGACCTTCCCTGAATCGAATGTGACTATTTTCGGAATGACGTCTGTGTGTGTGTCTGTATGTCTGTGAACGCTCTAGAGCCAAAACTATCGAACGTAAAATTATGAAACTTCAAACTTAAGTCTTGTATATGCCCTAGATGTGCACCACCTATTTTGAAAAGAATATTCAAACCGGAAGTGCATGTTTACTCAATAAATTTTTTGTTCTATCTCCAATATCACTAGAACGGCTGCACTTACGGCAAAAATAGTTATGTTCATAATGAAAGACATTAATATTTCGCACAACTTTTGTTTGAAATATTTCTTCAAAAAATTTACCAGTTGCGAGAAAAATGCTACAATACATTATAAATATCTTGTTTACGTTGCCATGGATTCGCATGAAGCTTATAAAATCGGATCATCTGCTATTTTGACAGGAAAACAAAATAAACCCAATTAGATAAATGACATTTCAGAATATTTCTGTAGAGTATTGGTTAGTTTTGATAGCTAGTACTTCAAAACCATTACAAATTGTTATTGGTATCATTTTCCACCCATTCATTTATATAAGGTAAGCTTGGTTTTCATATTGTTTCTGTTGAATTATTATTTCCTAATTTTATATTTTAATAATGAATAACACTGGTAAACACAAGTTTTGTTTCCTTTATTTTTTTTTCTGTTATTGGGTATTTCTATGGCCCTGACTATGAAAAAAATACTGGGAGATTGCTAACAGCTTTACCTATTGAATTATACAGTTTCATTATTTTGACAAAAAAAAACATTATGTTAACAAAATTTCTATTGAACACTAGCAAATCATCTTTTATAAGATTTCCTTGAATGAACGACTTTAGGTAGATCTCGTTGCAAACTCCAGCAGTAAAAATAGTAAATGAGAGTTAGGTATAACTCAAAAACAAAAGCTGTTAGAGAAAAATTGTTGCCATATTTAAAAAATACACGTCAATTTGAGATAGAAACAAAAAAAAAATCACAGGAAACAAACACTTTTTTTTTTTGTTGATCAGTGTAATCAGTGAAAACTGCGTAAAAGAAAGATGAGTGCAGGCCACACCAGATATTTAAAAAAAAAAAATTGAGACTAATTTGAACCTCAATAACAGTGAATTTAGTTTTATGGTAATAACGCGTATGAATATATTTCAAAGAAATTATTAGCTTACGTTAAAATAAATATTCGTTTCGCTATATACAAAAATATTATTCTTTTATTATTTAAGTAAAACCAGATGCTTACCTCACTGATTATATGATATCACAAATAGACAATAAAATAGAATCGAAATTTTCAAATAATAGTCGGACTAGTGATACATCCACTCGTTGATGTTCATCAATATACTATAACACGACTCTATCGTGAACTGAAATCCGCGTGCTTCGGCGCATGCTATTTATTCACTGCAGTTGATAGTCCAGTCAATTGTTATCAAAAAAGGCCAAATTACGAACTAATTCTATACCTGCTTTGGAATTTTATTTTTTTGCATATTCTTAAACTTTAGGGTATTAACTTCATATTTTTAAAATATATGAGGGTGAAAACGACCCCTCAATTTCATAATTTAATTCTGACTCGAGTATTAAGAGATAGTTATTGAAAAAATGTGTGTACATGTTTTTGATGTCGTTAATTACGAATCTGAAGTCAGAATTTTAAAATTACCGATTGCACCTTTAATATGGTCGATATAATAGGGGTACAATGGAAAAATTTGCATTAAATAATTACACAATTAAATACATGCATGCAATGTCCAATGACTTAAGAAATGTGCGTGAATATCAAAATAGTATAAAAATGTTGATTATTCCTTTATATTTGAAATTATTTAACCACTAAACGAGCAATATCGTAATTTGCTAAAACGAGGCGCGCTCTTAATTGTGGTAATATCTCCTTTGCAATTAACGCTACAAGTCTTCCAAAAACATCATTTAAAACAGTGATTCTCAAATTGGGCGATACCGCCTCAAGGGGGGCACTGGAACGATGTAGGGGGGCATTTGGGAGGCGTTGAATAAAAATAAGGGGGCGTTGAAAGCATAAAGATGGAAGAGAAGATGTAGAAAAACCATTCGTACATATTTCATCTGTTGCATCATTTTCCAAATAAACACACAAAATGCAAGTTATAGCCGATCGGCGCACAGTGGAGTATTTGTATGAAAAACCCGGTCAAAAGTCGAAAACACAAATCTAGTCGAAATATAAATAAATCGGCATTTTCTTAAAGAAGAATGACTGGCCCGTCAAACTGTTACCATATAAGGGCGCCAAATGTTTATTTACATACGTAAATTAAATCAGAACCCAGTCATTGTAAGTAGCGAATGCGCCGAGGAACGACTAGGCTATAATACAGTACGCATTTGTTTTGTAATTTGTGTTTGTTGGTATTTGAATTTTTGAAAAACAAAAACGATTTTGATATGGTAGGAGAAGGTATGTACTTTACGTTGAATCAATTTTTAATTTGCAATTAAAATAATAAGTCTATAAATAATATTTGCAAGTCCTATAAATGTATGATATTTTTTGCATCAAACTTTCGTATAAAAGTGTTTTTGAGTACCTGTCGCGTCTTGTCGCGTTATTTCTTTTGTACACGCATAATATTCAAACTATTCTTTAATCAATTTCGAAGAAAAATCTTCCGCACTCTTCCGCCATTTTGTGTACCATTAGTTTAAATATTAAGAGTAAAAGAGTATATATTGTACAGTCATTTGGTCGTTTCACTTCAGACTTAATTTTTTTTGATAATTTGATTAAAAATGGGACAAATATGAAATATTTAAAAATAATTAGTTTGTTTTCTCGTTGGGGGTGGGTGAGTTACACCCCAACTCAGGAGTTCAAAAAAGAAAGAAAGAAAGTGACTATGGGAACGTGTCGATCGTCGAATTCTACTCGAAAAAACCCCTATAACGTTAATTTTACTTTAATTCCCCCTAGTTACAGGGGGTTGAAAACGTTGATTTTGAAGCAAAAACACTGATTAGCAAATTACTCAAAGAGGATCACATTTTCGAAAATGTTTGCCATGACATAAAAGTTAGCTTATGAAATTACAAAAATAATTCATGAAATAAAAATTTGTTTAGGCTCATCGTTGCTGAGATACAATTAATGTTAGGTGCAATTGAACATAACCCTGAAAAGATCACGCTCTTCAAATAGTCGTAACTCTAGTTTAAAAAATACTTTTCCATATGTGCCATGAACCAAATTAAAGCTTTATATAGTAGCTTAAACTGTACTTTGTAAAATTTCGATTTAAAAAAGATCTCATTATACGGTATTAGCACTAGAAAAAACCCTAAGTATTGTAATACGTATATAAATTTTTGAATATACAGCTTATTATCATATAATATTGTTTCTTATTTAATAATATTTGAATAAAATCTATAAAATAATTTTGTCCGGATATTTCATACAAATACTCCACTGTGCGGCGGTCAAGTCCGTCCAAAAAAGCATGTTTTTCGTGATTTTTTTTCTCGGATTTAGTAAATGATATTAACTCTGGGTTTTTTGCATGTTGTTTATTCATATTTCGGCTAAATATTTTGATTTTATTGAATTGTTCTTTGAATATTTTGCCGAGAAATGGGGCCTCCAACATCTGCATGCACGGGCAGAAACCTCGAGGTCGTCCGGGTCATCTTTAAAGAATCTGCTTTGAAAATTTTAAACTAGACAATATTAGTTGCAGCTTTGACCTTGTTGAGGTCAATTGGACGATAATTGACAAAATGGCGGGCTGCAAAAAATATTTATTATTGATGGAACTGCGTGAAAGTGGTTAAAGCTCCAATAAAATTAGTGTACTTTAATAAAAAACATAACGAAGATCGGAGAATAACTTTTTGAGTTATCTTTCCGTCCGATAACAACCCTGTTTCGTGTAAAACGCCTTTAAGGTTTTGAGTTCATATAATACCAAAATTAAATGAAATTAAAAAAAAAACGTATGTAGAAATATAGATATGTATATCTTTCTATTTGTTCGCTTAAAGAATGTAGATTTCCAGGGGGCGAAAAGGGGTCGGTAGGCCGAAAATAGTTTGGGAAACACTGATTAAGAAGATCATTTAATCCTCTTTATGGTCAAGTAGGTCAAAATAGTAGAAAGGTTGCCAGTTCATCTATATGCATCTTAAATGCTTCAATTTGAAAAGAACGTTAAGTCTTAACTTCAAACACTTCTATCTCCTAAGCTATTATCTTTATCTGAAAAATAAAGAAGACATATATTTCTTAGTTTATTGCAATCATCATTTTGTTTCTAGTAACATTCACCTAAGATGCTTTCCTGCTAAGTTATTTTATCTTAAAGCCAAAAACATTATTTCTTTTTTAATTTCAAAATACATTAGTTGCATCTATAACGTTCAAAAAATGTTGAGCGTCTTATTTAGAATTTACTGAAACCATAAAACGGGCACATTTTTGTGTGTAAAATTATTCCTTTAATTTTCTTGTATACTTTTTGATTTTGCCGTTATCAAATTTTTCCAAAAAACTATTTTAAGCTCCTGTAATTAGCTTTAATTTGGATCAATGTACATGTTGAAAAGTTTTTTTTTTTAACTAGAGTTATGACTATTTGAAGAGCGTCACCTTTTCAGGGCTACTTTAAAATGCACCTAACATTAACTCAGCAACGATGAGCCTAAACAAAAATTTATTTCATGGATTATTTTGTAATTTCATAATCTAACATTTTTGTTGACACACTTTTTCGATAATGTGATCTTCTTTGAGTAAATAGCTTATAACTATGAAAAATCAGTGTATTTTGCTTAAAAAACAACATTTTCAACCGGCTGTAACTCGGCGGGTATTAAAGCAAAATTTTAAACTTCGTGTAAGAAAATTGAACACATAAGTTAGCTTTAAACTACAGTTAGGCGTTAACCTTGCATTGTGCGAATGGCCATAAAATATGTAGCCAACTGTCAACATTTTAAACTATTTACTTATAAACATAATAATATAAATCAATATAATATAGAAATAATAAAAACCACTTGTTTTATTGTATTTATTTAAATGGATTATTTTTTGTATTATTTTGTATTCCGAAGTAAATAATTTAAAATGTAGACAGTTGGTTACATAACAATAAATTAGATAAAACAGAATAATTAGATAATATAACAAAATGTCAATATTGTAAAAAAATGTGGAATGCATTTGGAAATGAATAACGTTTTATAATAAATAAAACCAATTTAGATTATAAATTGGGTGCATAGAAATTATTAGCAAATATTATATAAATATGTTTAAACAAGAATTTTGTGTTGTTATAATCAAATTATATAAAAATAAAAAACGACTTGTTTTATTTTATTATTTTTATCTATATTGATTTATTTGTTGCAGTTGTAGTTTTTCCCTATGACGCATTATATTTTAACAATAATTTTTAAAAACATAAAATAGAAACGAATTGTCTTGTGTTATTGTATTTATTTATATTGATTATTTTTTGTTTTACTTAATATTCCTTAGTAAATAATTTAAAATGTAGATAGTTTGTTACATAACAATAAATTAGATAGTAAAACAATAAATTAGATAATAAAACAAAATATCTATATTGTAAAAAAATTTAGAATGAATTTGGGATTGAATAACGTTTTAAAATAAATAAAACATATTTAGATAATAAAAAGCGTTAGAAGAAATTATTAGCAAAGATTATTATATATATATATATATATATATATATATATATATATATATATATATATATATATATAATATATATATATATATATATATATATATATATATATATATATATATATATATATATATACATACAATGACAGAATAATACAGAAACTTTTATTATTTTAGTTAATTTATTAGAATAGAGGGGACCAATATTTAAATAAATTAGAAAAATGGTATTTTAAAGAAATTAACAGTTTAAATGCAAATATACCAATGAATACAAGATACAAACAAAGCATAATGCTTTACGCATGGCTGTTCTATGCCAAGTTACGCATATGCGGTCCAAGTGTTTATGCATCCGACCAAGTTTTGCCTTGTCGTGGCGTTTATTGTGGCATGTAATTGAACTATTTGCTCTTCCCTAACGTCAATATCTGGAACTACTATTAAAAATGAAATCTAATCAATGGTAATTATATCACGGACACTCACACTTTACTACGTCAATTTGTCCTGTCAGTCTTGATCTGGTATTCTTTGGTATATTTGCATTTAAACTGTTAATTTCTTTAAAATATAATTTTTCTAATTTATTTAAATACTGGCCCCCTCTAATCTAATAACTAAACTAAAATAATAAAGGTATCTGTATTACCCAGACTAGGCTGGCCATCTGTGTTCCTATGTTATAAGCTTTGACCATGCGCTATGCCAGAAAGTTGAAATGTTCATGTACGGCTATGCGTCGGCAGTTTACGTGGCATGGTGGAAAATCAAGCGTAAACACTAGATAGGATTTCTGTATATCCATCTTTTGAAGGCCGAGCGCATATGCGGGCATATGCGTTACTTGGCATGGAACAGCCATGCGTAAACGAAGCATTACAGCAAATTCAAAACAACGTAATCGAGTTGGCTATACAACAGCGATGCGCAGATGTATAAATAACAATCTTTGTATAAACAGTTGCTCTTTTCAAATAAAATATATTATTCTTTCATGTAATATTCCAATAAATAAATATAAATATCCCAACAGGTTATGGGCCCAGTTAAGCAAGAACTGTAATAATTGATATTTAGAGGGAATCGGTTGATTCAAAAATAGGTAATATGGATAGTACAAAGATGAACATTTCGGTACTCAATGGCGGAAATTACGTGTACTGGAAGACAAAATTACGTGCTATTTTGATACGTGACGATTTGTGGGATATCGTAAATGAATCAAAACCGGAGGAATTAAGTGACGCATGGAAGAAATGCAACAATAAGGCAATGGCGTACATTACGCTGAGAGTTGATGACAATCAGCTGGTACACATCGCACATTTTAATTATGCTAACGATATGTGGCAAGCACTATCAAAGAAATACGAACGTTCAACGTTTGGCAGCAGATTATACTTGAGGCGAAAATTGTACAGCATACACTACCGCAGTGGTTCGATGAGCAACCACATTGACTCCATTATGGAGATAGTTGGACTATTGCGTGGGTCTGGAAAGTCACTCGAAGACGAGGAAGTCGTCGCAGTATTACTGGTGAGTCTTCCTGAATCGTATTCGGGACTTGTAACAGCACTTGAGGGTCGCGATGAGGCAGACTTGACTGTTGAATATGTCACTGGTAAAATATTGGATGAATATCAGCGGCGTGTGGAAAATTGCGAATCCAACAATGCAGGAGTTGAAGCGGCGCTTCAATCAGCAGCTACAGCTACTAGGAAGAATAGACAAGGTCATCAACAGTGTAACATCAACAAAGGAGGAAAGAATAACAGCAAGGAGAAGCGGACGTGTTTCTTTTGTAACAAACAAGGACATCTTAAAGCAGATTGTTATTCGTACAAGAACTCATTGCAACAGCAAACGCCAGAATCAGCAAAATCTTCAATCGAAGATAGAAAAGATGCGGCTAATAATCACATCACTTTCGAGGTAAGAGATGGAGTTCGCGTGGTGGACACTGATGGGTGGTTCATTAACTCAGGTGCAACAAGTCACATGACGAGCAAACGATCATTTTTCAATTCACTACGTGATACCAACACAACAGTGTATCTTGCAGATGGTTCACAAGTTGAATCAGCAGGAATCGGAGAGAGCTGGCTGTCTTGCGGGTTGCCCAACGGGCGTGTTCAAAATATAAAACTTGAAAATGTACTATATGTTCCACAACTTGACGGGGGTTTACTTTCAGTTCAACGGATAACTCAACATGGCCACCGAGTTGTGTATAAGCAAGATTCTTGTACTTTCTATCAGGGTCAACAGATCATTGCAAAGGTCAACACTGATGGAAGTTTGTTTAAACTGGAAACAACAGAGCCGGATGCGTCTGCTCGTATTGCAAATGAAACAGTTTGTCTTCATCAATGGCACCGCAGGTTAGGTCACAGGGATACTACAGCCATTAAACGTCTGGTTAAAGAAGAACTTGCTACTGGAATAATAATGAAAACATGTTCGGACGAGATAACCTGCGAAAATTGTATTAAAGGTAAATTATCACAAATTAAATTTCCAACAAGCAAGAATAGAGAAAAGGAACCGATGCGGCTTATACATTCCGATCTGTGTGGGCCGATGCAGACAGCTACACCGAGTGGTAATCAATATTTTCTAACAATTATTGACAACTACTCGCGATTTACAGTGGTGCGACTCGTTAAATCAAAAGATCAAGTATCGAACGCTATGCAAGATTATGTCTCAGCAATGGCGACTAGATTCGGCAGAAAACCTACTGCTCTACGCACAGATAACGGTAAGGAGTATATTACACATGAGTTGCAGGATTATCTACGAAAGGAAGGAATTCAGCAACAACTCACGGTCGCGTACACTCCACAATAAAATGGTGTGGCCGAGCGGAAAAATCGATCATTAACCGAATCAGTCAAATGCATGTTGCTCGATGCTGGACTTGATAATCGTTTTTGGGGTGAAGCAGTTTTGACAGCGGCTTACTTACAAAACCGAACAACGAGCCGTAGCATTGCGAAAATTCCTATTGAATTATTCACGGGTGACAAACCTGATATAAGTCATATCAGGATATTTGGTTCAATGATATTTTCTTTAATACCAAAACAAAAGAGAAAAAAATGGGACGACAAAGCTGAATTAGGTGTTTTAGTTGGTTTTGATGGTAACACCAAAGGTTACCGTATTCTAGATCCAAAAACAAACCGGGTCTGGATTAGTCGGTCAGTACGAATCATCTAGAGCGACATCAAGCAACCAATTTCGAATCAAAGTCTAGAACAGAATGATATGAAAATTATCGAACCAGAAGGGGTAATTTCTGTTGAAATGAAGACGATGAATGAGGAAATGCATGAGGAGAATGACAATGAAACGGAAAACAGCACAAATGTTGATTGCGAGGAGCACGAGGCTCAATCAACTGATCAATTACAACCAGTTAGAAACCGTTCCTCACAACGAACAAACAAAGGCATTCCACCAAAGCGGCTGGTCTACAAAGTACAAACAATTCTCGCAAAAGAACCAAGTACATGGAATGAAGTGCTTGAGCTACCACTTCGAGAACGTCAAAAATGGATAACAGCTGCAGAAGAGGAAATGCGATCTCTCCGCAAACATCAAGTATGAAAATTAACTGATCTACCTCTAGGAAAGAAGACAATCACTTGCAAATGGGTTTTCAAGGCGAAGGTAGATGGCGCAGGTCGAATTTACACGCACAAAGCTCGCTTGGTCGCAAGAGGTTTCTCTCAGCGCTACGGAGAGGATTATGACGAAACATTTGCTCCTGTAGTAAAGCATGAGACCGTTCGAGTTCTACTCGTAATAGCTGCACAGAAGAATCTACATGTGCGTCAAATGGACGTGAAAAGAGCATATCTGAATGGTGATCTAAACGAGGAGATTTATATGGAACAACCACCTGGTTTTGAGGAACTTGGGCATGAAAACAAGGTATTGAGGCTACAAAGGAGTCTCTATGGTCTCAAACAATTGGCACGAGAATGGAACAAGAAAGCTACATAGGCGTTGGATCAGTTGGGATTTCGACGCGGAAATGCCGATCCATGTTTGTTTTCCAGGAAGGAAAAAGAAGGTAACACTTATGTTTTGTTATATGTCGATGATCTATTGGTAGCGGGTGCATCAGCGAAGTTAACAAAGCAAGTAAGTACGGAACTAAATCTATATTTTGACATCAAAGATTTGGGAGATGTGAGTCATTACCTTAGCATTCAAATTGAACGCGAGGAAGACGGATCATTCCTAATTAATCAAAAGGGAAAAATCGCTAGGATGTTAGAGGACCATGCTCTAATTGAAACAAAACCGATAGCGACTCCGATGGAAACGGGTTACTTGGCTTCAAAGACAGACGAGAGCCCGAAACTATCAAACAATATCAGGTACAGGCAAGCTATCGGATCGTTATTATATATTGCTACGGTGTCTAGGCCGAATATTGCACTAGCAGTAAGTTTACTGAGCAGATGCGTAGAAGCACCAACAGAACGCGATTGGAAAGCCGTCAAACGAATAATGCGATATCTTGCGTCAACAATTGACAAGAAATTAAGACTTTGTTCAAGTGGTAACCCAGTACTTGAATGTTTCGTCGACGCTGACTGGGCTGGGGACAGAACCGACAGAAAGTCTACAAGCGGGTATGTATTTCTAGTAGGAATGAGCACAGTGGCGTGGTCAAGCCGGAAACAAACTTCAGTGGCAATGTCATCCACGGAGGCGGAATACATCGCTGCATCACATGGAAGTAAGGAGCTAATATGGTTACGAGAATTACTGGCAGACATGGGCTTTCCTGCAACGACACCAACTATAATCCACGAGGACAACCAAGGGTGTATTCGACTTATTGAATCGGATAGATGCGGGGCGCGCACCAAACATATTGATATTTGTCATCATCACCAAAGAGACTTGCGGGAAAAGGGTGTGATATATGTACAATATTGTCCAACTGATAGGATGCTAGCAGGATTTGCTAACTAAACCTTTGGCTAAAGACACATTCCTTAAATTAACAGGACTTCTGGGATTACAGGAGAAATAGTACGCAGAAGAACATGCTAAAGCGAGAAGGGGTGTTGGAGAGAAGAGCGCTTACAGCAAATTCAAAACAACGTAATCGAGTTGGCTATACAACAGCGATGCGCAGATGTATAAATAACAATCTTTGTATAAACAGTTCCTCTTTTCAAATAAAATATATTATTCTTTCATGTAATATTCCAATAAATAAATAAATATAAATATCCCAACATATATATATATATATATATATATTGTATTTTAGCATATAACTAATTATTACATTTATTTTCGTTTTTTCTTCACAGAGCACTGTTCTTTAGTGGTGCTTGCACATTTTAAATTGTGCAACGTTTTTTCTCGTATATGTGAGCATTTCTATTTATATATATTTTGTATATTTAAACTCAAACTAGATATTATTTGGACTTCAGTTACAAGCGGTAATGACCTTAGATGTCGATCCGAAATTCAATTAAAATAAAAAAAAAAAAATATATATATATATATATATATATAAATATAAATATATATATATATATATATATATATATATATATATATATATATAAATATAAATATATATATATATATATATATATATATATATATATAAATATAAATATATATATATATATATATATATATATATATATATTTATATATATATTTATATATATATCATTAATATAATAACCCAGAAATGTTTGTATGTGAGTGAGTGTGTATGTGTAGAACGCTTTTTTTTGTAAAAATGCAGATTGGCATAGACGGGGATCGAACTCACGACCTCCAGGGTGAAAATCATGACACTTAGCCACTGCACCATGGCGACTGTTAATAATGTTATAAAAAATAATCAAATAGTTTATACTGAAATAAAACAATCACTACGATTCTGAAGTTCAGTCTGCTTTGAAATAGACAAAAACGAATCAAACGTCAGAATGAAATGTCAAAAAAGTTTTTGTGATAAATCTTCAATTCAAAGTTTAATCTTAAGTTTAAGGGGAGTAGCATGCTATAATTTCAATGTTTAAGTATATAATATGAAATAAGTGCATATTATTGCCTAATTAGCATATATTTTTAGCAAATACGTGTTTTTGTACATTTATTTTAATTCATAGTTAATATTATTCACTTCAAAATGGCCAAGAAGCAGTGATTTTTGAAAATATGAGTTGCGGTAAGATTTTATAGTTCGTCAAATTATAATAACTGCAAGTAAGTAAATTTATAATTCTGATTATTAGAGAAATAAAATGTTGAAGAGATAATTCAAACATATTTAGAAACATGTTTGGTTGGCAATTTTATTCTTTTATTTTTGATGGCACAATCCATTGTATTTTAGCATTGTAGCAGTTGAATATCTATGGCGGTATCGACCTCGGTTATTGTCAAAATAGCGAGTTACGCAGAAGAAGGGTCCCGTTACTAATTTTAGTTGGCTTCACCATACGTTTTAGTTTGTAAGACCATTTTTTATTAGTTATAAAATCAGCCTTCAGCCCTTGTAAAACCTTCCAATAACCTTGGTGGAAATATGTACCTTTCGGACGCAGGTTATTGTATGCCGCGTTCTAAGCAGAATTTAGATGTAAGACCTTCAGTCATTGTTGTTATTTTTTAGAAAGTTTAGCGCTATATGAGCACCAATCACAACCCCCAAGATAAGGGAGTGGGAGATGTTTTTGGGGTGCAACGTGCAACTAGAGACCAGTAAAAAAGATAGCAGAGAAGTCCGAGACTCGAGCTGAGAGCGTTGTATCGTATAATCAAGTGTGTAGGAAAACTTAACTTTAAATTAGAATCAGTGATGTGTATGTATCTGTAAGTAATCATTTTATTTTATTATATGTTGTGCCATTCCGTCTACGTTTTTATAGAATAAATAATAATTAAATCATATATTTTACTCGACCTGTGTCATTATTTTAAAGTTTGTTCAGTTAACTTTAAACTGAACTGGTGGCAGCGGAATACAAGAAACTACCATTATTGTAAAAACAGCAATCGTATTATTCCTATTAAGATACCTAGTGGATTAGTCCCACTACTTCAACTGGTAGCCAGCGGCGGGATCGAACAAAACTTAAAATCAGTGCCATATTAAGTAAAATTCTATTGTTATCAAAGTAAAGCAGAAAACTTGATTAATATATCTTTATTGTATTTAAACCATCAATTCAATTTAATTAGCTGCAATTTAATATATATATATATATATTTTTATTTCTTTCTTATTGTACTATTGTTGTTTTTAATTATTACAAAATGTCTATAAACGGTGATAATGGAGCAGAGGCAATAGCAGAAGCAACGTCACTTACTGGCCTTCTAAATAAAGTACCTGTGTTTACTGGGTCCTCAACCGTAACGGTAAAAGAATTTATTAGTCAATTAGAACATGTAGGCAAATTAGGTAGCTGGACAGAATCAAGTAAGATTTCGATAGCAAAAATTTGTATGTCCGGCGAAGCACGATTTTTTGTTGAATCTAACCCCGATTTAGAAAATATTATTGATTGGAATTCCTTCAGAAGCATTTTAATTGAAAGATTTGCCCCAAAAGAAACACCCGCTGTAATTTCGCGTAAATTTCAAAGATGTATCCAACGTACTGGTGAGAATATTGATTCATATGCAAGTCGCCTTCGAACAATAGGGAATCATTTATATGACGCAGGAACAACGACTGGAGAAACATTACTAATTAGGAAATTTCTAGATCGACGGTTAGTAGAACAGTTTTTAGAAGGATTACTACCTTTGCTTCGTAGAACCGTATTATTGAACGATCCACAAACATTTGACGCTGCTATTAAAATCGCTAAAAAAGCAGAACTAGTTGAAAAACAATTAGGAACAGTTGAGCCATCGTTCGAATCAATTAATCACGTGAGAAAGGAGCAACAGGAAGTTGAAACTGTCGTTGCAATTGCGGAACGGTTGCTCAGAGATAAATTTCATTTAGATCAGTCAAATAAAGAAAGTCCCAATAATAATCGCGATAATCAATTTAATCAATGTAATCAAGGGAGTCAATACAATAATCAGGGAAACCAGTTCCAAAATCCAGGTTACCAATATGGAAATAGGGCAAATCATTTTAATAGTCGAGGGAACAGGTTTAATAACCAAGATAACAATTATAACCGCGGAAATCGTTATAACCAAAGTAGCCAATTTAACAATCCCGGGAATTATAAACACCAAAATAATTTTTATAACACAGATTCCAATTCAAGACAAAGCAATGCAGTTAATTACAATAGAAACGAAGATAACAGAACGAATAATGTGCAATTTTCTCGGTTCGAATCTAATAATAGGGGCAATTATGGGCAAAATTCGAGACAACAATATTCAAACCCGCGAAGACAGGATTATTCGCGAAAAATGTGTTTTAGATGCGAAGAAATGGGGCATATTTCTAAAGATTGTCCAGTAGCAAACAACGTACCGCAATTTGCTAGTGCCATTTGCGACCGTTGCAACCAAATCGGTCATGTTATGTCGGAATGTACGGTGAAATTAAGCGCGCTACATTTAAACTCCAACCAGTCGGCGAATCTTGCCCAGATTCCGTCGACTTAAATAATTCCGAAATTATACGAGAAGTAGTACCTGCTATCCCAGAAAATAAAAATGCCAGTAAAGTTATTTTAAGTATCGGGAATAATTTATTTAACTTTTTATTGGACACAGGTGCTAGTGTGAGTGTGATAAAGGAATACGTTCTGAATGGGCAACGCATAACACCAATCTGTAAAAATAAATTAATAGTTGGTATCTCTGGTCAAGCATTACCTGTTAGGGGAACTGCCGAGATCAGTATTAATTTATTAAATCAGAACATTAATCATAATTTTATTGTATGTGAAAATAACTTACCTCTATCGACCGATGGATTGTTGGGTTTAGATTTTTTAAAGAGATATGGTGCCGAGATAAGTTATGTTCACAATAAATTAACGTTAGGAAATGAGATATTGCAGATAGCAGCGATAGATGAAGATCTTATTAATAAACAGGAGATTAGCGAAGAAAAGTTAGAAATTTCAGATACTCAAAATGAAGCCGAAACCCAAGACAATGATCCCGCAGAGCAACTTGAAGCGTCCGGACCACGGAATGTGGTGCGCCTCAAGGGAGATGTGGAAATTTCTCCGCGAAGCGAGGTCGTTTGCCTTGGATTTCGCGAAACCGTGCAACGGAGCACCGGAGCGATAATGGTGGAGCCAGTAGAGACAGGCATCCACGGAATACTAGCGGCCAGAGTAGTTACGAGCGATAGGAATCAAGATATTCAAGTAAGACTGATGAATGTTAGCCAGAAAGCACTGAGGGTATCTGGGAAAACAATTATTGGTTACGAAGAGGCCGTAAGTATAAATGAAATTAATGTGGAAAACAATGTTAATGTATATTGCAAGTAGAAGAAACCGTATTTGAAAATATGTTTGAAACCAACCACCTGAAACCAACGGATCAAATAAGGCTAACTCGTTTATTAAATGATTATAAGGATATATTCATGTTACCAGGAGCAAAACTAGGATGTACGGCAAAAGTGGAACACCGCATAATCACGGACGATGCGCACCCGATTGCAAAGGCGCCTTACCGCGTACCGTTTGCGCAAAAACATATCATCAGCGAGAAGATATCGGAGCTGCTGAATGACGGAATCATTCAAGAGTCGGATTCACCATGGTCAGCTCCTGTAGTTCTGGTCAATCGAGTAATGTCGGATGGTTCCACCAAAACTAGACTCTGTATTGACTATCGAGCTCTCAACGGTATCACCAAACGAGATTATATGCCATTACCGAATCTACAGGACATAATTGAACAACTGAGTGATGCAGCGTTGTTTACAACTCTGGATTTAGCCAGCGGCTATCATCAAGTGTCCGTAGCAGAAGCGGATAGAGAGAAGACTGGGTTCAGCACGCCGTGGGGACATTATCAATGGAATCGGATGCCGTTTGGATTGGCAAATGCACCTAGCACGTTCCAAAGATTGATGTACTGCGTGCTTAGCGGATTAACGGGTGAGCACTGCTACGTATACCTTGATGATATAATTGTATTTAGTAGAAACAATGTAGACGAGCATGTTCAAAAACTTGAAAAAGTATTTGATCGACTCCGAAAACATAAACTAAAGCTAAAGCCAGAGAAATGTAAATTTATTAAAAGAGAAACAGCGTATTTAGGTCATATTGTATCGCACGAAGGTGTTAAACCCGATCCAGCAAAAATATCCGCGGTCGTAAATTATCCTACTCCGCGATCGGTAAAGGATATTCGGGCCTTCGTAGGACTGGTGGGGTTCTACAGAAGATTTATTAGACAATTTTCGAGGATCGCAAAGCCGCTCACAACTCTAACACGGAAGGATGTGCCGTTCGAATGGAATGAACCACAACAATCAGCGTTTGAGAGCTTGCGGACTTCGATCAGCCAAAGTCCAGTCCTGAAATACCCCGATTTTAGGAAACCGTTTATTCTAGCAACCGACGGTTCCGAAATCGCACTTGGAGCTGTGCTAAGCCAGATAACTGACGATTATGAACACCCGATCGCATTCGCAAGTCGAACTTTGAATCCAGCGGAATCAAAGTATAGTCCTATTGAACGAGAATGTCTTGGAATCATATGGGCAGTGAAATTTTTTAGATGCTATCTGTATGGAAAGAAGTTCACCATCATCACAGATCATAGACCCCTGATCTGGCTGATGAACATCAAGGATCCCAGTAGCAAATTATCCAGATGGGCCATGACAATAGCGGAGTACGACTTTAGCGTAATCCATCGTCCTGGGAAGGAAAACGGAAATGCAGACGCGCTGTCCAGAATCACCATCGGAAATCGGCTGAAGCCATGTCTGCATGAAATTAAGGAAGAACCCCCACCAACAACACCTCCTGTAGCAGTAGACGTGCCTGATAATCTGTTCGATTTATTGGATATACCGCCTGCACCCAATATTAGAATTGAACCGTTTATAAACCAACTGGATTCGGATAGTGACAGTGAAATTGCTATGGACACTGACATTAGTGACGTAGAGTTAAGTGCCAGTGACAATTCAAACAGCAATGGTGATATTCCAACCCCAAACAATACTGAAGCCACTCAGGACAGTGATAGTGACAATTCCCGACGCTACCAAACACGCAGCACTGGCCCTGCTCCCGATTTTCCTTGGATATCATCAAATAGAATTTAATTTACTAATAAGTGTATAATATGTCCTTCTTCTTAGAACGTTAATTAATTAAGTTGTTACGAATAAGTTACGACTATTTTATTCTTGATTCAAGGGGTTACTGTATACTGGTAGGAGTTATCTTATGGTCACCCATCCAAACTAGCGGCGTAGAACTGGACAAAGGCATGGTGTTCCTGAAAGAGGAAGAAATCATTTTAACGGGTGATACGTGGATTCTAACGACCGACGTCAATTTGGATGATTACGCGAACGCGCTCAAAATCTTCAGGGAACTTCTGAGCAACGCATCCCGAATTGACATTGACTTGGGAGAAGATATAGATCCTACCTTGATCTACTCGTTAAATGAGATCATAAATAAAGAAACAAGGGTAATTATGAATGACGTTAACAAATTGGAGTTAAAATTAACTAACCTGGTACAGACAGTAGCACCGTATAAAACGCGTAGTAAAAGAGGGCTAATTAATGTTGGCGGACGTATTTTAAATTTCTTATTTGGAACGTTAGATAGTAAAGATCTGACCGATATTAATGACAAGATTAACAATTTAACCACAGTTTCAGACGGAATAACTAACCTAATGAATGAGCAGGTCACAATAATAAAAAACGTGGAAAATAACAACAATAAAATAAATGGTAATATTGAAAAAATGAAAAATGTTGTTACTCTATTGAACACGAAATTAGAGCATATTATTAAAGACAAAACTATTGCCGAACATAATATCGAAACAAAATTAATTCAAACATTAAATTTAAATTCAGCCTTTAGAACAATAGAGTACATTTTAAACGATTTAAAGGAAAACATAATAGACTTGGGAAACGCATTGGAAGCGACAGCGCTAAATAAATTAAGTCCAATCTTCATAAACCCTACAGTGCTAGTGTCTGCACTAAAATTAATACAGGATCAAATGCCTCTCGGGTTATCATTAGTAACAAATTTTTTTGATAAAGATATTTACCTGTATTACGATATCGCACTCGTTCATGCAGCTTATTTCGAAAATACAATTCGATTATTCGTGGAAATCCCGTTAAAAGCACCAAATCGTTATTTTACACTTTATCGCGCCCTACAACTTCCATACGATTCGGGAAGCAATGGTATAAAATTGCATATTCTGTCAGAATATTCATATTTAGCTGTCTCCGGTGACAAACAAAATTATTTGCAACTAGATCCGGAAGATTTGATCGAATGTCATGGTGTGTTTATAAAAATTTGTCCACCATATAAGCCTGTTAGGAAATTCACCGACGCGTCATGTTTAGCCGCTCTGTATACCGGGAATACCTTGGAAATAAGTAAATTGTGCAAAAGTATAGCCACTAGAAATAATAAATCCGTATTCTATCGTGCGCGGAATGCAAATTCTTGGGTATATAGTGTAAATCGGGATGTATTAATATTCAATTGTCCAAACAAATATGACCAGCATAAATTTAATTCTACGAATGTAATAATCACAGGAACCGGGATAATTGATATTCCTGCGTCTTGCACAGTTCATGGTCCAAACTATGTTTTACTACCGCACTCGACAACAAAATCAAAAATAGAGAGTAAAAGTTATAGTTTAATTATTCCCCCGATTGAGGAAAGCATTAGGAAATGGTCCAATTTCACGCAATTTAATGTAACATCAGACGAAATGAACGAACTTGTGCAAGGCATAAATACAGAAACCTTTAAAGATGGCATCTCTGTCGAACTTTGGCAACAACATATTAAAGAATTGCGAAAACGCAAGTATGAACATCTTACTCAGTCAATTGGGTTCGGTACTATGTGTTTAATAATAATTGTTGTTGCCGGAATAATTGCATTTTTTAAAAATTAAAGCCAAAAAGTATAATAAATTAAGTGATCAACTTGATCCGCGGGATAACATAGAATTACCCACGTACCGCACGCAGTTATCAGAACCTTCAGCGCAACCAAAACATACGCGGAAACCGCTAAGACAATTATTTTAAACACAATAGATTGCTCGGTTTTGTTAATCGGATGCCAGAATCGAACAGATGAAAGATTTAGGAAATTGGCACTCCTATCCCTGGTAGCCAACGGTTGTTTTAGGTCAGCAAAAACTATTATTTGCCAGTTTAATTTGTATGTATTCTGAAGGTGGACCTAAAACCGCGGTGATTAGTAATAAGATTTCAATATTTGTTAGCGCGTAAGAATGATTATAATTTTAATGTTAGTATAAAGTAGAGGAATGGCATAACCTCATTTAGTTATTATTTTATTATGTAAATTCAGATTACAACCTTTTAATAGCGTAACTCGCGAAATTTATCGATAGGACGATAGTATAGATGTATAATTGGAGAGAGATACTGCCAAGACTTTTTCTAGAATATAACTGATGTATCGTTGAAACTCGAAGAACTCCCAAGAAAAGAAGAAGCATTTACACCATCGTCGTACTTCGCAGATGACTCCGCCAAGAATGCTAGAAATTCCTGAGCAGGAGGAAGAGCGAAGCGTTACCAACCACCAGAAAATGCTTAAAATCCACGAAGATGTGATGGCTTACATTTCTTGCAGGAATATAAGCATCATCCAAAGCAGGGAGGAGTTGTAGCAGTTGAATATCTATGGCGGTATCGACCTCGGTTATTGTCAAAATAGCGAGTTACGCAGAAGAAGGGTCCCGTTACTAATTTTAGTTGGCTTCACCATACGTTTTAGTTTGTAAGACCATTTTTTATTAGTTATAAAATCAGCCTTCAGCCCTTGTAAAACCTTCCAATAACCTTGGTGGAAATATGTACCTTTCGGACGCAGGTTATTGTATGCCGCGTTCTAAGCAGAATTTAGATGTAAGACCTTCAGTCATTGTTGTTATTTTTTAGAAAGTTTAGCGCTATATGAGCACCAATCACAACCCCCAAGATAAGGGAGTGGGAGATGTTTTTGGGGTGCAACGTGCAACTAGAGACCAGTAAAAAAGATAGCAGAGAAGTCCGAGACTCGAGCTGAGAGCGTTGTATCGTATAATCAAGTGTGTAGGAAAACTTAACTTTAAATTAGAATCAGTGATGTGTATGTATCTGTAAGTAATCATTTTATTTTATTATATGTTGTGCCATTCCGTCTACGTTTTTATAGAATAAATAATAATTAAATCATATATTTTACTCGACCTGTGTCATTATTTTAAAGTTTGTTCAGTTAACTTTAAACTGAACTGGTGGCAGCGGAATACAAGAAACTACCATTATTGTAAAAACAGCAATCGTATTATTCCTATTAAGATACCTAGTGGATTAGTCCCACTACTTCAGCATATAACTAATTATTATCACTTTTAAAACTGCAGTTTAATACTGCAAAATTCAGAATCTAGCCTGATTATTTAATTCAAAAACAATAATGAATCAAATGTCAAATCATTAAAAATGTTGTGTAAAAAGGATTTGTAATACATATTATTTGAATAATCGATTCAAATAAACAGCAATCGTAAGTAAATTTATAATCCTGTTTTTTATATACAATCATAGAAACTGTCTAAATGATACAACACATATGCACCATACAAGGTTAAAATCAAAGTTAAACAAAATTTTGTTTAAATTTATCGGATGTTACACAGTAAATGATAAGCGGTCGATTAGTTAATCTCAGCATAGTGATCTAAGAACAAAATAGCGTTCAAAGAAAGAACTCGATTTTTTCCTTATTATTATTTGCGATGTGGAAATTTGTATTACTATTATTGTTAGGGCACCAAATGTGAAGATTCATATTTAATATAATTTAAATGTAAAAAATTCATAATGTAATCGAGTTGAAGGAACTTCATCTTCTACAAATTTGTAGTCGTTAGCAGGCCGGATGTCCAGCTTACACAACTTAACGATAGATCTTCTGTACATCCCTGTCGCTGTCTTCACTTCGGCTACTCGAACTCTTTTATCTTGGCCAGGGAATACTGCCGTCACTAGTCCTTTCGGCCAAGTATTCCTGGGTCCTTGATCATCGACGATGATGACGACATCTCCTACTTGCACTTCCTCGGGTTCCTTTAACCATTTTCTTCGTTTTGTGAGTGTTGGGAGATATTCCTTCACCCAACGAATCCAAAAGTGATCAGCGAGACGCTGTGCTGTCCTCCATTGCTTACGATGGCACAGGTCTGTATCTTGAAATTCGCCCAATGTGGGCGGAGATAACTCCTCTACTGTTGTCGTTACTCCACCTGACCAACCCAATAAAAAATGATTAGGTGTCAAGCAGTTTTCATCTTTTGGGTCGATCGAAACTTCCGTGAGAGGTCTCGAGTTTAGTATATATTCCACTTTGGTGAAGACGGTATACAGTGTCTCATCGGTTACATTTCGATCTTTCATTATTCCATCCATTGTTCTTTTGACGGATCCAACAAGTCTTTCCCAGACTCCTCCCATATGTGGAGAAGCTGGAGGATTAAAATGCCACTGAATGCCTTTCACGGCTAATTTTGTGGCCACATCCGATTTTTTTAGTTCTTCCAGGGTATTCTTGAGCTCATTGTCAGCTCCGTGAAGATTTGTACCATTGTCTGAATATATACAGACTGGTTTTCCTCTTCTACAACTCAATCTCTGAATGGCAAGTATAGCAGAGTCCGTATTTAGTTTGGCAGCAACCTCCAAATGTACTGCTCGAATAGAAAGACAAGTAAAGAGGACTCCCCACCTTTTTTCTACTCTTCCTCCTATTTTTACGGTAAATGGGCCGAAGTAATCCATTCCCGTGTTAGTGAATGGACGAACATTCGACATGGTTCTTACTTTGGGCAGGTCAGCCATGTGTACAACTGAAGGCTTCACCTTCTTTATCTTGCAGATAGGACAACTTCGGAAGGTTTTCTTTACTGCTGACATGCAATTTAAAATCCAGAACTTTTGGCGAGTCTCGTTCACTACTGTTCGCTGACCCTGATGACCATACAACTCGTGTTCTTCTGCTGGCTTTTGTCGTTCCTCACCTCGCCATAGAAAACGCTGAGCAGGTCTGTCTTCTTGTCTAATAAAGCCGCGGTGGAACATATCTTTTATGTCTCCGGCAAATGCTATCTCATACTGACGAAATTTCCACAGAACGGATACGAGTGAGTTGTTCATATCGGGTCCCTGCATCAACATATTGTTAAGACTAACTCCATGACTCTTGGCTGCAGCGTCGAATACTAATCGTAACTTCTCTGGTTTGTTGGGGTTTACTACGCCAAAGTGTGGAAGATACCACAATCTTGGATGTCTTTCTTGAGATTCCTGCGCCGTTAATTTTCTGATAAACCCTTTCTCCAGGTATTCATCAATCTTTGCGACGTATACTGCGGCAAATTTGGGGTCCCGATCCATTTTTCTCTCTTGGCAATGTAACCGGTGAAGGGCCATAGTTTTGCTCTCAGGAAGACTGATTTGATCATCTTTCCACAGGAGTCCTGTTTCGAATCGATCACCTTCTTTGACCCTTACGGTCGTTTTCTTCATTATGGCCAAAGCTCGTTGTCCTTCTTTTGACTTTGGACGATCCTGATTCAGTTTCACACCGAATTCCTCAGTTGAGAAGCTTTTCTTCACGAGTTGATGAAGTTGATCATCTCGCTCAGTACTTTCACAGAGATGAAAGCACGATTCCGGCTTCTTTATATTATTGATCGTGTTTGGCCCAATCAAATACCAACCAAGTTTGCATCGCAAAGCTACTGGAGACTCTACTGTTGACTCCACATACTGCCTTGGAAATATGAAATGTATATGCTTACTCCCAATTAACATCTTTGGTTTTCTATAGTTAAAATTTGGAATTTTACATTTCTCGAATTCTGGCCATCGTTCCTTAATCATTTTGGCATCCTGACTCATGTGACTCAGCGGTAGCTCCGCTATCGTCCTTATTTCTTCAATGTCAAATGATTTAGCGGACGCGAAGATTCCTTTTATGGTGCATGCAACGTTGCGCGAGTCTTTGTAATTTTTCATCGCCGCCAACATGTCAATACAGAACGGTTCTTTCTTTCCTTGCAATCCAATCTTACTTGCCACTTCTTCTTCTAATAATGTAACGGTTGAGCCGTTATCCAAGAAAGCAAGAACTTCCGTTTCTCCTTTCGGTCCTTGAAGAATAACTGGAATAGCTCCAAGAATCGTCCGACTTTGCTTCTCATTTTGGTTAGTCTTCTCGTTGATCGTATTCGAAGACTCAACTTTCATTTCTATTTTTTTGGGAATATCTTTTGTTTGCGGGGTCTTCTCGGTGGTGTTACAAATTAATTTTTCATGTAAAATCACGTTATGCTTCTGCTTGCATCCATTTACGCCACACTCGCGGGCTCTACGACAATCTCTGGAAAAATGTCCTGGCCACAAACATGACAGGCATAGCTTTTTATGTGTTATTAGTTTCTTCCTTTCTTCTACTGATTTTCCAAGTAAGTCTGCGCACTTACTTGCCCAATGTCCTTCTTGTTCGCAGAAATTACATGTAGACCTTCCTTGGACATTGTGTTCCGTAGCATGGACTTTCCCTGTTTTTTTATTTTGATGCCAAGATGTAGGATTGTCCTTGACTTCTAGTGGATAACAAAGCTCTCTTGCTACCTTCATCTTGATCTCCATCCATTCTGAGAAGAATCGCAGGTTTCTCTCTCTATTCGAATTGAACGTTACCCATTCTATCCACTGAATTTGTAAAACCACAGGCAACTTTTCTTCAAGCTCCTGAATGAGATAAGGGTTATTCAAATGTTGGTCGCTCTTAAGAGTCTCGATAGTGGCGCTTAAATCTGTCACTGTCTGACCAAACTGAATGAGAGATTCTAATTTACCTTCTTTTACGCATTGCGCATTTTTGACTTTATCAATCATTGCTTTGATAATGTGTCTGGGATTCCCGAAAATCTCCTCCAATCGTATCATCATTTTAGGTACATTATCTGGAGTCACCATTAGGCTCTGGACCGCTGCTAACGCCGATCCTTTCAGGGCCTTTCGTAAACGTGTTAAATTTTCCGCATTTGAAAACCAACATAGGCTCGTGGTTCTCTGATATTCACTACTGAATTCCGGCCATTTTTCGGGTTTACCATCGAATTCAGGAAGGTCTTTTCCAGTTGTTTGCCGCGCGAAGAATTTGGAGTTATCATTCTGTCCACCGCCTCCTGCTAACTTAATTGCATCTGTAATTGCTTTTGTAAAGACTGATATTTGGTCATTTGACGGAAAGATACCAGAGTTTACATCTTTTTGATTAAAAGGTTTCTCTTCTGTAAAGGAGTATACAAGATTCTTTGAGTTCTCCTCTAATTGTTTTCTTTCGACCGCTTGTTGCTGTACAAATTCTTTTCTGTCATCTTCCAGTTTTGAAATGACAGCGCTCTGCTCTTGTTCCAATTTAAATCTAGCAGCATTTTGCTCTTCTTCGAATTTCTGAAACTGGATTGCAGCGAGTCGATCTTCTTCCTCTTGTTGCTTCTTCTTAGCCTCTTCAATTTCAACTTCTTCATATTTGGATGCCTGATTCAGAAGCTTGTCCTGCTGCTGACGTTCAGCCCATTCTTTCGTGAAATCCTGTTTCTCTATCAAAGCTACTTCGTCACGATTTTCCTCATCTGATGATTCATCAAAGGCAATATCTGCCAAATTTAAAGCATGTAACTCTTTAAGATTTGATATCTCATCATTCAATGATTCAATTCGTCCTTCCAAATCACTTAATACGATATTTCGTTCTGCTTTGATCGTTGAGATCTGAATTTTCAAATTTCCGATGACTTTTGAGACTTCTTTCTTATCTTCTACGGATAAGTCTTCGGTTTTCATTTCTTCCTGTTTATCTTCGAGGAGTAGCTCCATTTTTATTTGCTCAATATCAAGGTCACCTGCAACTTTCATCTTCTTTTTCATCAACTCTTTCACTTGATCGTTGAATATCATCATTTTCTTGGCGTGCTCTACCACAACTGTTCTTGTTTTTGCAACTGATGCTTTGGACGTGTGATACAAGCCACACTTGGATGATCTGGATGATCTTGCATATTGTGAAAATACTTTGGGTTCATTTTCTTTCAATCCAAACCGCTTCGGTGGATTGCCTTTAAGACGCTCGCTTCTCCTTATGTCGCCGCTCTGCTCCATATTACTCAAAAGGAAGAAATAAACAGTAAGATACCTTATTTAAAAAAGTGTCACTAAAACGATTCTTTCCTACTATGGAGTCACTTATTTTCCGTGTCTGACTCTTAGACACACTTGTGCAGCTGTTGCTTGGCCCAACAGTAGCCAACGCTGACGGTGATTGCTTCAATTCAAATTAAAACTCCGGATGTAATCCACGGACGGTACGATCCGGCTCGAAGGACCAATGTTAGGGCACCAAATGTGCACCAAATCTTCTTATTTAATCTCACTAATTTATTTTTCTGAATAATATTCAGATAATGATATAATAAAAAACTGAGAAAAATATATCTACTTGTCACTGTACTAATTTTTTGTGACTGTCTATTGTTTTTGTTTTTCATGGCAACTCGATTACATTATTAATTTTTTACATTTAAATTATATTAAATATGAATCTTCACAATTATAGTCAAACGATACAAAATGAAGAAAAACCGTGTTATTATTATTAAATTAGATGAAAATTCGCCAACAGTCAAAACTGACCTATGTTCTGTATAACATATGGGCACATGGTGCCCACGGGTGACCCTAGTATATATATAGAGAACATTGAGATAGAAAGACATTTGTGTGATGTTACCCTTTAAATTGAATTATATTTTTTTTTTTAAACACTATTCATTTGTTTTCCTTTTTCACTTCTCCTGTTATTTTATTATTAACTTGAATTGTATTTCATTTTAAAACACTATTCATTTGTATTTTCTTTTCTTCTTCTTCTGTTATTTCATAATTTTTAGTGCTTATATATTACATATGTGTTAATTAAGTATTTTTTTTAGTATTATTGATGTTGACTGTATTTAATGTTAATAATTCAAAAATATGCTGTAATTGGGACCATAGGTCCTGTCGAATAATAATGATTATTATTATTATTAAATGCCACGAAAATCTTTTCTCAGTGTATCCGACATCTTTAATTTAAGTAATACAAAATGCTTACCCAATTGATACTCGTTGATGTTCATCAATATACTGAAACACGATTCGAACGTAAACTGAAATTCGAGGGTTCGGCGGATTCAATTTATTCACTTCAGTTAATGCCAGTTTCCAACTAAAACAAATCCCTCTTCACCCCAGATGCGAATAAAAGTATTATCACGTTATTTCCCACAATAAATCAGTTATATTCAAGTATACAAAACGTAAAATTTAATCACACAAAACGTCACTTACAAGGACTAATAAAGAGTAAAAAAAAAAAAAAAGAATAAATAAATACACAATATAACCCATAACAAAATAAAACCCAAAATTTAATTATAAATTTCAAATACAAATACTTTAAAAAGTAGTAATATGTAAGCATATCTTATTTTGTTTTAAAACAATAATTATTTTTAAAAAAATGTTTAACAATACATCCCAGTGTAATAAAGTTACTTAATATGGGGAATGAGTTTTACATGATTTTAATCTTTTATGGTATAAATGGCCTTTAGATAAATGCGCAATTAACTTAATCACATTTTATTCTACGAATAATATTCACCATTGTTTATTCCGGTCCGTGTGGTGCCCAAAATACTTTGCTTATTTGCATATTTCAAGAACAATAAGAAACTGGTGCAAGCGCCAGTGCTACCAGCTCGCCGTTGCGGCGAGGCCAATCGCAATAAATACTATACTTTAAACGATAGCAATTCATTATTGGAACATGATCTAATTATTGTTTTATAATACAATAATGTATTAATATGCGACGAATCTTTAAAATTTGGTTTATGTTGTCTAAAATGTTTGTTGACATTTCTTCTGCATTTAATATGAAATAAATAAATTTCTGAGTTTATGCATAAAATTCTAAATTATCGACATTATACTCACAGAACACACCCATTGAACCAACCCAACCAATTATGATCCCGTGGTTTATTTATTCCTGTACCATAACAGTATTAATTTCCATAACCCTACATTTATAATTGCACACATGGGTAATGTTAATATCGTTCGTATTGTGATTAGCCAAGGATATTAAAAATTATTTTATGATCATTTCCCAATTTTATTAATTAAATCACAGATGCAAATTGTTTATAATATTGGAAAATATAAGATTTGTAACCAAAGAAATAACTGTCCCTTCTTCGCTTCACCTATAGATGGCGTTCAAGGTTTGATTTCCTTCTTTTATTATTTCGTTTAAGCTTTTGGGTTCACAATTTGAAAAACTTTAATAACATAAAATATCTTAGAAATTTTAGTAGGACATTCTAAAAAAATTATAAGTTGACTAAAAGCAGTATTTAGGAGGGTTTCAAATTTTGGATTCAGAGCGAAAATACAAGAACTTTTTGACACACGACCAATCACTATAGCTCTTTTGTAACTTATGTACGGCATGCTAAAAGTTAAATATTATATTTGTATAATATTAAAAGAACAACATCTATATTTTATGTTTAAGAAACTGTATTTTTTAGAAAAATGGTACAATTTTAGGGTATTACTGTGAGGTATTGGTTGGTTTGACAGTTTGTTACATTGTTAGGGATATATATTTCTAGTGAAAGCTATGTATAAGTCGAGTCTAATCTTCGTTCTAGCAGCCTTTTCTAGATTTATATGCGCAGAGAAAAAATAAATCCGTTATTTTGACTGTCATTACTGATTTTATATTGTGACGCTTGTTTCGGATTCATTTGTGCTCGGGCGCCAATAGTCAGCCGATCCGCCGTGCTCTAGTGTACGGCGTTAGACAATCCCTCGGTACTCAGTCAGAGAAACGGTTTCCAGAGCAGAGTGTAGCGGGAGTGAGATAAAATATAACCCCGCTCGGAGAACTCTAGAGCTCTTCAAGCAAACACCCCCAAAATGATCTGTATCTTCCGACTGCCCCTATATATATATATATATATATATATATATATATATATATATATATATATATATATCCCCTAAAATATTCTGCTGAAATTCGTAGAAATAACGACGGTAACCGCATTTACCTTTGACGCGCACATTGCTGACAATGGTCGTTCGTAATATTTTTAGTGTGATTAGTTGAAATTTTGAAGTGGAAATGTATCGAAAAGGTAGTAGATTAACAACATTGTCCTCCAAATCGTTTTGAAATCGAACAAGACGACACAACACCAAACGCTGCGGCGCTTTAAACCCGTTTCTCTCGAAACCCTGTTTTTTGTTATGGGGCTGGACGCCCACGCTACAATTTACATCGGATATTTTTTTTCTTTTAATTTAACTTGAAGCTTATAAAATTGGTTTCAGTTGCACGTAGGGTTTTTTTCTTATTTTGATTTTTAGTATCCATTTCGGACAAAAAGTGGGGTAAAGAATAGGAAATTTTTTTCAAATATTCACTATTTCGCGATAATATTTTTTTTTTGCAAAATCCTACGTACAATGAAATTACATCTATGACTATGATAAAATTAAAAAAAATTATATCAGATGATTACAACCAACGCTGCATCCATAACCATGACGCTACTTCTTCTTTGAGCTGCTTCTGGAGAGATAATTAGAATATGTTCCAATAATGAATTACTATCGCTTTTAGGATTGTATTTATTGCGATTGGGCTCGCCGCAACGGAAATATGCAAATGAGCAAAATATTTTAGGCACCACACGGAACGGAATAAACAATGGTGAATATTATTCGTAGAATAATAGGTGATTAAGTTAATTGCGCATTTATCTAAAGGGCATTTACATCATAAAAGATTAAAATCAAAGTTTAAAAAATTTTTGTTTAAATAAATATTCCTAATCATGTATCAATCAATAACTAAAATATATGATTAAAGGAATGCCAAAATGAAAATTCTATGTCAGCAATAGTAGGAAATTACGACTACAGTATTGTTCGCAACATGTATAACTTATTCCCCATATTATGTAACTTTATTACACTGGGATGCATTGTTAAATATTTATTTTTAATATTATTATTGTTTTAAAACAAAATAAGACATGCTTACATATTATTACTTTTTAAAGTTTTTGTATTTTAAATTTATAATTATATTTTGGGTTTTATTTCTTATATTATATAACATTTTGTTATGGGTTATATTGTGTATTTGTTTATTCATTTATTTATTAATGTTTTTAAAAGAATAAGAAATATATACACATTACTCTTTATTAGTCCTTGTAAGTGACGTTTTCTATAATTAAATTTTACGTTTTGTATACTGGAATATAACTTATTTATTGTGGGAAATAACGTGATAATACTATTATTCGCATCTGGGGTGAAGAGGGATTTGTTTTAGTTGGAAACTGGCATTAACTGAAGTGAATAAATTGAATCCGCCGAACCCTCGAATTTCAGTTTACGTTCGAGTCGTGTTTCAGTATATTGATGAACATCAACGAGTATCAATTGGGTAAGCATTTTGTATTACTTAAATTAAAGATGTCGGATACACTGAGAAAAGATTTTCGTGGCAGTTCTGTTTATTTATAAGCCAATGATTTAATAATAATAATCTTTATTATTCGACAAGACCTATGGTCCCAATTACAGCATATTTTTAAATTTATAACATCAAATACAGTCAACATCAGTAATACTAAAAAAAATACTTAATTAACACATATGTAATATATAAGCACTAAAAATTATGAAATAACAGAAGAAGAAGAAAAGAAAACACAAATTAATAGTGTATTAAAATAACAGGAGAAGTGAAAAAGGAAAACAAATGAATAGTGTTTTTAAAATAAAATACAATTCAATTTAAAGGGTAACACCACACAAATGTTATCGTTATATATATATATATATATATATATATATATATATATATATATATATATGTATATATATATATATATATATATATATATATATATATATATATATATATATATATATATATATATATGAAAATTATATTCCATTGGTAACAAAACAATATCGAAAGTGAAAGGGCAATTTTCGATCTATAGAGTGGAACGAACCGCTCGATAAGTGGCAAAATTTGTCTTGTTAAATATTTTATTTCTAAATATATTATAATGGATACATTAGAATACAGAATATATATCTATATATATATATATATATATATATATATATATATATATATATATATATATATATATATATATATATATATATACATATATATATACTAGCTTCTTCTTCCATAAACTTTATTACTTTAAACACAAAACACCTACTTTTACTGTTTAAAACTATGTTTACTAACGAGCTTAACACACAGTAATTTTCAATACTATTTGGGTAAGATCAATAACACGTCACTGAGTCCAATATGGCTGAGCGCATTGCATATTATTGGTCCTTTAGGAAAGAAGGAGGAACAATACTCAAATTTGTCTTTCGCGCATGTACATTTCTATTTGGCACGGGCTCTAGTAATGTTCTTGATTACTATTTGGTCGCTGTGAGTACAGCTTAATACTTTTTTATAAGAATATATATTTTATATAAAACCTTTATTTTGGACTTAAACATTGACGACAGTGAATAAAATTCTAAGAACATTTAATCAAAGAATATTCTTTACATTACATACATCGAAGTTAATTTTAACTAATTGTTGTTTATAGATCATCAAAGAGTTGTATTCTCTGAAAAATTGGGAAACAAGATTAGATCGCACCACAGAGATGTTGAATGGAGTTGTACCTTTCCCTGCAGATCAGTTGAAGATTGCAGCGTCGAGCTTCTACCATAAACTAGTTGCTGCCGACAAATACAAACCGACCGGACAATTCAAAGGAGAAATTACTCTTCTTCGGGCCAAGGATAACTATGTACAGTTAGGAGATGATTATGGACTGAATGCCGTAAGTATTGTTTTTTAGAAAATCGTAGAGGAAACATTTTTTGTAGTGAAGTATTTTAAATTTCCGAACTATATGTGAAAGGCAATGGACATTTAACGGAAAGGAAAAAAAATCAAAATGTTCACATAATTGTTTGTTAGCAGTGGGGCAAATGTTGAAAGTGTTTAATTTTTGTTTTTTCTCACCAGATATGCAAGCAAAAAGTGAGCATCCTCCCGTTGGAAGGAAACCACAGAAGTATCTTAGTTGGTTCGACAGGTCAGAAAACAGCAAATATTATCCATCGCGTTATAACAAAGGTATAACTATAGTTCGCTTAATTACTTCTTATTTAAATAATAATTTTGTTACCGACAAACATACCATGACAAACATTCCTCACCATGTTTGTATCACCGTTTCATAATCATTCATTATTTGTGATATGTGTTCTGACACAATATATTTTGTGGATTTGTATAATTTCTGTACATAGATATCTCTATTTTTCAAAGGCAAGTTGATATATGGATAATAAGGGTGGTGTATATATATTTTATTTGCCCTTTTAATAAATTTAGTTACGTATATTCAATTGTATATATATGTACATCAAGAAACGAATAATGCGATTTGTTTTTATAGTAATAATTTTTATTTCATGGGACTTTAAAGTGAAATTGTTGTATTCGTTAATACAGCATGTACACACTAATAAATGTTTTAGATTTAGTAATTATTGTGTATAGTGACGACTACATTATGATATTTATGTTATTTATTAGGCTCTAATGATGACACAAGATGTGTTGCTTCATCTCTGTGATTTCGTTATAGCTGGTTATTGTACAATGTCATTCAAATAAATATAAACTGGATATTTAAATGTTGTTATTTTATATGTATCCCTCAGTATAAATATTGTGACGAAGTGGATTTACGCTCCTAACTGCCACTGTGCCGGATCCCGTCCACCCAAGTCATGTACCCAAACCCGGTACCCGAGTATTGAGTTGCCGTGAATTATTAGCTCGCCGTACGAAGTACTGAAGAAGCGAAAGCATTCGTACGTGTGTCTGTAGCATTATCCAAGCAAAAAGTGTTTGTCTCGTCGACTTGAATCCAGAAATATATATACAACTTATATACTTGGATGTTAGTCGCTCGCTCGTACGACCAAATTTGTGCTTTCTACTCACTGAAGGTACCCAAGCGATTTGAACCAAATTTGGTATAAAAATATTATTTGGCATCCCATTTGAACCCACTCGCAGTAAAAATCCAATCGCCTGTATACTTCCCAAGTTATAGGGATATTTTATATAAAAAATTAAAATAACAAGATTTGGTACGCGTAAAACGCACCAACGCGCAGAGCTCGCCCTTGGGTAAAATATGCGTTGCGAGCAGTGGTTTTTAATTATTATGGCCTTTTGGTTAACAATTTGAAAATATGTTATAGGTGTAAAAAGTCTTATATTTAATTTTAGATTATATTGATAAAAGAAAATTTTAGTTCATACTTTAAAATTCAAAATTATAATATTTAATAATTTTTTTCGGGCTTTGGATTAACAAAACGAAAAAAATCTTATAGATATAAAATATCTTAGAATTTTTATTAGAATTTTTAAGTGTAATAATTATTTTTATAAGGGCAGTATTAAGGGGGGCTCTAAATTTTGGGGCTCTATAACTCGGGAAGTATACGGGCGATTGGATTTATACTGCGAGCGGATTCAAATGGGATGCCAAATAATATGTGTACCAAATTTAGATTATATTGATAAAAAAATAATTTAGTGCATATTTTAAAATTCAAAATTATAATATTTAATAATTTTTTTCGGGCTTTGGGTTAACAAAATGAAAAAATCTTGTAGACAAAAAATATCTTAGAATTTTTAGTAGATTTTTTAAGTGTTTTAATTATTTTTATAAGGGCAGTATTAAGGGGCTTTAAAAATTCTACTAAAAATTCTAAGATATTTATTGTCTACAAGATTTTTTCATTTTGTTAACCCAAAGCCCGAAAAAAATTATTAAATATTATAATTTTGAATTTAAAAATTTGTTTTTTTTTTTTTTTTTTAATATAATCTTAAACTAAATGTAAGACTTTTTATTTCTAAAACATTTTTTCAATTAGTTAACCAAAAGGCTATAATTATTAAAAACTGCTCGCATCGCATATATTACTTATAAGGCGAGCTGGACACATAGGTGCGTTGTACCTAAGCTTGTTTGACCTGAAGATGGTTTAACAACCGAAACTAGTCGTCTCAATAAATATTTTTGTGAAACTTACACCGAGTGTTTTTAGCTCGCCGTACGTAGTACCGAAGAGGCTAAAGCATTCGGTCGTGTGTCTGTAGCATTCTCGGATCACATATTATTTGGCATCCCATTTGAATCCGCTCGCAGTTTAAATCCAATCGCCCGTATACTTCCCGAGTTATGGGGCCCAAAATTTGGAGCCCCCCTTAATACTGCCCTTATAAAAATAATTGAAACACTTAAAAATTTTACTAAAAATTCTAAGATACTTTTTGTCTACAAGATTTTTTCATTTTGTTAACCCAAAGCCCGAAAAAAATTATTTAATATTATAATTTTGAATTTTAAAATATGCACTAAATTATTTTTTTATCAATATAATCTAAATTTGGTACACATATTATTTGGCACTCCATTTGAATCCGCTCGCAGTATAAATCCAATCGCCCGTATACTTTCCGAGTTATAGGGCCCCAAAATTTAGAGCCCCCTTAATACTGCCCTTACAAAAATAATTAATACCCTTAAAAATTCTACTAAAATTTCTAAGATATTTTATATCTATAAGATTTTTTCATTTTGGTAATCCAAAGCCTGAAAAAAATTATTAAATATTATAATTTTGAATTTTAAAGTATGAACTGAAATTTTCTTTTATCAATATAATCTAAAATTAAATGTAAGACTTTTTACACCCATAACATATTTTCAAATTGTTAACCAAAAGGCCATAATAATTAAAAAGCACTGCTCGCAACGCATATTTTACCCAAGGGCGAGCTCTGCGCGTTGGTGCGTTTTACGCGTACCAAATCTTGTTTCTTTACATTAATATATACTTTTAGGAATATATAAAAAGTATCTCCATTGTTCCCTTTCATATTAGCCCCTGCATGCGTGCTCAAAATTATAAAAGAAGCGCTCTGCGGTGCTCACTATTGCTCGTCGTTGGTTCACCTAAAACAAAAAACCAAACGGCATTTGAAAATATATATTTATATCTTCTTTGTCCTCTACGAAAAAGATTTGAAAGTAAAAATTAAAAAAATTGCAGTTCGAAAAATGTGTTTAAAAAACCGATATTTTTCTCAAAATTCAAAATTGGATGTAAAGAAATCTATGCCGTTTCAAGCAGTGATTCTGTAGCTGAAGTTGGTATTCAATTGGAAAAATTGGAATCTTGGGCACCGGCCGAAGAAATTTCATTTTGAGAAAATATTTTGCGTTACTATAAGTATCCATATATTTATGTATATATATATATATATATATATATATATATATATATATATATATATATATATATATATATATATATATATATATATATATATATATATATATATATATATATATATATATATATATATATATATATATATATATATATATATATATATATATATATATATATATATACATAAATATATGGATACTTATAGTAACGCAAAATATTTTCTCAAAATGAAATTTCTTCGGCCGGTGCCCAAGATTCCAATTTTTCCAATTGAATACCAACTTCAGCTACAGAATCACTGCTTGAAACGGCATAGATTTCTTTACATCCAATTTTGAATTTTGAGAAAAATATCGGTTTTTTAAACACATTTTTCGAACTGCAATTTTTTTAATTTTTACTTTCAAATCTTTTTCGTAGAGGACAAAGAAGATATAAATATATATTTTCAAATGCCGTTTGGTTTTTTGTTTTAGGTGAACCAACGACGAGCAATAGTGAGCACCGCAGAGCGCTTCTTTTATAATTTTGAGCACGCATGCAGGGGCTAATATGAAAGGGAACAATGGAGATACTTTTTATATATTCCTAAAAGTATATATTAATGTAAAGAAACAAGATTTGGTACGCGTAAAACGCACCAACGCGCAGAGCTCGCCCTTGGGTAAAATATGCGTTGCGAGCAGTGCTTTTTAATTATTATGGCCTTTTGGTTAACAATTTGAAAATATGTTATGGGTGTAAAAAGTCTTACATTTAATTTTAGATTATATTGATAAAAGAAAATTTCAGTTCATACTTTAAAATTCAAAATTATAATATTTAATAATTTTTTTCAGGCTTTGGATTACCAAAATGAAAAAATCTTATAGATATAAAATATCTTAGAAATTTTAGTAGAATTTTTAAGGGTATTAATTATTTTTGTAAGGGCAGTATTAAGGGGGCTCTAAATTTTGGGGCCCTATAACTCGGAAAGTATACGGGCGATTGGATTTATACTGCGAGCGGATTCAAATGGAGTGCCAAATAATATGTGTACCAAATTTAGATTATATTGATAAAAAAATAATTTAGTGCATATTTTAAAATTCAAAATTATAATATTAAATAATTTTTTTCGGGCTTTGGGTTAACAAAATGAAAAAATCTTGTAGACAAAAAGTATCTTAGAATTTTTAGTAAAATTTTTAAGTGTTTCAATTATTTTTATAAGGGCAGTATTAAGGGGGGCTCCAAATTTTGGGCCCCATAACTCGGGAAGTATACGGGCGATTGGATTTAAACTGCGAGCGGATTCAAATGGGATGCCAAATAATATGTGATCCGAGAATGCTACAGACACACGACCGAATGCTTTAGCCTCTTCGGTACTACGTACGGCGAGCTAAAAACACTCGGTGTAAGTTTCACAAAAATATTTATTGAGACGACTAGTTTCGGTTGTTAAACCATCTTCAGGTCAAACAAGCTTAGGTACAACGCACCTATGTGTCCAGCTCGCCTTATAAGTAATATATGCGATGCGAGCAGTTTTTAATAATTATAGCCTTTTGGTTAACTAATTGAAAAAATGTTTTAGAAATAAAAAGTCTTACATTTAGTTTAAGATTATATTAAAAAAAAAAAAAAAAAACAAATTTTTAAATTCAAAATTATAATATTTAATAATTTTTTTCGGGCTTTGGGTTAACAAAATGAAAAAATCTTGTAGACAATAAATATCTTAGAATTTTTAGTAGAATTTTTAAAGCCCCTTAATACTGCCCTTATAAAAATAATTAAAACACTTAAAAAATCTACTAAAAATTCTAAGATATTTTTTGTCTACAAGATTTTTTCATTTTGTTAACCCAAAGCCCGAAAAAAATTATTAAATATTATAATTTTGAATTTTAAAATATGCACTAAATTATTTTTTTATCAATATAATCTAAATTTGGTACACATATTATTTGGCATCCCATTTGAATCCGCTCGCAGTATAAATCCAATCGCCCGTATACTTCCCGAGTTATAGAGCCCCAAAATTTAGAGCCCCCCTTAATACTGCCCTTATAAAAATAATTATTACACTTAAAAATTCTAATAAAAATTCTAAGATATTTTATATCTATAAGATTTTTTCGTTTTGTTAATCCAAAGCCCGAAAAAAATTATTAAATATTATAATTTTGAATTTTAAAGTATGAACTAAAATTTTCTTTTATCAATATAATCTAAAATTAAATATAAGACTTTTTACACCTATAACATATTTTCAAATTGTTAACCAAAAGGCCATAATAATTAAAAACCACTGCTCGCAACGCATATTTTACCCAAGGGCGAGCTCTGCGCGTTGGTGCGTTTTACGCGTACCAAATCTTGTTATTTTAATTTTTTATATAAAATATCCCTATAACTTGGGAAGTATACAGGCGATTGGATTTTTACTGCGAGTGGGTTCAAATGGGATGCCAAATAATATTTTTATACCAAATTTGGTTCAAATCGCTTGGGTACCTTCAGTGAGTAGAAAGCACAAATTTGGTCGTACGAGCGAGCGACTAACATCCAAGTATATAAGTTGTATATATATTTCTGGATTCAAGTCGACGAGACAAACACTTTTTGCTTGGATAATGCTACAGACACACGTACGAATGCTTTCGCTTCTTCAGTACTTCGTACGGCGAGCTAATAATTCACGGCAACTCAATACTCGGGTACCGGGTTTGTGTACATGACTTGGGTGGACGGGATCCGGCACAGTGGCAGTTAGGAGCGTAAATCCACTTCGTCACAATATTTATACTGAGGGATACATATAAAATAACAACATTTAAATATCCAGTTTATATTTATTTGAATGACATTGTACAATAACCAGCTATAACGAAATCACAGAGATGAAGCAACACATCTTGTGTCATCATTAGAGCCTAATAAATAACATAAATATCATAATGTAGTCGTCACTATACACAATAATTACTAAATCTAAAACATTTATTAGTGTGTACATGCTGTATTAACGAATACAACAATTTCACTTTAAAGTCCCATGAAATAAAAATTATTACTATAAAAACAAATCGCATTATTCGTTTCTTGATGTACATATATATACAATTGAATATACGTAACTAAATTTATTAAAAGGGCAAATAAAATATATATACACCACCCTTATTATCCATATATCAACTTGCCTTTGAAAAATAGAGATATCTATGTACAGAAATTATACAAATCCACAAAATATATTGTGTCAGAACACATATCACAAATAATGAATGATTATGAAACGGTGATACAAACATGGTGAGGAATGTTTGTCATGGTATGTTTGTCGGTAACAAAGTTATTATTTAAATAAGAAGTAATTAAGCGAACTATAGTTATACCTTTGTTATAACGCGATAGATAATATTTGCTGTTTTCTGACCTGTCGAACCAACTAAGATACTTCTGTGGTTTCCTTCCAACGGGAGGATGCTCACTTTTTGCTTGCATATCTGGTGAGAAAAAACAAAAATTAAACACTTTCAACATTTGCCCCACTGCTAACAAACAATTATGTGAACATTTTGATTTTTTTCCTTTCCGTTAAATGTCCATTGCCTTTCACATATAGTTCGGAAATTTAAAATACTTCACTACAAAAAATGTTTCCTCTACGATTTTCTAAAAAACAATACTTACGGCATTCAGTCCATAATCATCTCCTAACTGTACATAGTTATCCTTGGCCCGAAGAAGAGTAATTTCTCCTTTGAATTGTCCGGTCGGTTTGTATTTGTCGGCAGCAACTAGTTTATGGTAGAAGCTCGACGCTGCAATCTTCAACTGATCTGCAGGGAAAGGTACAACTCCATTCAACATCTCTGTGGTGCGATCTAATCTTGTTTCCCAATTTTTCAGAGAATACAACTCTTTGATGATCTATAAACAACAATTAGTTAAAATTAACTTCGATGTATGTAATGTAAAGAATATTCTTTGATTAAATGTTCTTAGAATTTTATTCACTGTCGTCAATGTTTAAGTCCAAAATAAAGGTTTTATATAAAATATATATTCTTATAAAAAAGTATTAAGCTGTACTCACAGCGACCAAATAGTAATCAAGAACATTACTAGAGCCCGTGCCAAATAGAAATGTACATGCGCGAAAGACAAATTTGAGTATTGTTCCTCCTTCTTTCCTAAAGGACCAATAATATGCAATGCGCTCAGCCATATTGGACTCAGTGACGTGTTATTGATCTTACCCAAATAGTATTGAAAATTACTGTGTGTTAAGCTCGTTAGTAAACATAGTTTTAAACAGTAAAAGTAGGTGTTTTGTGTTTAAAGTAATAAAGTTTATGGAAGAAGAAGCTAGTAATATTTAATGTAGGCTTAAACGAAAAATGTTTTGTAAAATTCACGCCGCTGGTACCACTGTAGGCATTTAAAGTAGCTGCGCAAGAAATGACTGACGTGCACATTTCTATTTAGCACGGGCTCTAATAATAATCTAGTTTGTTATATTCACCTTAGCTTGGTCGATATCCTTGAACTGCAGTATAAAGTAAGTAAGTGCTTCACTCTCATTGGCTTTATTGTCCCCACTGGTGTCTCTTCGTTTTCCTGTATGTGTAGCTACGTAATTCGGAGATCCATCTAATAATATAAGTTTAACAGTCTCCCCTTCATTTTCCAATTGTGTGGCCATTTCAAATGCAACACACGCCCCGAATGAATAGCCGCAAAGACTGTACGGTCCTTTCGGTTGAACTGTGCGCACATGTTTAACATAGTACTTCGATAATTCACCGATAGAGTCTAAAGGCGCCGATGCAGTACACTGCAGTCCATACACTGGTATAGACAGTTCTTGAACAAGTTCAGCTAAGGCATTCACAACACCTTCAATTGGATGCAGAACAAACAATGGAGCCATGTCTCTACTGGAGGCTTTGCTCTTCATTTCGACGATTGGTTTAGATGGCATAATTTCCGGCCAATTATATTGTGCTTGCGCATCATCGTTCTTAGCCGTTGTTGGTTCGGCTTGCGAAGAACCTCCACTACTAAATTCCATTAGCTTGCCAAATGTAAGATTTCTAATTTCTTGGGCACTAAGCACTAAGTCGTAGTTACGCTCCAATGTTTGCTTTATTTCAGAGCCCATAATTGAGTCCATACCCAGATCAGCGAGTGTCACAGATGGTTGGATAGTCTTCGAATCATTGACGCCAAGGATGTTAGCAATGGCGTCAATGAGACCCACGTCGTTACCGGTAGATTTACCATGCTGTTTATCAGCAAGTACCATGCTAGCCATCACCGGATGAGGTTGTTGCATGAAGTTATCAATGGTTTGTAAACATGACGGCATACGTTGCGGCAAAGTGCCACCCACTTCCGTTTCATTATTACCCATTGTTTCAATAACAAGACCCACATCGCCAATCGCACCCCATTGGATAGCTAATCCTGGAAGTCCGGCTGCTTGTCTTGCTTCACATATACGTTCCATCGCTGAGTTTGCTAAACCGTAATTGACTTGGCCTGGGTTACCGCGTCCACAGGAAACACTGGAGAAGACAATAAAATAGTCTAAATGTGGACACATGACCCGGGAAACTGAATCTAAATTCTTAGTTGCATCAACTTTCGGTAGGCATACAGTTTTGAAATCGGCTTTACTTTGGTTTTCCATCATAGCATCTCTCAGCACTGCTGCTAGATTGAAAATACCTCCAACTGGACCAAGTTTATTCGCTTGTTCTAGTAACTTTTTAGCCCCTTTTTCCGTTGTGGCATCTGCGGTTGAAATAGTAATGTTAACACCCATTTCTCGCCACCGTCTGATGCACAGCGATTGGTATCCGGTACGAATACCACTGCGAGACGTCAAGACTAAGTTTTTAGCCCCACGTGTTATTAGCCAATTTGCTAATTCTAAGCCAAATCCACCTAGACCACCAACCAACACATACGATTTCTCCTGGTCCATGTATGTGCGGGGGATAGCGGGCACTAGTTTCATGGCAGGTTTCTGCGTCTGGCGACTCTCCTCATCGCGAATTTTAAGTACAACTTTACCAATATGTTTTCCGGTCGCAATGAAACGGAAGGATGCTTCCACTTGATTTTCCGTGAATACTGTCGCAGGAAGAGGACGGACTGCACCGCTTTTAATACCAGCTGTCACCAAAGCCAATACTTCGCTCTTGTCAGGATTGTCAGAATCAAATAAGGCATCTAACAAAATACCATGGAACGTGATGTTTTTCAAAAAGAAGCTCATTCCTAGAGGATTGTCATTGGAGAAATCAACCTTTCCAATCTCTAAAAAACGCCCATGTTTTGCCAGACAACGTATGGAAGCTTGCAGTTTCTCCTCGGCCAGGGAATTCAATACAAGGTCTACACCGTTGCCGTTGGTTTGTTGAAGAACAAGTTGCTCGAAGCTTGTATCTCGGGAATTCCCAATGTGTTTATCAGTGAGTTGAGGGAATCTTTGTTTTAGGAAATCTCTCTTAGCTTGAGTGCCACAAGTGGTGAACACAGTGCAACCCATATGCAACGCAATGGCGATAGCTGCTTGTCCTACGCCTCCGGTACCGGCGTGAATAAGTACAGACTGTCCTGACTTCATACGTCCTCGGACAACAAGTGCGTAGTAGCTCTATAAAAATAACAGAAAAATAAGTGATTGTAAAACACACCTATTTACTTTTTCGACCAAGTCAGGTTCATTCTTATACATAGCTGGGCATAACCATAATGCAATTGAATTCATAATTCACAATTCAAATTAAAAATTATTTCAGTAATTCTCAAGTTCAAATCACCTACAATACTTTTATGTGCATTTGTATTATAAGTAATTATTTAAAAGATATTAAAGCCTATTAATGAATTGCAAAACTGTTATAGATCAAAAGAAATTGAAATCTTTTTGACAATTACAAGTGATTTTGTATTAAAAATTAATTGGAATTAAGACCTGGATATCAATAAGAAATCTTTTATAATTCAAAAGTAATACAATCCTTGTAATTTTGTATCATAAATCAACAATCAAAAGGAATTAGACTTTTAACTTGAAATATGATTTGATTCCATTCAACCTTCTAAATAATTATAAATTTGATGGCTTGAAGCCATCTAAAAAGCTTGAAAATTTTTTGGGAGCTTGAAGCATTTCAATTCCAAAACTTTATTATCTAAAGGGCTTTAATTAAATTGATTTTAATCGCTAAATGTATTAAAGCCTTTTTTAATTCCTATTGATTTGAATTCCTACCAGGCAGATTTCTCGCGATCGTAATGCGATACAATTTATAGCATGGCAATGGTAGAAAACCACAACAAATCAATATTATATATAGTAAACACTATGCCGAAGAAAGTCGAGTGAAGGTCACTCCAGCTAATTTTTAGAGAGTAAATAAAGTAATATAACGAACCGTTCCATATGCAACGGGAACCGTCGCTGCTTCTTCCAAACTCCATTGTTCTGGCACTTCCCACAAGAATCCAGGATCTGCAAGAACAGTGGTAGCCAAACTCCGAGCGGCCACCATTCCCATAACGCGACGTCCTTGTGTGTCTCTGCCAGAGAACTCTAGCCCCAGGATACAATCTTGGCCAGCCAGGTCACCGGGAAGCGCATCTGGAGGAAGCTTTCCACTAGCCAACATGATATCACGGAAATTAAGTGGCGCGTAGTACACGGAGCATAACTCAGCCTTAGGATTATCGTTTCTGTAAAATAATGATAACAATTTAGCGTATTTTGCTTAAACAATCATTTGCTTTTAATAGTAATGCATTTTAAATTTTCGAAAAAGAAAAGAAAGGAAACCGAATTTTAAGGAAAAGGTGAAAATAAAAATTTCCTTTTAAATTTCAAAGTTTCACACTCAGATGTATGTGTAGGTTTGTGTGTATTTATGTTTGTGTCTGCTGGAAATTATTCGAAAAGATTAAGGATGCAGAATACATTTATGGTGTTACTTTTCAAATATCCGGAAAATATCATTGGAAAGGAAAATTATATCAGAATATTCGAAAATTTAAAATCACTAGTTTTAAATCTTACTTGTAATAACTAAGTGGTCCTTCAATCCACCTAAAACTAGATAGATCTCCTCTGGTTAAAGCGTTAATATACGCATGTTCCACTTGCAGTTTGCCGCTATCTGTCGTGGTATCAAGAGTGATATGTCTGTATGTCCCCCAAACGCCATTTTTCAGTACGTTAAAAACCAAATCTTTTTTCAATTGTTTCGCAAAGAATGTTGCAGTCAACGAGAACATTTCACTTTTTGTGTCTTGTATGAAAACTGACCGAACATTTGAACCACCTGGTTCTCGCATAATGCAAGTAGTTAAACCCATCATACCAGTCAACTCTTCATTTTGCACAACCAAATAAATCTTCGTATTATCAGTTTCGCTCTGCTTCATCGCATCTTTAAGTGGTTCAACCCAGTCGAATGTCGATTCGGATATTTTAATAACAAGACTATTCGGCGCATCAATTTCAACCGTCTTACGAATTAACAAATACATTTTTGGCCCAGCAATTTGCTTCCCAATCAACTCCATCCCCATATTGGCGATAGTTTGCATATTCACTGGTTTATTCATTTCTTCCAACAATATCATGCCACCTGGTTTTAAGGAATTCATTGCGTTTTCTAATATGCTCATTGCATTCTGGCTCAATAAGTCGTGGGTAACAACGAGATGAACATTTTGATCAACTACGTTTTGAGTTACATCTTTTTGAACAGTTTTTACTCCTAGAGTTTCAAACGCACTTGCGTAGGATTCAGTTGGCCCATCAGATACAGTGGAATACTCCACAGACAACATTGGTTCAGCTTCAAGTGTTTTGATGACAAGTGGCGCCAAAAGAGCTTCAGGTGGTCTTTCAGCGGCAACTTCTGTAACTTTTAGTTTTAAGGCGCCTGCACTGTTTTCGATTACAGTTTGAAGCAGAACTGTAAGGCCTTGAATGCGAGACTTATCGAAATCTTCGTTTAATAATTGGTTGTTTTCGTACGGAACAAATAAATACTTTTCGTGCTTTGGTGCCGACTGACTTTGCTGTCTTCTTGGTGCAAGACTTGCTTTTAGACCACGCAACTCGATACCACCGCATTTAATGATGTTTACGTCGCGGTACATGTTCACAGGCATATCTGAATTCAAAGATAATTTATTAGTGTTATAAATAAGAGCGGAATTATGTACTGGTTTTACAAGAATGAATAAATGCCCCGACAGAATTAAGTCCTATTCTTGTAATCTTTACCCTAAGGCAGTAGCTCTCAAATTTTTTCGTTTCCGGCGCCCTTCATGTTTTAGAATTTTTCCACGGCTAAAATTTTAGAGCACTGTAACTCCGGAAGTAAAAGGGAGATTGGAGTTAAACTACGAATGGATTCAATTGGGAAATAAAACAGTATGTGAAGAAATCATTTCGGAACCATCAGAGAAGTAGAACGTTGAGGACAAACATTTAGTCTTACGAGAGATCGAGCGGGGACTAACATCCATGAAACTTAGATTTTTTATATATTTTTTGTATAATTTAGGAGGGTTCTAAATGAATGATGCTATATATATGAATTGAGTTCTACATATTGATAAGATATGATGTGTGGCGACATTAATTTCAAAAATTATGAAATCATCTAACAAGAGATATACGTTTAGAGACAAACAGACAATATTTAGGTTTTCGATAAAATCTTGTAAAACGAGTACAGTACGCTCTAAAATATTCTCTTATATTATTCAACTTACGTAATGGCGATTCTTTCTTTTCTAATTTTGCTATGTAATCCAAATGTTGCTTAGGATCAATAACAACACGCTGTAACCTAGTAGGTAAGTATAATTCGCGTGTGTTTTGACCCAAGATAGAAAATTGGAGCATTGTGTCAATGAAACTAATCCAATTATTTTCCCATTTCAGTGATCCGCTAATGCCCCGATTATCTGATTCATGGATACCACGGAAAATGCCGTCGTAGTCGTATCCTCGAAGACGAAGATCTTTGTAAATGTCGGTGGTTTTCAGGTCCATGACATCATTTTCCTTTTTGATGTGAGGCTTTGGTAGATTGATCATCTCTTTGGACATATCTTCCGGGACACTTATATTACCGGATACAGTAACAGTTCCACCTTCGCATAGTTCAAAATCTCCAGTGCCTTCAAATATGTTGATGAGGAATTTAACAGATCCTTCTTTAGGCATGATTGTTGCTCGGTGGAACTGAACGTTTTCTATGACGACTGGTGTTTTTTCAAAATCAGCATTGCGCAGTTTCGCAAAGGTTTTCCATACTAAAGTCTAGAATAAAGAAAAATACATATAAACACCCTGACAACTGTGCTTCTTTTGTTTGATGGATTGGAGACTGAACCATTTGGATGTCCTTTCGAACAATCGATCAGGGACGACGCAAGGATTGCCAACAAACTGGCGAAGATCCTTAATTGTTATGAGCAAGTTAAATTTCTTGAGCTTATATAATTGTCATTTATCTATAGTTAATTAATAATATAATAACCCAGAAATGTTTGTATGTGAGTGAGTGAGTGTGTATGTGTAGAACGCTTTTTTTTTTTGTAAAAATTCAGATTGGCATAGACGGAGATCGAACTCACGACCTTCAGGGTAAGAGGCGAGTCTTAGCCACTATACCATGGCAACAAATAAGAAAGTTATATATAATATCAAATAGTTTGTACTGAAATAAAAGACTACACAACAGCAATGAATAAATGTCTAATCAAGTAATCTGCCCTACGTAAAAATAAAAGGTTATACGTCAGAATAATTCAAATGTCAATTTTAAATATATTCCGAATCTGAAAAATGCATATCGAGTTGTGTATATTGTGCCATTGTGTTTTAGCATAGGATCCATTATCACTTTTAAACTGCCGTGGCACTGCAAAATTCAGAATCTAGCCTGATTATTTAATTCAAAAATAATAACGAATCAAAAGTCAAATCATTGAAAGTGTAGTGTAAAAAGGTTTGTAATACACATATTTTTTGAATAATCCATTCAATTAGTAAACAGAATCCGTAAGTAAATTTATATTCCCGATTTTTGTGTAATAATACACGCATGGATTTATTAAATCAACGTAAATATCTTGATTATTTTTATGTATTAATACAGAATTTGTTATATATTTCTGCAAATAAATACTGTCCGCCAGTTGTACAACTATTTTTGACGTTGCATCGTCATTCAGAAATTCGGATAACACAACCTTTTTATACATGTTGACAAATATCGTAAATTCAAACTATAAACTTCGGCCAAGTGTATGAAGTATGAAGTGCCATCAAGTAGTACTTCAAAATTACCGCGCATTTACCGACTTTGTTATCAGAATGAATTGCTTCAATTGCAAACATTTATTCAAATAATGATTATTAACAATTTTAATTAACTGTCCAAATTTCAAAATCTTTAATTATTTTATTATATTCTATAATTCATAGGCATTTAAAAATCAATAAAAACATGCATCAAATTATTAAATAATATAAAATGTGCATTGTACAATATATTTAACTTCAAATAGATGCAGTAAATAAATTTATAAATTAAATTATAAATTAAATAATAAACAAAATCTTGAAGAGTTAATTCAAACATATTTAGACACCTGATTGGCTGGAAAAATATATAAAATTATGAATATTTAATTATTTTTAGGTTTGTTACATGTTATACGATACAAACTGAAGGAAAAACCGTGTAAGGGTAATCCCTTATTTTTATATTGTAACTATGATTTACAAGAAAATTACAAGATAATTCTCGTGCCCACGGGTGACCCTAGTTTATAATAATTGAACAAATAGAATTTCATTTATTATTGTAATTAACCCTGTTATGATGCTGTGAGGGTTTAATGTGATGAATAGTTTTATGGTATGTCTTGCTGCTCCGCGATACACGGAACATAAAGTAAATAACGGTTACAAGGTCGACAGAATAAAGCTGTTTTCAAATCTACCGCACTAACAAGGGTGTCTTCGCTATATCTATTTAATTCGTCAGGTGTTGTTCGCCGCAATCGAGAATTTATTCAACCGACACAAACAACACCTATGAAAAGTATTCCCGGAGTAACACCTAGGTTTCATACACAGCTATAAACCAGTTGATGTCTGTAACTAGTAGCTAATTTAGCCACCTGTGTTTCGATGATAAGTTTGATGTATTGTATAACATATTTGTTTAAATAACTCCCAATTTCATATATTGTAGTTTAGTTTGCTTTATATAAAAATTAAGTACAACAACTACTATTGTTCTGAAATTTGATAAAATATGTTTATTTAATTGACTGTTATCGAAACTGCCATTTATGTACGTATGTTCTATAAATTGACTATTATGTTAATGGATTCAAATTCCTTTTATTTCGTTACCCTGTATAATTCCTTTTCTGTGCGACTTTGGATAAAAGAAATGTGTAGTTACCACGATCACACAACGTAGGGGTTAATCTAGGTTAAATAAATTAGAGTTAAATTAGATATTTGTTATAACAATTACTGTTAATTTTATTAAATTTCGTTTTATTTTTAGTGTTCACTTCGAGTTTTGTTCTTTTGCAGTAAATTAATTTAAATTCATGTTTCATAATAATCCTTGTATCATCAATTGTCAAAATGTATAAAAATTATTATTATATCGATGAAGAATGGATTATATATGATTTGAGCATATGGTGCCCACGGGTTAAGCTAGTTTAAAATAATGACTTACTAAGTATCCTGTGGCCGGGAAAAGAATACGGCCATCAATTGTATGTCCGGAAAGATATTTGTCAGCGTCTTTGCTCAAATCAATGTCAATGACACATTCGCCAGAACGGGCTTCTTTCCCTGCAAACGATGCAACATCCCATTGTATGGAGTGATCCCATTCGATCATTGACGCCAGCATAGGAGTTCCACGTCCAACAGGATATGAAATTGGCTGATAAAGCCTGGCAACTTTCGGTTGTGCGCCAGCATTATACATCCTTTAAGAGAAATTATCACAAAATTAATCGGTAAACTAAAGAATTAATAGTTAGGTGTATTACAAATGAAATGAACACAATAATGATCCATAAGAATGATCTATTTTTTATTCGTACAGAAAAATTCTCTTTCTGTTTAAAGAACAGCAATGAGAAATCAATAAATTTGAAAACGTTATTGCTGAGTAAACAATATGAGCAATCCGCAAAGTCAAAATGAAGCGCAGAGAAAAATTGAAACCGGCATATTGACAGAATGTCACTACCGGTTATATATGTATACTGTATCACAGTCGTAGCAAAATTTTATTTTATGATTACTGTCACTATTCAGAATGAATATATACTTACTTTCCAAGATTTGATAAGAAGAATTGCAAGTTGTTGTCGTGTCCTCTCTTCATCAAACCAAGAGCACTGCAATTAGGTCCAAGAGATCTCTTCAAGATGGCTTGAAGAAGACAGTGAGGAGCAATTTCAATAACAATCGCATTCTCAGGAATGTGCTGAATTGCCTCATGGAACAATACCGGAGACAATAGATTATTGACATGATACGCCGCAGAACTGAGTTGCGCGACTGGAGTGCCCCACGCTGATTCTGGGATAGATGAACTTATCCATCTCGAACTTCTTGGTTTTGGGTTAGGAATAATAGCATCCAATGCTTTTCGTAGCTTTGGGCCAGCATCAGTAATATATTTACTATGAAAAGCATTTCCAGAACTATTTACTACTCTTGCGAATATATTTTCAGCTGTTAATTCGTCTACGAATTTTTTCATAGCTTCTGGTGGACCAGAGATTGTCACATTATCTGCACTATTGTGACACGCAGGAACAATGTCTGGTGGACATCTGCGTTTGCATTCGTCCCAAGAAAGACCAACGGCTGCCATAGCGCCCGTAGGAAGTTGACTTTCTAAGATAGATTTGCCTCGTGAATAGGCAGCCAAGATTGTTTGTTCAGCAGTGAATGCCCCGTCGGCATACGCACAACCGACTTCCCCTACGGAGTGGCCTACGATTCCATCGGGATGGATGCCCAGTGATGTAATGACATCAGTTAAAGCAATTTGTACGGCAGCAATTGCAACAAAAGAATTAAGTACATTCTCAAATGCAGTGTCATCAGCACGTAAAATGATCTCTTCCAAATTGATGCCATGTGGTTTAAGCGCATGGCTACATTTACTAATCGCATTTTTAAACGTGTCTAGCTTAATTAAATCTTTCCCCATTCCACTCCATTGTGACCCCATTCCTGAGTAAACGAACCAAATGGGACGTTTGTCTCCAGTAACAGGCATAACCTCTCGCATTTGCTGGTCTCCAACGAAACTGTACCCACGGTATCCATGACCCACGATATTGTTCTTGTGAATGTCATGAATGAGCGCTAAGAGTTCGTCATCGTCAGGAACTGCATGTAATTTATCTAAGAACGAATTCACTGCTGCCTCCGTTCGGCCAGAAACTGTTAATAATCGGGGAATTGTTTCAATGCTTCCATTTAACTTTGGTTTAGGATTCGATTTTAGGATAATATGAGCATTGGCACCGCCGAAGCCGAATGAGTTAATAGCAGCGTAGCCACCGTTCCATGGCTGATTTTCAGACACCACTTTAAGAGTGCCATCCACAAGTGCAGCAATGTCTGGATTTGGGCTATTAAAGTGTAAATTTGTAGGTATTACTCCTGCCTCCATTGCAATGACAACTTTAGCAATCGAACATAATCCAGATCCAGGTTCTGCATGTCCCATATTGCTTTTAACTGATCCGATAAGAAGTGGTGTTTTGCGATTTTTACAAAACACGTCAGCAATGGAATTGATTTCTTGTGGATCGCCAACTTTAGTTCCAGTGCCATGAGCTTCCACGTACAGTACTTCAGCGGGATCTACGCCAGCTTCCTCATATACTTCACGGATCAGTTTATTTTGCATTGGTCCCGATGGAAAAGTAATACCCTGCTCTTTGTTGCCGTCTGTGTTTGTTTTCGCGCCAACTACTGTGGCATAGATTCGTTTTGCTACACTGGATTTTTGTAAATAAATAATGACAGCTGATTCTGCTCGTACGTAGCCATTTCCTGATGCGTCAAATGCTTTACATTTGCCATCCATACTTAACATGTTCAGGCGATGAAACTGCAGAGAGCATGTTGGTTTTAAGAGTAAATTTACGCCGCCAACAATTGCTGCGTCACATTGTCCTGTACGCATAGCAGATACTGCTTGTTGCATAGCGAACATGCTGCTGGAGCATGCTGTGTCAATCGCATAACTGGGACCTGCACATAACCAAATGATTCATTTAAATATAGTAAAGGCATTTCGAGAAAATTGTTTAACTTTATTTCACACGAAGTATTGAAATCATGCAAATTACAACATTTTAATTATTGTGATTTTTTGATCAATTAAGTGGCTATCTATAAATACACTTTTAGATATTTTTTCTAAAATTAATTTACTCACCACTGAAGTCAAATGTGTATGAGATTCTGTTGGGGAACATCGCTCTACAACATCCTGTAAGGCCGTATCCGTTTACTTTGTCGGGATCAGAAGTCCAGAATTCATCTGATTCACTCTGAGAAACACCGATAAAGACACCCGTTCTTGATCCTCTTGCTTCTGCAGGGTTGACACCGGCATCAATGAGGGCTTCGTGTGTTAGTTCTAACATAATTCGAAGTTGTGGATCCATTACATTTGCTTGTTTGGCGTGAACTCCGAAGAATGTTGCATCAAATTCAGTTAAATTTTTTAGTTTTCCTGTTCGTGTTGGTAAGCCATAAATTCCTGCAAGGAAATATTCCAAATTTTAGATTTGTACTTTCCTTTACGAAGTAATAAGTAAATATTTTTTTTTTTAGAAATAATAGTTAACTGAACGCATAGGTGCGTTGTACCTAAGATTGCTTTAATTAAACATAATTTTAGTATATTTTAATCTACCTGATGGCCATCTCCTTTCGTCATCCGTGACAAGATCAACTCCATCGAAGAGTTGTTGCTTGAACTCCTCGATGTTTGCGCTTTCAGGAAGACGACCTGAGAGTCCTGAGATGACAATTTCGTCATCGCTGTTCCATCTCTCGTTTCCGTTAATTGTTTGACGAGAATCACGTCCAACGGCTGTGTCAGGAAATCTGGCTGGCATTTTTATTGTAATTTATATGAATATATGACAAAATAAATAATCTATAACAAAAAGAAACATAAATTATAATAAAATATTAATCATATATGTACATATAATTATGGTGGTTTGTCGGATTCATTTTTAGATCGTCCTATGCTAGTAGTATATATACAAATTACATAGTACATATTCAAATTATTGTTTTACACAATAATGTATTAATATACGAGTCTTTAAAATCAGGTTTATGTTGTCTTGAATGTTAGATGTCATTTCTTCTGAATTTTATATGAAATAAATGAATTTCTGAGTACGTATATAATTCTAAATCATCGACATTATATTCACAGATTCGGTTTAACCAAACCAACCAATTATGATCCCGAGATTTATTTATTCCTGTTCCTTAACAGTATTAATTTCCATAGCCCCACATATAAAATAGCACACATGTGTAACGTTAATATCATTCGTTTCGTGATTAGCCAAGGATATTGAAAATTATTTGATATACATTTTCTAATTGTATTAATTAAATCACAGAAGCAAATAGTTTATATAATAGAAAATATAACCAATAAAATTACTGTCACATAACTTCTTCGTTTCACTTATAGATGGCGTTCAATGTCTGATTTACTTCAAAATATATTTTCATTATTTTTTTATGCCTATGGGCTCACAATTTGAAAAAACTTTAATGACATATAATATCTTAGAATTTTTAGTAGAAAATTCTAAAATAAATAAAGTTGACTAAGGGCAGTATTGAGGAAGGTTCTAAATTTTGGAGCCCTATAACTCCGGACCTGTACTGACGATTGGATTTGAAATGTGACGGGAACTTCACGGGCGTCGAAATTATTTGTATATTAAATCTCATTAAAATCAGCCCGATACTTTCAAGGAGTTTCGGTCACAAACTCAGGTCTTACGACCGACCGAGGGAGCGAGCGAGCGAGATACATACATCCAAGTATATGTTATATATATTTTTGGATTCAAGAACTTTTTGTTAAGATTTTTTTTGAATCCGAGCATGTTACAGACACACGACCCATCACTATAGCTCTTTTCTATTTCTGTACGGCGAGCTAAAAAGCAATTATAATATTTAATAATTTTTCATGGCCTTTGGGTTAACAATATGAGAAAATCTTGTAGATATAAAATATCTTAGAATTAATAGTAGAATTTTTGGGTGTTTAAATTATTTTTATAAGGGCAGTATTAAGGGGGCTCCAAATTTTGAGGCCCAATAACTCGGGAAGTATACGTGCGATTCGATTTAAACTGCGAACGGATTCAAATGGGATACTAAATAATATATGTAGCACATTTAGCGTGAATCGCTGCGGTACCTTCAGAGGAGTAGAGGGCACAAATTTGGTCTTACGAGCGAGCGACGACTAACATCCAAGTATATAGTTATATATATTTTTGTATCCAGGGCGAGGAGACAAACACTTTCTGTTTATGGAATTTCTTATATGTACTATATTCCGATAACAGTTATATTTATTTCACAATAGATTAAAATTACATAAGAATTGATAATATGTGTGACATTGAAATAATAAATGACTGTGTGACCTTGAACCTCAATTTACTTGAAAATAACTCACGAATAATTCAATGTTCTTTCGTTATATTTATAAATCTGTACTGCAAATACAAGTAGAACTGTCCGCGTGTAATAAAACGGTTGTTACGGCGAATGTTGCGTCACTTCCCAGATAATTTTCTCGAACATTTACGTGCTTATTTACTTTTCATCTTTGTGCGTTATCATAGAAAGGTTAAATCGTTAAATAACATGTTTCACATTGAAATGATAATGAAATGAATTTTATATGCAAAAATGATTCTACGTTATCTAAGGTTACGATTGACGTGATTTCGTATTATGCATGTTGGATAAATTGTAATTGAATTTCAAATTTAAATAATTTATGCAAATTAACTGGCACGTGAAATTGGTTACTATAAAACACTGCTGATTATCTGAATTTGAACATCATTGAAGTTGATCACTATTTAATCATTTATATTTATTATTTTATTGAAACGTAAAAGAATGTTCTGTGTTGGCCACAGCCGATTTTTTATGACGGCAAACGATCCGCAACCAGTTAGCGGTAAATTCGCCAGTACAACAGTATGGTGTCAGTGATCTCATTGTTATAAATCGGAATGAAAAAATACTGTTGCCTGTTGCAATAAACAGAAAGTGTAAATATGTATTGAATGACATCTTTAGCTCGCCGTACATCATGTACAAAAGAGCTATAGTGATGGTCGTGTGTGTGTAACATACTCGGATCAATTTTTTTTTTAACAAAATGTTCCTGTATTTTCGCCCTGAATCCAATATATATATATATATATATATATATATATATATATATATATATATATATATATATATATATATATATATATATATATTCCAACGTTCACAGCAAAAATATATAATATTAGTATTGCTTTATGGCAATGGTAGCAAGAATTTAAAATATAATACCGCAATATTACATAATTTACATAGTGAACTTATAAAATTTTTTGTTTATCGGTTTTCCATATCTATATATATAATGCACTATTATTATACCTGTTATCAATGCTAACAGTGTCGAATGTATTTACTGAGTGTGAAATATACAAACACATTTACATTATTAATAAATATTTAGCTCGCCGTACGAAGTACCGAAGAACCTAAAGCATTCGGTCGTGTGTCTGTAGTATTCTCGGATCAAAAATTTCCTTCACAAAAAGTGTCGTCGCCCTGAATCCAAAAATATATATAACTGGATGTGATAGTCGTCCGCTCGTAAGACTAAATGTGTGCCCTCTACTCCTCTGAAGGTACCGATGCGATTTACACCAAATTTGCTACATATATTATTTGGCATCTCATGTGAATTAATACGTAGTTTAAATCGAATCACCTGTATACTTCCTGAGTTATAGGGCCCCAAAATTTGGAGCCTCCCTTAATACTTCCCTTATAAAAATAATTAAAGCTCAAAAAAATTCTACTTATAATTCTAAGATATTTTCATATTGATAACTTAAAAGCCTTACAAAATTATTAAATATTATAATTTTGTATTTTAAAATATGCTCTAAAATGTCTTTCTCTATCAAAGTAATCTACAAAAAATTGCAAGACTATTTATATCTATAACATTTTTTCAAATTGTTAACCGAAAGGCCATATAATAATAATTAAAAACCGCTGCTCGCATCGCATATATTACTTATTAGGCGAGCAGGACGTATAGAAGCGTTGGACCAATGCTTGTTCTTTCTATAGGAATTTTTTTTTAAATCATAATTTCATAATGACACAACACTATTTGTTTATATAAATTTCGTGAGAAATTTATAATTTTAATCTTATTTAATGACACGAACTGCTTTTAAATTATATTTATTTTAATTGTTCGTTATGGAATATTTTTAATGTCAATATATAATTACTTTTAATCTATAATTTACCGGGAAAATCTTCTAATAAATAACGTCATTGAATACATTATGAACAAGAACATACTTAAGTATACCACAAACTTAAACTGACTAAACCACCTTAGGTCCAACGCACCTATGAGTCCCGCTCGCCTAATAACTATATACAATGCGAGCAGCGGTTTTTAATTATTATGGTGTTTTTGGTTAACAATTTGAAAAAATGTTATAGATATAAATTTGTAATTTTCATAAATTAATTTAGAGCAAATTTTAAAATTATAATATTTAATATTTTTTATGGCCTTTAAGTTAATAATATGAAAAAATCTTGTAGTCTGGTAAAATATCCGAGAATGTTACAGACACACGACCGATTGCTCCTTCGGTACTTCGTACGACGAGCTAAAAATAAGTATAGGTGCAGGCACCAATAGTTGCTTATTTATATTTATTTAAATAGAATGCATTTTTTTAACCATTGTTATCTATAACCATTGATTTTTGTAGAGATAAAATGGAACATATAATAATGACTGATTGCAACAATAGCATTTTAATGCGATGGCTACATTTTAAATTTAAAAATTATTATTTTAATTATTATTTTTTGACCCTGAAGTTCTTAATCTGAAAAACTATATTGCTATAAAAAGGTTTATTATTTTTCAAAGAAACAATAGATATATTAAAAAAATGTTTATTATGTATAATTATTTCCTTATACCCAGGAACACTTAATTATAAATTTTGTGTGCTGTAAACGTTAGCATTGTATATCTTACAACAAACTGGATTAATTATTTGTGATTTCTAAGCTTAATTACTAATTGATTTGCTGTGAATACACCTTAAGTCTTTAATTGTAAAATTAAATTAAAATGCGATGATAACTTCATTATTATTATATCAAATTTCGTTAAAACCGACATGGTACCTTCAGCGAAATTGCTGTCACAAACTCAGGTCTTACGACCGGCCGAGCGAGCGAGATACATCGAAGTATATGAGAAAAGACAAGAACTTTTTGTTAAGAGCATTTATTGATCCGAGCATGTTACAGACACACTCACAAACACTACTGTACTACCGTATGACGCGCTATATATTGGGAAATATTCCAGATAATAAAACCACATCAATTAACTGATTATCAAATAAAACAATTAAAGCATTATGCTCGGTGTCGTATGTCTGTAACATACATGTAATGGAAAAATGTATTGCTCAGAAATTCTAATTCGGTCTTCCTAATTCCAATAATGTTTAAAACTCATATACTTGGATGCAAATGTACAAGACATGACAGCTATAAATCATGTAATTATACAGAATTATAGTAAAATTACAATAAAATTGAAGTTAATTCACTAAATTCGGTAAACTTATACTATTATTAGTTGTAGTTATAATAAGAAATATATGGGACAAATATATAAATATGGCAACATAAATAAGATATTTAAGATTTTCTGTAGTAGTTTTCTCATAACTGGTATGGTTTTTAAAGAAACTTTTTAAACAAAAGTTGTGCGAAATATTAATATCTTTAATTTTGAATACAACTATTTTTGTCGTAAGTGCAACCGTTCTAGTGATATTGGAGATAGAACAAAAAAAATGCACTTCCGGTTTGAATATTCTTTTAAAAAATAGTAGGTGCACATCTAGACCCTATATAAGTCTTAAGTTTGAAGTTTCACAATTTTACGGTTTTGGCTTTAGAGCGTTTACAGACACACAGACAGTCATGCCGAAAATAGTTACATTCGATTCAGGGAAGGTCAAAACGTGTATATCCGTTCGAAATTTTTCATGATACTTATTACTTCATAAAAGAAAATAATAATGTGCCTTATGAATAAACCACGAAATAAATTTTGACATTGTTGGATATTTTTTTAATAACTACGTAAAAGTAAAGTGAAGGCCACTACTCACTTTCCTTATATATATATAAATAGGAATTTAAAAATATTCTTTAGTTAAAAATAGTTTTATAGTTTGTAATGAAATACATCTTAAAATGCATTAGAATTCTCGCAAATGAAATTAAATTCAAGTAAAATGAATCCGTCAACCGTAATGTAAGTAAAACAGAATGCTTACCCCAAAGATTACACTGGTATCACAAATAAACAATAAAATAGAATCCAAAATGTCCAAATAGTAGTCGAATTAGTGACACATCCACTCGTTGATGTTCATCAATATACTAAAACACGTCTCTTTCGTGAACTGAAATCCGCGGGCTTCGGCGCTTTCAATTTATTCACTGCAGTTGGTGGTACTATGTCAGACCATGCCGCCTGGCCAATCGCGCGCCGGCATGGTGTTCTCATGCCGCGCGAGTGTTCTCCGCCTCGGATGCAGCGTGCGCGATCCCCGATGCCATGCCGCTCGATACTTTGGCATTATTTTTACCCCAGTTTATCCCCTGTCCCGTAAGACAAACCAGCCCAATATCGTGGGGTTAGTATTACCTGCCACCACGTGATTGATCGTGAATTATCATATGCATGTTGATGGCAAAAATGACCAAAACATTGCCTTTGACATGTTGTGTTTATATTAGCTCGCCGTACGTACTACAGAAGAGCTAAAGCATTCGGTTGCGTGTCTGTAACATTATCGGGTCAAAATATTTCTTTATATAACTCATATACTCGTAAGACCAAATTTGTGTCCTCCTCAAAAGGAACCAAATTTGCTACACATATTCTTTGGTTTCCCATTTAATCCGCAGTTTAAATCCAATCGCCCTTATAATTCCTGAGTTATAGGGCCTCAAAATTTGGAGACCCCTTTATACTGCCCTTAGAAAAAACCAACTTAGATACAACGCACCTATGCGTCCAGCTCGCGATGCGAGCAACGGCTTTTAATTATTATGGCCTTTTGGTTAACAATTTGAAATAATGTTAAAGATAAAAAAAGTCTTTATTGTAGATTATTTTGATAAAAATACAAGCTTACGTACAACGCACCTATGCGTCCATATACGATACCTTATAAGTAATATATGGCATATATTATATGCGATGCGAACAGCGATTTTTAATTACTATGGCCTTTTGGTTAACAATTTGAAAAAATTATATACATATAAAATGTTTTACAATATATTGTAGATTATTTTGATAAAAAAAAACAAGCGTACATACAACGCACCTATGCGTCCAGTTCGCCTTATAAGTAATATAAGCGATGCGAGTAGCGGTCTTTAATTATTATGGCTTTTTGGTTAACAATTTGAAAAAATGTTATACATATAAAATGGTTTAATTTATTGTAGATTATTTTGATAAACAAACAAGCTTAGGTACAACGCACCATGCGTCCAGCTCGCCTTTTAAGTAATATATCCGATGCGAGCAGCGGTTTTTAATTATGGTCTTTTGGTTAACAATTAGAAAAAATGTTTTAGACATAAAATATCTTTAGAATATTTGGAGTTTTAATTATTTTTCTTAGGGCTGAATTAAGGGGGCCTATAACTCGAGAATTTTACAGGTGATTTGATTTAAACTGCTAGCGGATTCAAATGGGATACCAAATATATGTAGCAAATTTGGTGTGAATCGCTGCGGTACCTTCAGAGGTGTAGAGGGCTCAAATTTGTTCTTACGATCGACGTCTAACATTCAAGTATATGAATTATATATATTTTTGGATTCAGTGTGATGAGACTAGAACATTTTTTAAAGGATTTCTTTTTTTTTATCCGTTGTCGACGAACTACAAATGCAATGTACAATGTAAGTACTATTTTAAATACTATACATGTATTATTCAATTCATTCATAATAAGTAAACATATTCTTACATAGATGTATTTTGTTTTTTATATTCCATTGTTATTGATTCCTTTTCCAGGGAATTTTTTCCGAAACATATTAATGAATTTTATTGTTACATGCATAAATACAACTGTATTTACCATCAATTAATAGACGGATAATTATTTATGTCCGTGTATTATGGAATTTTTAATAAGTTCATTGATTTATTGATATTCACGTCGGCCCGTTGACGATCGATTAGAAACATATTTCGAAGTGTTTGTTTCATTAGGATCACTTTACTTGATTATAGCAATTTAGAGATTGTGTTAAGTCATTTTATTAAATGTTAAAAACCTATATTTTTTTATTTCTTATACGCAGTAAAATTTTGGAATCGATATTTTAACAAATATTTCATGTTTGACCCTCCCTTAATCGAATGTGAGCCAAAATAGTCGAACCTAAATTTATGTCTAGTTGTGCATCTCCTATTTTTGAAAAGAATATTCAAACCGGAAGTGCATGTTTACTGTATGTCTGTGAAAACCAGCGCCAGTACTGGAGGGTTAGGGGAGAACCGGAATACCCCGAGAATTTCCCGACCTACCGTTTTACCGAAGTAATCTCAAGGCCGAGACGTAGATCGGGCTCGGGCAACCGCAGTTCAATTTATTGTGGGTCGGGTGTCACGGGGCCGATGGCAATGTGAAATGGGCCAGTACAGGTCTGTTTTGGCGGTCATCAGGTGATGCGTTGTGCATGATTCACAACGAATGCTTCGAATTGCTTGCCACCTGCCATTGACTTGGCTCGTGTTCGGTGTTTGTATACGTTTCCCATTTCCTTCTATTACGTGTATATACATTTATACATTATACAGAACGGGGTTTATCTGATTTCCGCTTTATTATTTCCAATTTTTCATAGTTTTAATCTTTAAAATGTAACCTTGACTATTCAAAATGAAATTATATGAATCATTGGCCGTATTTATTTTTTATATCAAACATAGGTGCACCAATGCCTTTAGCTCGCAGTATTATCTATTCAGTGGATATTTAATTTATACAGAGAACATCTTTTTGCTATTTAATTAAAGAAACTTTTCAAACAGCAGTTGTGTTTATCTTTCACTATGAACTTAAGTATTTTTGCTATAAGTACAGCCGTTCTCGTGATATTGGAGAAAGGACAAAGTATACATAGAGCCAAAACCACAACACTTCGTCTTGAAAATTGTTCATTGTAACACGTGTTAGGTTGTTTTGTTTTGCGTGATAATAAAACCGGATGAATTTTGCATGTGATTTATGCTGATAAATATAATAATTTGAATAAGCTTATATCTGTAATGGACAGTGGTATTGTGACAGAGGAGAATCATCATTATAATAAGTGATTGATAATTTTTATTGAGTGCTCTTGTGTTGTTAGTGGATGATCTTTCTATGCTACTTACTACATTGAACCAAAGATATTAAATTGCTTTGTAAATATTTAATGATAATAAAGTAAGATATGTAAATAAGTATCTTTGTTACTAACTGAATATTATATATATTTATTTATTCGTAATTTACGAAGAAAATGAAAAATAAATCGTTTTTAACTACTGTTCCTGGACCATATTGTTCACCTTCCTTCTCAAAATTGAACACAAGCAAACAGCGAATTTTTCAAAGACTTTACATGCCTCAATTTAAATTCCACAGGGACTCGAAATGATTGAATTGAAGGTTTCATTCGGCCGGGCAGGAAATTTCATTAGATATCAATAACTTCGTCAGTTTTCGGAATTTTTAAATGAGATTTTAATTACATATTCTTAAGAAAGTTATATAAACGAAAATAAATTAAAATATTGAAGGTTTGAATTATTATAGGTCAACTAGATTTTGTCTTGTTTTTCATTCAAGACATTAATTTTTTATTATTTTCACGTAATTATCACAACAAACTTAAGTACAACGCACCTATGCGTCCAGCTCGCAGTAATATATGAGATGCGAGCAGCGCTTTTTACTTATTATGGCCCTTTGGTTAACAATTTGAAAATAGGTTATAGATATTATAAATCTTACAGTTTATTTTGATAATAACAAGCTTAGGTCTAACGCACCTATGCGTCCAGCTCGCCTTATGAGTAATATATGCGATGCGAACAGCGGTTTTTAATTATTATGGCCTTTTGGTTAACAATTTAAAATATGTTATAGATATAAAAAGTCTTAAAATTTTTGTAGATGGTTTTGATTGCATATTTTGAAATTAAAAATTATAATATTTAGTATTTTTTTATGGCCTTTAGGTTAATAATTTGAAAAAATCTTGTAGATATAAAATATCTTAGAATTATTAGTAGAATTTTTAGATGTTTTAATTATTTTTATAAGGGCAGTATTAAGGGAAGCTCCAAATTTTGGGGCCCTATAACTCGGGAAGTATGCAGGCGATTGGATTTATACTGCGGGTGGATTCAAATGGCATGCCAAATAATAAGTGTACCAAATTTGGTGTGAATCGCTCCGGTACCTTCAGAGGAGTAGAAGGAACTAATTTGGCCACACGAGCGAGCGACGACTAACATCCAAGTATATGAGTTATCTATATTTTTAGATTCAGCGCGACGAGACAAACATTTTTGATCCGAGAATGCTACAGACACACGACCGAATGCTTTAGCTTGTACGGTACTTCGTACGGCGAGCTAAAAATTTAGTTTTATGACAATCATAATCATAATATTATGGTTTTTAACATCAGGTGAGTATCTGTAATACTGTTTACAAACTGTAAATGAAGTGAAGCTGTGAAGCCAGACATGAAACGATCAATTTCCGGTGTGAAGCTGTTGCATAGATCCACATCCAATGGCCTACACACACTTTGCCAAGTTCATGGACAATTCTATAGCATACAAATTGGTATTCAGTCATTCAGTGGCGGATTACCACGCAGGCGCATAATGCGCGCACTTAGTGCCTCATGCCCTATTCAGTATTCACAACAAGACTTTAAAACAGGGTCACTTTAAGTTCGCTGATCTTAAAGTTCGTTTGACGCTTACACAATATATTTAAATCGATAGTGCTGCCTACTATAATTACATATATATTCTTGTACAGCCAAAATAATGTATATTTTTAGGATATTCAATGTTTCGATTAATTGATTTAGTATTAATTATATAAAATAAACATGAATTTGTGTCATCATTTCATATATTAACATATTTGGTATTCTCAAGGTTATATTTTAAATTGGCAACGAATACCACGTTATCTCACTTTATGACGCTAATCTCTGTTCCAAATTAAAAAATATTAAAAAATCTACCAGTCGTTAAAAACATGTCATCTAAAAAGAAACCACTAAATAGTATATATGGCGAGTTGAAGGTATTAGTGCATATAAGTATGCTTGTTAGCTCGCCGTACGAAATACCGAAGAAGCTTAAGCATTCGGTCGTGTGTCTGTAGCATTCTCGAATCAAAACCTTTCCTCAACCAAAAGTGTTTGTCTCGCCGTCCTGAATCCAAATATATATATATATCATATATACTTGGATGTTAGTCGTAGCTCGCTCGGCCAAGTTTGTGCTTTCTACTCCTCTGAAGGTACCGGAGCGATTCACACCGAATATGCTATACTCGCAGTTTAAATCCAATCGCCAGTATATTATTGGAGTTATATGGCCCCCAAAATTTAGAGCCCCCCTTAATACTGCCCTTATAAAAATAATTGAAACACTTAAAAATTCTACTAAAATTTCTAAGATATTTTATATCTACAAGATTTTTTCATTTTGTTAATCCAAAGCCCGAAAAATATTATTAAATATTATAATTTTGAATTTTAAAGTATGAACTAAATTTTTTTTTTATCAATATAATCTAAAATTAAATGTAAGACTTTTTACACCTATAACATATTTTCAAATTGTTAACCAAAAGGCCATAATAATTAAAAAGCACTGCTCGCAACGCATATTTTACCTAAGGGCGAGCTCTACGCGTTGGTGCGTTTTACGCGTACCAAATCTTGTTTTATCAATGTAATCTACAAAAAAAAAGACTTTTTATATCCATCCATCCAACATATTTTCAAATTGTTAACCAAAATAACCGCTGCTCGCATTGCATATAAATATTACTTATTAGGCAAGCAGAACGCTTCGGTGCGTTTTACGTACCGAATCTTGTTTATTATTATGGCCTTTTGGTTAACAATGTTATAGATATAAAAAGTCTTACAATTTTTTGTGGATTACTTTGATAAGAAATAATTTTAGTGCATATTTTAAAATTCAAAATTATAATATTTAATATTTTTTTATAGCAATTTGATAAACAATATCAAAAGATCTTAAAGACATAAAATATTTTAGAATTCTTACTCAAATTAACGGGGCCTCCAAATTTTGGGGCCCTATAACTTGGGAAGTATACAGGCGAAAGGCTTTAAACTGCGAGGGGATTCAAATGGGATGCCAAATAATATGTATACCAAATTTGGTGTGAATCGCGCCGGTACCTTCAGAGGAGTAGAGGGCACAAATTTGGTCTTACGAGCGAGCGACGACAAACATCCAAGTATATAACATATATTTTTGGATTCAGGGCGACGAGGCAAACATTTTTTGTTAATGAAATTTATTGATCCGAGAATGCTATAGACTCACGTCCGAATGCTAGCTAATTAGTACACAAAAAGAGTAATTTTCTATGAAAATTACATAATTAAATATACATAGATACATGAATAATTCTCACGTCTTATGTCTATAGACATTTTAGATGTATGTCAATAAAATAATTCAAATAATGAATAGTTATATTGTTATTACATAAATATGTTTTATGATATGCAACTGTTAAGACCTTGAAAGTACGAATTGTTTTCTTATATTTTGACAGTCACTCTTTCAGTAAAACATCAACCTATATGTGTAGCAAATTTGGTGTAAATCGATTCGGTACCTTCAAAGGAGTAGAGGGCATAAATTTGGCCATAATATTTTTTTACGGCCCTTGTGTGCACAATATGAAAAATTCTTGTAGATATAATATATCTTAGAACTATTAGTAGAATTTTTGGATGTTTTAATTATTTTTATAAGGGCAGTATTAAGGGGGGCTCTAAATTTTGGGGCCCTATAACTCGGAAAGTATTCGGGCGATTGGATTTAAACTGCGAACGGATTCAAATGGGATGCCAAGTAATATGTGTACCAATCGGTTTAAATCGCTACGGTACTTTCAGAGGAGTAGAAGTCACAAATTTTGTCTTACGAGCGAGCGACGACTAACATCCAAGTATATAAGCTATACATGGTTTTGGATTCAGCGCGACAAGACAAAAAAATTTTGTTTAAGAAATTTATTGATCCGAAAATGCTACAGACACAACTGTTCTGTACTTCGTAAGGCGAGCTAAAATCACCTAACTTAGTTTGTAGACACTGAGCAGTTATTCAAAATGATAATAAAACAAATTGCTTAACAAAGGACTAGTTAGTGATGTAAGTAACAATGCGATATTACTATAATGTATGTTTGTTTGCTATACGCCAACAAAACTATGTATATAGTACATAGTAGATGATTATAATGAGAAGTCAAGGCCACAGAGATTCAAATTTCGTTATATTCAGTGATAACAGCAGTGTGTAATGTACATATACAAAAGCACGACTCGATCATCAGAACATCATTTTTATTTCTCCACTAATATATTACTATATAAAGCAATGTCAATCAATGACAAATATTACATATACATTGACTTTATACATTTTTCCACCTTTTCACCTTAAATTATTATCATATATTCTATACGCGTTGAGTTTACGTAACTCGAATGTAAAGTAATAAAAATAAAAATCTAGTTGTGCTATCCTTATCTTTGGTGTTTACTATCATGCACCTAATAAAATCATATAATTCAACTTAATAATAAAACAAGCGTGCAATTACCTATGCCTGTAGCTCGCCGTACGAAGTACCGAAGAAGCTATAGCAATCGGTCGTATATCTGTAGCATTCTCGGATCAAAACAATTCCTTAAGGGGGCATTCACCTTTTGAGCACAAAAAAAAAGCTGTTTTTTAACATTTTTTTTCTCAGGGTACGTTTGAGATATTTGCATGCGGTTTTTTGTATCGTATTTATTCAACTTTTCTCTTTCATAAGGTATTTTTTAAAGTCGGGTACGTTCAGCCCCGGCGAAGATGTCCAGGTCCAAAGTGGGCAGCTCAATTTAGGCGCGCGGTAGCATAACTCTGGTCCCAGTTGTTTGAAAAAAAATAAGAAATAAGGGTTTTAAAGTATATTAAATTGTCTAGGAATTGACTCTCGAATGGTCTATTTGGACCATAATTAGCAAAATGGCGACCATCGTACGAAAAAAGTTATGTTTTGCCATTTTTTTTCTCCTTTGGCGGGCCTTGAAAAATATTAACAACTGTCGGACACACTTCGTCGAAGATCAACTCCTAGAGAATTTTATTACCTTTAAGATGCACTTATCGAAAGTTAAATCGGTTAATTAGTTGTCGCGATATTCTACCGCGCGACTAAAAAAATATGGTTTCGAGAAAAACGCGTTTAAAGTTTCACCTTCAGACTGTCGCGCGCGAAAACGCCGTGCTTGAGCAAAAACATTGTTTTGTTTAAATTGCAATTTCACATATTTCCAACACGAATTTCAAGAAACGGCTTCAGAGACTTATAGTCAACACTTCAAAGTGTCCTATTCTGCAAAAAAAAATATATCGATTTTTTGAATCCGCAAAAGGTGAATGCCCCCTTAACAAAAATTGTTTGTCCCGTCGCCCTGAATCCAAAAATATATATAACTGGATGTTAGTCGCTACTCGTAAGACCAAATTTGTGCCCTATACTCCTCTGATTCGCACCAAATTTGGTACACATTTTATTTGGTATCCCATTTGAATCCGCTCGCAGTTTAAATCCAATCGCCTGCATACTTCCCGAGTTATAGGGTCCCTAAATTTGTAGCCCCCCTTAATACTGCCCTTATAAAATTAATTAAAACACTCAAAAATTCTACTATAAATTCTAAGATATTTTATATCTACGTGATTTTTTCATTTTGGTAACCTAAAGGCCATAAAAAATTATTAAATATTATAATTTTGAATTTTAAAATATGAACTAAAATTTCTTTCATATTATTAACCAAAAGGACATAATTATTTAAAACCACTGCTTACATCGGATATATTAATAAGGTGAGCTAGACGCATCGATACGTCGTACGTACCGAATCTTGTCTATCAAGTATTTATTTTCTAATTGCTTGCAATAAATTTACCTGACACAAAAACGTTTTTACTAAATTAGATATAATTGCTAATAAAATTCGTTCATTTCTTTTTTTATTATGATAGAAAAGAATGTTTGTAATTTAAGTAGAAATAAAATATTTTATAACAGATAAATAAAAGGTTCAAATTCAACAATAAGTTGTCTAAACGAAATAAATTCTTAATAGAAATATAAAATTACGCATTCGTTTTTCAAATGCATTTTAAAAATATTCTTCTTTAAACAATATATTCGCTACATTAGAGAAAAGAGAATTTTGTTGATATGTTATATTGATTTATTCACATAGAGAAACCTACTTTGCCACCGTGTTGTGTTTGTTGTGTTCCTAGGGAAGTGAACCGGAGTACCCGGTGAAACTGGCGACCATTGTCCGTTGTCCGAGTCTGAGAAGACTTACTTATTACTGCGTATAGAAAAGTTATTGAACAATTAAAAAATTATTATTTTTAAACATTCTTATACGCAGTAATTGGTAATTCTTTTTCTAGTGAAAATAAAATAGTTTATAACAAAAAAAAAAACAACGTTCAGAGTAAATGATGTAAATATTTTATAAGACAGCATAAATTGAAGGATAATGTTCAATAAATCCTTTTTATCGGGCATACATATATTATGCAAATACAAGCATATGTACTTTCAGCTTGTATTATATATTTTGTGATTTTTTAGCTCGCCGTACGAAGTACAAAAGAGCTAAAACAAGAACTGGCACATGCGCCAGTGCTATCAGCTCTTAGAATTATTAGTAAAAATTCTTGTTTTTTTAAATTCGAACGAGGGCAGTATTTAGCATTGCTCTAAATTTTTAGGGTGCTTTATTGATTTATTTGAACATTTTGCATAATTGTGACATAACTCATTATTGGAATATATATATCACGAAAATATCCAAATTCAAGTATTTCCTATATTCAAATTATTGTTTTATACAATAATGTATTAATATACGACGAGTCTTTTAATTCTAAGATATTTTATATCATTATTTTTTTCTTTTTCATAGTGTTAACTCAAAGGTCATAAATAATTATTAAATATTATAATTTTGAATTTTAAAATAATCATTAAAATATACAAATAATTGTAAGACTTTTTATATCTATAACATTGTTTCAAATTGATAACCAAAAGGGCATAGTAATTAAAAACCGCTGCTCGTATCGCATATATTACTTATAAGGCGATCTGGACGCATGAGTGCGTGGTACCTAAGCTTGTCAAAAAGTATCACTAAAATATCAAAACATTTCCATTGAAATTAAAACCATAATCTCAAATACAATTTCAAACTTAAATATTAATTTAACTATTTTCTTATACAACTTAATTATTTACACAACTCGATAAGTATTTTGATATGCATATAATATATTTATTTAAACATTTAATAAATATTATTAAATATCAAAATAAATATATTATGCGAATATCAAAATGCTTATCCAGTTGCATAAATAATAAAGTAGATTAGAATATCCATACAGTTATTTGTGAATTGTGTCAATAAGGAAATTTTATATTTGACAATTGAAATTACTAATTTCCCGGTAATTAATAGAATATTTTATAATCACCGATCAATAAACAAATATAAAAATATTTTGTATTGTAAATTAGTTTAGGTACAACGCACGTTTGGGCAGAATCAGCAGAAGAAACTGATTTTTAATGTCAAAAACAAACAGTATTTATTCAGTTTCATACGCACGAACATGAATAAAATGAAATGTCCCCTGATTCCTCATGAATCCTTGCAAAATGTCCATATTTATGCAACCAGCATAGCTGAAGTGTTATACAAGTAGCAAGCATAACAATATCGGTGATTAAAACCATCTATTGCTGAATAGATTAACTTTATATTATTTAAACATTGCTTATGGTTTCTGCGCTTATAATCTGAAGATATGAAAAAATGTATATCAACGAAAAATAAGTAATTGGAGACACGCACTATAAAAAACAAAGAACAATTGTAAACAGTTTTTTATTATGAGAAACACAACCTTGTCCAAGTATTTTATTTCTATAATACATGTTTTTATTTTATATGTTAAATATTTATTATATATTTAATCGTAATGTACCTCTAAACAATAAAAATTCCTATACATAATATTACATATGAAATTTTCAGTCACATGTGATTACTGTGTGTTACTTTATATTAAATTATATAAATACTAGTAATTATCAACAATTTACTAATGTTTAGATGGAATAATGTCATAATTAGGCTTATTTGAAATTAATTATATTTAATATCCTGTAAAGATGTGAGAATTTAATTGAATTCAATGGAAATTATTTTTCCAATGTAAATAAAATTATTTTTAACAATTAAAAAAACATAGTTGGGAAAATTACGTGCATATTTCATAAAATACAGCTTAATGTTCAATAAAAACCCTTTTATCAGGCATATATTATGTTCATGGTTATTGCAAAAACAAACAATTATGCTTTTAGCTCGCCATATATTATATTTGGTGATTATTATTATATTTACTTCCTAACACAAAGTAATAAATAAGTCATATAATCATGAAATATTTCGCACTCAAGTTTGCAACGGATATGCACGTGTTGCCATCCCTGAATCGGTTGTGACTACCTTCGGAATGTCAAAACTATCAAACATCAATCATTAGACTAGTATTTGGTCTAGATAAGATATTCAAACCGAAAGTACATGTTTACTTAATCATAAATATGCATTTTTTGTCCTTTCGCCAATAACACTAAAACGGCTGCATTTATAACAAAAATAGTAATATTCATAATGAAAGGCATTAATATTTCGCACAACTTTTATTTGAAAAGTATCTTCAGAAAATGTACCAGTTACGAGAAACTCGCTACGGAAAATCATAAATATGCATTATTTTTGTTCAATCTCCTATATCATTAAAACAGCTGCACTTATGGCAAAAATAGTAATGTTCAAAATGAAAGACATTAATATTTTGCACAACATTTGTTTGAAAAGTTTCTTCAAAAATTGTACCAGTTACGAGAAACCTACTACCGAAAATCTTAAATATGCATTTTTCTGGTTCTATCTCCAATATCACTAAAACGGCTGCACTTATGGCAAAAATAGTTATATTCAAAATGAAAGATATTTATATTTTGCATAACTCTTGTTTGAAAAGTATCTTCAGGAATTGTACCAGTTACGAGAAACCTGCTACGGAAAGACTTAAATATGCATTTTTCTGGTTCTATCTCCAATATCACTAAAACGGCTGCACTTATTGGAAAAAATAGTTATATTCAAAATGAAAGATATTCATATTTTGCATAACTCTTGTTTGAAAAGTATCTTCAGGAAATGTACCAGTTACGAGAAACCTGCTACGGAAAATCTTAAATATGCATTTTTCTTGTTCTATCTCCAATATCACTAAAACGGCTACACTTATGGCAAAAATAGTTAGATTTATAATGATTGAAATTTATATTTTGCACAACTATTGTTTGAAAAGTTTCCACAGAATATGTACCAGTTACGAGAATACTGTTACGAAAAATCATAAATGTTCAGGGCACTCCACAATATTTCTACAATTATTTCTAAATTTTCCAGTTCACACTGACCCATGTCATATATTGCTCAATATTATCGTAATTTTAAACATGTGTAACTAAGCAAGGATCAAAATATTATCAGTGACGTTTTTCGTACAATTATTATTATGTGATGTAACATTGATCATTTTATATGTCATTTATGTTTGCATTAAAAATATAAAATCAAAAAGAAACTTAACGATAAGATGATATTGTATAAATATAAACATAACATTGCTGTAATTAAGCCGTAATTAGCTTCAAAACCTGCTCCTAAGAAGGTATCGGAGCAATTTACACCAAATTTGCTACACATATAATTTGGCATCCCATTTGAATCCCTTCGCAGTTTAAATCCAATCGCCCGTTTACTTCCCGAGTTATAGGGCCCCAAAATTTGGAGCCCCCCTTAATACTGCCCTTATAAAAATAATTTAAACACCCAAAAATTTTACTAAAAATTCTAAGATATCTTACATTTACAAGATTTTTTAAAATTGTTAACCCAAAGGCCATAAAGAATTATTAAATAGTATAATTTTATCAAAATTATCTACAAAAAATTTTAGACTTTTTATATTAATACAATTTTTTTAAATTGTTAACCAAAAGGGCATAATACTTAAAAACCGCTACTCGCGTCGCATATTTTACTTATAAGGTGAGCTGGACGCATAAGTGCGTTTTACCTAAGCATGTTTTTAAATAAAAATAATCTATAAAAAATTGTAAGCCTTTTTATATCTATAACAATTTTTCAAATTGTTAACCAAAAGGGATTAATAATTAAGAACCGCTACACGCATCGCATATTTTACTTATAAGGCGAGCTGGACGCATAGGTTATTGAATATTTTTGGTATGAGATTTCGGCAAAATTTATATTTCGAAAGTCTTGCATATTTTTATAGTTTTTTTTTTTTTTTAATTGATGAGAGCCGTTTAATGGTAACCCAAAATACACGTGTATATCCGTTGATATCTCAAGTTCGTAATGTTTCATGTTTACAATACTAATCACTTCGTAAACGAAAGTTAAAATGGCGTATCACTTTACAACTATTAAAAAATATTTATGTTCGATTAAATTAGCATAATAAATTTGTTAGGAGCTTTATTATCATCGTCTTTCATGGCAAACGAAAATCGACTGATATTTCAAGTGATTGTTGTGATACAGTCATTTCACACCTACGCATACTGCAACCAACGTTACATAAGTGTATTTCTTATGTATCTACATGCTACATGGCATGTTTTAAATAAAGCAATCACTCTCTGTTATATACACTTATACCCTGCGGTTGTTATTTTTATTCTATGATTCTTTAAGAGTCTCATCATCTTCCTCTTCCATGGCAAGTTCAATCGCCCTCTGACGACGTCGAACCAAGGGTGTTTTCGCCCACCACAATAGCATTGCGTCTTCTTCTTCCCGGTAAATGGGTATGCGTGTACTAAGGCAATTCACTAGTTCAGCTGGATTTAGCGGATGTACACGTAATTGCAGCATTCGTTTACATGTCATCACTTCATTTACACAGCTTACAATTGAACCTAAAACAAAAAATTCATTATTTTGCAAAAAAAAAGTGCAAATTTTAAAATTCAAAGTTATATATTTTAATATTTTTAATGACCTTTTGGTTAACATTATGAAAAAATCTAGTAAATATAAAATATCTTAGAATTATTAGTAGAATTTTTAGGTGTTTAAATCATTTTTATAAGGGCAGTATTAAGAGGGGCTCTACATTTTGAGGCCCAATAACTCGGGATCAATAACATGATGCCTCGCAATTTCGAAATAGAATTGACTATTCTATTTCGAAATTTCTTTACAATTATAATTATAAGCTCTTCAATCATGACTTCCAGAAATGGGAGATTTTTATAATTTTTTTTTTTTTTTTTTACCGAGATTTGGTCGTATGATATTTCGTTCATAGGCTGACACACCGCTAGCCTCATAACCATCATGGTTGTCTTACGAGTATATTAAGATTGATAATATACTATAAATATTTAATTTTAGCGTTGGTGACGTCATAAAATTATAATATGTTTCTTTATCTAATTATAAATAATTTCCGAGTTCATTTAAACAATATTACTCTGCAATTCTTCCCCAATTTAGCTCACTGTACGAAGTATTCAGTCGTGTGTCTGTAGCATTCTTGGACAAAAATATACCATTAACAAAAAGAGTTTGTCTCGTCGCCCTGAACCCATAAATATATATAACTGGATGTTAGTCGTCAGTCGCTCGTAAGACCAAATTTGTCCTACTCTGAAGGTACCCAAGCGATTTACACCAAATTTGCCATACATTTAATTTGGCGTCCCATTTAAATTTATTCGCAGTTTAAATCTAATCACTCGTATACTTCCCGAGTTATAGGGCCCTAAAATGTAGAGCCTCCCTTAATACTGCCCTTAGAAAAATAACTAAAACATCAAAAAATTCTACAAGATATTCTAAGGTATTTTATATCTACAAGATATTTTCATATTGGTAACCCAAGGGCCATATAAAAAAATATATAATATTATATCTTTAAATTTTAAAAATTGCACTACATCCTTTGTTTGAGTATATCAAAAATATCTATAAAAACTTGCAAGACTTTTTATATATATAAAATAATAAATAAATATAATTATATTTTATATACCAAGCGTAGAGTAGGACGGAAAAATCCGCTACGCGCATCTCATATATTATTTATAAAGCGAGTTGAACGCATAAGTGCGTTGTATCTATGCTTGTTTTATTTGAATTCAGCAATAATAATATAATACAATATTAAAATTGCATTGTCATTTACTATATTTAAATTAAATTTGTATTTTAAACACTTATTGTTTCACATTTAAATTAAATTAGTAATGAAATATATAGCAAATCGCAAACAAACAAGCTTAGGTACAACGCACCTATGCGTCCAGCTTGCCTTATAAGTAATATATGCGATGCGAACAGTTTTTAATTATAATAGCTTTTTGGTAAACAATTTGAAAAAATGTTATAGAAATAAAAAATATTTAGTGCATATTTTAAAATTTTAAATAATTATATTCAATATTTTTTTACGGCTTATGGGTTAACAAAATGAATAAAAATTGTAGATATAAAATATCTTGGAATTATAAGCAGAATTTTTGAGTGCTTTAGTTATTTTCATTAGGGCAGTATTAAGGAGGGCTCTAAATTTTAGGGCCCTATAACTCGGGAAGTATACGAGCGATTGAATTTAAACTACGAGCGGATTCAAATGGGATGCCAAATAATATGTGTAGCAAATTTGGTGTGAATCAGTCCGGTACCTTCAGAGAAGAAAGCACAAATTCGGTCGAGCGGACGACTAACACTTTTTTGATCCATAAATACGACTTTAGCGTTTTACTCTGGGAGTAAATGTTATACCAGAGATAACGAAATTTAAAGGTTGGAAATACCGGTTCTAACGGATTGTTCACAGCGAAACAATCAGTAATTAAGCTTAGAAATTATAAGTAATAATTCCAGTTGGTTGTATGACATACAAAGTTAACGTTCACAGCAACAAAATTTATGATACATTGTGTTAATTTTGTTGCTTGGAATATTAGCATTGCTTTTCATAATACAAACTCGATTATTATTTGTAATTTTCTAATCTTAATTACTATTTACTTCGCTGTGAACACGCCTTAAACCGATCAGAATTATATTATGGACAAGAAAACAACACACCTAAAGTAAACCCATCTGATATCTTGCTCATACCGCTAATATCAAATTGCCAACCGATTGCCTTGAATTGCCCAAGCATATATTTCCACATGCAGTACCTTGCACTATAGTCTGGACGTGGGATCAGCAGGTACTTCTGGTACACTTGAGTTAGAAGTTTCTGGTCACTTTCCCATGGGCAATACGATATTCCTATCAACATTATTCGATCTTCGGGTCCTATGCCTAGTCACAAGTAGATCTATTTCAATAACAAGCACAAATTCTCTCCCCAGTGCAACGGTATAATCTATTAGATAGATTTTCTAAATTCATTCATTTATGTAGAAAACATGTGTAACCACGATTGGATTTAAACTGGGATACCAAAGAATATGTGAAGCAAATTTGGTGTAAATTGCTCCGGTACCTTCAGAGGAGTAGAGGGCACAATGTGAATTTATTAATGAAATCCTTACAAACTATGCCTACCTTTAACAAATTTAGGTAAATCTTTTTTCAGCCGTTTAGGATCTGATTTATCTCCTTTGGCAGTCTTTTTCATGAACGGTTTCTCTGCGCACTCCATATAAATAACAGCTGGTTGCAGTAAACGTGACACTTTACTGACAAGATGTAACAACATCGTTAAACCAGATTTACCGGGATATTTTCCGACAATATTCGCAGGAGACAAATCGAATAGTAATGCTCCAGTTTCGGTACAAATTGCGTGAACTAACATATCCTTCCCACTGCCATGAGCACCTAATAACAAAACATTCGAATATCAACAATCTAATCAAGACCATATACAAGTCTTAAGTTTAAAGTTTCACAATATTACGTTCGACAGTTTCGGCTCTAGAGCGTTCACAGACAGATGTCATTCCGAAAATAGTTACAATCGATTCAGCGAAGGTGAAAACGTGTATATCCGTTAAAATCTCGAGTTCGATATGTTTGATGATTCCTATACTTACTTATTACTTCGTAAAAGGAAAAAAGTAACGAGAAAACTGCTACGGAAAATCTTAAATATGCTTTACCTGCTATAAGTAAAGATCGTAATAGAGGCGTTGATTCCCGTAGCATAGTTGACGACAAAGGAATTATACAATTTTCGGTGACCAATTGCCGTAAATCTCCAATTGCTATCGGTGGTTCTCTGCCTCTATTATGCGGAGCATGACTGCAATGAGATTTCTCCCCAACGAAATCTTTTAAATAAACTGCTGGGTATCTAAAATGGCACTGATCAGACATGCACATTTTTCGTTATCAGCAAATACATAAAGACCAGATATTGAAATGCTTGCGACTGTACCACAGTATTTACAAATGCTACCGCTAGTGGCAGTACAATTTTTCGAAATGTGACTATAAAATGTATTTTTAGTAAATATTTCTGTTAATAATTGCAAGTTATATATAAATTGTGAATATCTTTCTTCAATTCATAATAAACCTTTTATAAGAATCACCCATTTTTATTGGAAAATGTTCCATTTATTTGTATATGTAAAATACATAGATTTTGTAATATTTCGGCTGTACACTTGTGCAATAGATTATACTTAAGCGGCATATTTTTTTTTGGAACGAATATATTTTAATTTAGGAGCGGAACGATGCTTTTGCTTTCGCGCTACTGGGATTCCCCGTAATGTAGTCATCTAAATATACCTTCGTATGATTCCATTTGCAACCATTTCTTCAAATAGCGATTCTGTAGTTCTATCTGGTGTAAGATCTTTCTCTTTTTTCTTTTTGGATTTTTTACCGCCACGTCTGGATTTTTTACTAGCTTTCTTCGGTTTTTTGCCTTTATAGCCACGATCTTTGTCAAGGGCATCCTAAAAACTACCATGATTAGAATGCATTACGGATGTGGTTTTAAGTATATAAAGCATTCGGTCGTGTCTGTAACATTTGGGATTCAAAAATATGTGATGAATTCTATTTTAATTTACTAGATTCTGTGCCTACAAATTTCAACATTTGAAACAAAATTTGGAAAACAAGCTTAGGTACAACGCACCTATGCGTCCAGCTCGCCTAATAAGTAATATATACGATGCAACAGTTTTTAATTATTATAGCATTTTGGTTAACAATTTGAGAATATGTTATAGATATAATTTTTTGTAGATTATTTTGATTTAAGTGTATATTTTAAAATTCAAAACTATAATATTTAATAAATTTTAATGGCCATTGCGTGAACAATATGAACAATTCTTGTAGATAAAATATTTTAGAATTACCAGTAGAATGTTTGGGTGTTTTAATTATTTTTATAAGAGCAGTTTTAAGAGGGGCTCCAAATTTGGGGGCCTTATAACTTGGGAAGTATACAAACGATTGGATTTAAACTGCGGATTCAAATGGGATGTCAAGTAATATGTGTAGCAAATTTGGTGTAAATTGCTCCGGTACCTTCAGAGGAGTAGAGGGTACAAATTTGGTCTTACGAGCGGACGACTAACATCCAGTTATATATATTTTTGGATTCAGGGCGACGAGACAAACACTTTTTGTTGTTCTAAGGATATCTTTTGATCCGAGAATGCTACAGATACACAACCGATTGCTTTAGCTACTCCGGTACTTCATACGGCGAGCTAAAAGCGTTTGTGTATGTTAGTTCGTAAGATTTACATAGCGTTCCGGATAGAGAACTAGAGACATGTGTATATGATACGGGTACATGGTGCTCACGGGTTAGCTTAGTAAATAAATATATATATATATATATATATATATATATATATATATAAGGTAAGGAAGATAAGGAATCCCCTATATATATATATATATATATATATATATATATATATATATATATATATATATATATATATATATATATATATATATATATATATATATATATATATATATATATATATATATATATATATATATATATATATATATATATATATATATATATATATATATATATATATATATATATATATATATATATATATATATATATATATATATATATATATATATATATATATATATATATATATATATATATATATATATATATATATATATATATATATATATATATATATATATATATATATATATATATATATATATATATATATATATATATATATATATATATATATATATATATATATATATATATATATATATATATATATATATATATATATATATATATATATATATATATATATATATATATATATATATATATATATATATATATATATATATATATATATATATATATATATATATATATATATATATATATATATATATATATATATATATATATATATATATATATATATATATATATATATATATATATATATATATATATATATATATATATATATATATATATATATATATCATTTTAAAGTCATCATCAGATGTCTCTTTCTAAACCCTAAAACTTTTGACCCACATAATTTTTCTTGATTTCACTTAGTTTTCGAGATATTTAGGTGCATCGAATCAAATACCCCACCCTGTATATATGGGGTATTCAATGTTTTGAAAAATGAAAATATATTTAAAAAAATGTATTTCCCGATGTGTTCAATGCGTGTGATTTTTTTCAGAAATTTTGGACAGTAAGTTTCGGAGTTATTGCACTTTTAAGCAATTTCACGCGATTTGGTCAATTTTCATCCTTACTTTACACCAATAAAAATTAAATTTAGAAGAAAATCTCCAATGCAAAGTTTGTTGGAATTACGACAAAGTAAAAAAAGAAAGAGTTTGAATTGTTGTATATTTATTTATTAAAGATAATTTTAAAATTGAATAGAACCTGTAATAATTGTAATTCGGCCCGCATCATATCGTCCACAACTTTTCGTAACTCATTCTCCAGGTCTCCCATTTGCTCATTGATAATAATTTCCTCGTAATGCATCTGGCGAGGGTTCACGCTTTCATCTTTACTCTTCCACATTTCTTCGTACCTGAAATATAAACTTATCATCTCACAATTCACACACAATCTCGTCTGCACCGTGGATAGTTCTCGAACCTTGTAGATGATTCAAGTAATATTATGTCCTATATATAAGCATACCTCGCGCACAGAACGAACACAGTAAGAAATAAATAGTGGTCGCGTGGAGACAGAAATTAACATAAAAATTGTAAATTTTACTTACTCTTCATTTTTGGTCGTAATTTCAGGAAGAAAAGTAGAAATAATTGCTTTAGTATCAGTTTCTTCTTCTTCATCGCCATTAGTCTTTCCTTCTTTGCCTTTATCAGGTTTAACTTTCTTCCCTTTTGAATCTTTGGAAGATTTTTCAGTTCCAGTAGATTTACTTAGTTCACTATCGGTTCCTTTTTTACAATAATATTATTTAATTTACTTAAGTTTATAGTGGGATTCATATACCTTGACGACTCATCATAATTCTGGAAGCCGATCGCTCTGACCCAGTATATTCTGGTATTTTACCCGTATGCTCCTTGTATTCGTACAACCAACCGCGAACTTGATCACTAAGGTGCTCTAACATAGGGCCTCGTTGCGTCTTTTGCAGTTTATCTTTACATTGCACGATTGCATCTTCGTACTCCTTTTGTCGTTTATCTTGTAGTACTAGTCTGGATTTCCATATTTCTTCAGCATGCTCTATTTCTTTACTCTGTGTTTTTGGAGGTGGTAACATACCTATTGATAATTAAACACGCAAGAGCATTATTAACGATTATACTAGTTTGCCAATATGTATAATTTTAATTATTTAACTCGCCGTACTAAGTATAGCGCTGCGTATAACATAACGCCGTAACTTAAACCTGTTTGAGCGCTCGTTTGTAAGTTACGGCGTTATGCTATGCGCAGCGCTTGAGTTGATACCGAATACAAATTGTGTTTATTTAAGGCTAAGGGCCCACATTAAAATTTACATGGGCTCTAGTTTATAATTAAAGCTAACTTTTAAGATCAGTCAGCACTTATACTTTTTCTACATTCATTATGATTATATGCATTTAATAATTAAACTGTAATTACAAATTATAAGAAAATTCAAACTATTCTTTTTATTTCTTTGTTATATTTGCATCAAACTTTCCATTGGAAATTTAAATCTAAATTTAATTTTTATTGGTGCAAAATAATAATGAAAAATGAGCAAATTGCGTGAAATTGCTTAAAAGTGTAATAACTCCGAAACTTACTGTATAAACATTTGTTTTTAAATAAATTTTCATTTTCTAAAAATGGAATATCCCATATATACAGAGTGGGGCATTGGAATCGATGCACCCAAATATCTTGAAACTAAGTGGAATCAAGAAAAATGTTTGGGACAAATGTTGTAGGGCTTGGAAAGAGACATCTGATGATGACTTTAAAATGACCTTGAAATAGTTTTTGCGGTTTTTTCAAGGTTAACATCATTTTTTAAATGGAAACAAAGATTTTTGATATCGGCAATCGAATGAGCGGGTAATTTTTCGTTCAGAAAACGTAATTTACTGTTGTGACTTTGAAATTAATTTCATTAAGAAAAATCAGAAATCATTTGGTAAATATATATTGCCTTCAACATGGCAATATATATTTACCAAATCTCTTTTTACTTTCTTTTACAGAGTAATAAGTAAGTATAGGGATCACCAAAAAAATCGAACTCGAGATTTCAACGGATATACACGTTTTGAGCTTCCCTGAATCGAATGTGACTATTTTCGGAGTGACGTCTGTGTGTGTGTGTGTGTGTGTGTGTGTGTGTGTGTGTGTGTGCGTGTGTGTGTGTGTATGTGAACGCTCTAGAGCCGAAACTGTCCAACGTAAAATTATGAGACTTCAAACTTAAGACTTGTATATGGTCTAGTTGTGCACCTCCTATTTTTGAAAAGAATATTCAAACCGGCAGTGCATGTTTACTCTATGCATTTTTTGTTCAATCTCTAATATCACTAGAACGGCTACACTTACGGCAAAAATAGTTATGTTCATAATGAAAGATATTAATATTTCGCACAGCTTTTGTTTGAAAAGTTTCTTCAATAAATGTACCAGTTACGAGAAAACCGCTACCGAAAATTTTAAGATTCTTGTTTACGTTGTCATGGATTTGAATGTAGCTTAATTAATCGGATCATCTGCGCCTGTCAATATTTCGACAAGAAAACAAAATGGTCTGAATTAGATAAATGACATTTCAAAATATTTCTGTAGAGAATTGGTTAGTTTTGATAGTTAGTTCTTCAAAACCATTCCAAATTGATATTGGAATAATTTTCAACCCATTCATTTATATAAGCTTGGTTTTCATATTGTTTCTGTTGGATTAATATTTCCTAATATTATATTTTTATAATCAATAAATGTTGATGAAAACTAGGTAAAAGAAAGTCCCGCGTTGGCCACAACCCATTTTTTTGTATGAAATTAATCGTATCAATTACTCTCACGTTTTGGAATATGTAGTTAATCCCGTTAAGATAACAATTTTTATAATGATATTACGATTGTTATTAACAATTTAAAGTTATATTTTGAAAATTTTGCCATTTTTGGAGCTGTGGTGGACAGGAAAAATGCCGAAAAAAATCCTTTGGGAAGTTGATTGTATATATACAGAGGAAACTTCCTACAAATTTTTGTAAATTTTCATTGAAATAGAAGGGATTACGAGAGGTTCAAAGACGGCTTTGCAAGCTCTCTTTATACAACTATACCTCTGGTTCCTAACGGCCGATCAATATGTGCTCATTCTCTTTGTCAGTTGTTGCCCTTTAAAATGAGTACCTATCGATTAAAATCGACTGTCAGGATCCGGCGATACAGTCATTTAAATATAGTCTTTAAAAAGAAGGGTTTATTAAATTGATGCTAAAACGAGCCCTTGTAACCTAGGGCCTTAACATTTTTTATACTTATTCTAGAGGATATGACAAAGAAAATGAGTCTATGGGCGTCTCATTTGGTTGAGAGGACACTGATATTTTAATTTTTAAACATTTAAACACAATTGGTCAATTTTCGGGCATTTAAGTAACCTGCAATAGGGTCCCTGATGACCTAGAGGTCTGAAATTTTAGATTTGACCTTTTGTCGGTATGCCTTACAACATACTAAATTTTGAGCACAATACGTGACTTACGTGTCCAATTTTTACAATATATATATATATATATATATATATATATATATATATATATATATATATATATATATATATATATATATATTCAGTGGTATTTACCTATTAATAACATTTCTTCTAGTTTCTTCCTTTTCGTAATCCTTCTAGTAGTATACCCCCGCCAAATTTTTTGTATACACAATGCAGCCATTATACTAATTTTCCCCGAATCTTCCCCACTTCCGCTATCAACGGCAACCGGTTTACTTTTCTCTTTCAACATTCGTATTTCCTTCATAAACTGTGCCCTCAGTCTACCCTGTCTAGCTCTCTCATGACCTTGAATCAACTGAATAGATTCAACATCGCTCAATATTTTAACCACCTTAGGTTGATCCAAAAAGCCTAGTTTCTCTAAAACGTCATCTATGAACTGTAGCCGTAATCGAAGCTCTTCACGCCGTTCATGTTTGAAGCAATGTGGAACTTTAAGCTCAGTATGGTCTGGAGTTAAATTTAGGGCGTCTAAGGAATCACCACAATAAGTGTATTCGGATAAATCAGCTTCGATTAAATCGGTTTTAAGCTCGAGTACTCGTCCAAGGACAATTTCTAGTAGACGACGAATGTATTTCTTTTTTTGTGGCTGGACAATTTGGTCGACACATTCTGAGAGTTTATTGGCGACTACTATGTAGCGAAGGTATAGTTCTGCTAATTGTGGACGATGTATTCTGCGGTCTAATTGGGGGATTTCCCGTTGGATAGCTGTTGCTAGTAGGCCTTGTGTTGCGTGCCATTTTTCGTCGTATGTTTGGTGAGACATAACTTTATATTTATCTAAAGCTATATTGATCAATTGTGTAAGTTGTTGAGATATTGTCATTTAAGACCTACACATACTGCAACCAACGTTACATACATGCATTCCTGTATTTCTTATTTTCTAAATAAAACACTCTTCTTTGTTGTACCACAGACCCAACATACACAGACGACTAACGTAATGCATAAGCTATACAGCGCTTTCTTGTGTAGTTCCATTCACAAACTAAAATCATTTATTTAATATTTAATTAGATAATTATAGTTTGTGAATTGCGTGAATATTTTTAGTGTGGCCTCCTGTAGCCCGGGAATGGAACTACTAAATAAAGCGCTGTATAGTTTATGCATTACGTTAGTCATCTGTGTATGTCGGGTCTGTGGTTGTACTCATTCCCTGCGGTTGTTAGTTTATTAGCCCAACAATACACCTAATAACAGGACAAGTACAAATAATAACAAACTTTTGTACAATGATATAACAAAAAAAAAATGTGGAGTGGCCTACACTTGACTTTCTTTTACATAGTTTTTAATAGAAACAAACAAACTGTTACACCAATTAATACTCCACAGTAATACTATGAAATTGTACAATTTAGCTTATTATATTATTACGTTATCAAATACTGTTTCTTCAATAGAAAATATAGATTGTTTAAATATTCAAATGTATGTTCAATATTTACATTTTTTCAATATTTATCTTCAACGCACCTATGCGTCCAGCTCGCCTTATAAGTAATATATGCGATGCAAGCAGCGGTTTTTAATTATTATGCCCTTTAGGTTATCAATTTGAAAAAATGTTATAGATATAAAAAGTTAAAAAGAAATTAAAAATTATAATATTTAATCATTTCATATGGCCTTTGCGTTAACAATATAAAAATATCTTGTAGATATAAAATATCTTAGAATTTTTGGTAATTTTTTTAAATGTTTTAATTATTTTTATAAGAGCAGTATTGAGGGGGGCTTCAAATTTTGGTGCCCTATAACTCTGGAAGTATACGGGCGATTAGATATAAACTGCGAGCGGATTCAAATGGGATGCCAAATAATATGTATACCAAATTTGGTATGAATCGCTCCGGTATCTTCAGAGAAGTAGAGGGCACAAATTAGGTCTTACATGCGAGCGACAACTAACATCCTAGTATTTAAGTTATATATATATATTTTTGGATTTAAAATGAGATAAACACTTTTTGTTAAGGAATTTTTTTGATCCGAGAATGCTAAAGACGCACGACCGATTGCTTCTTCGGTAAAGCTAATAAACAATATGCTCGATAACCGATGTCAAATGACATAATTCATACGATTTATTATATAAAATCTTCATTCTTGCGTATTTAAAGGCAAAACATAATAAAATAGGAACATTTCAGATTTTTTGTAGCAGTTTTCTCGTAACTGGTACATTTTCTGAAGAAAGTTATCTAATCAAAATTACTAATTAAACTTAAACTTCTATTTACAATCTTATACGCCGTAATAAGTAAGTCAAGATTTCAACGGATATTAACGCTTGAACCGTCCCTGAATCGAATATGACGCTCTATAGCCAAAACTTTAGAACGTAAAGTTGTGAAACTTCAAGCTAAAGACTTCTATATGGTCTAGGTGTGCACCTATTTTTGAAAAGAATATTCAAACCAAAAGTGTATGTTTACTCTATGCATTTTTGTTCAATCTCCAATATCACTAGAATGGCTGCACTAATGGCAAAAATAGTTATGTTCATAATGAAAGATATGAATATTTCGCACAACTTTAGTTTGAAAAGTTTCTTCATAAAATGTACCAGTTACGAGAAAACGGCTACGGGAAATCTTTAAATTCTCACCAATAATACCTCTTTAATTTTTATTTTCACAATTTAATTAAACAAGCACAGTTATAATAAAGAATATATTTAATTTTTCAAATATGAAAACTGTATATGAACACTTAGTTCAGCTACACATGTGAACTTGAGTTGAATACTAAATCGTAATATAATTATTTATAGCCTATATTGAGTGGTTGTTATGGTGACCCTTGCCATGGCCATGGTAACTATAGGGCTATAAGAGTATCATATTGTGTTATATTGATTGTTCGACGGCACCTGGCTGCAATAAAAAGATTCCGAATTACATACGAAACAGTTTCCATCAACCACACGTCATTTTCCGTGCCAGCAACCCGTGAACCGATTCGTAACGTTACCTATTCGCTTCCCAGGCACAGGGACGTATTAGCTCGCCGTACGAAGCACAGATAATTCCCCTTATAAATATATTCAAATATAATTTTTAATTCTTACAGTTTTTAACTCGTCGAAGTACCGAAGAAGCGAAAGAAATCGGTCGGGTGTATGTAGCAATCTCAGATAAAAAAATGTCCTTAACAAAATGTGTTTGTTTAGTCGTCCTGAATCCAAAAAAATATATAACTTATTTACTTGGATGTTAGTCGTCGCTCGCTCGTAAGACCAAATTTGTGACCTCAACTCCTCTGAAGGTACCGCAGCGATTTACACCAAATTACACACATATTATTTGGCGTCCCATTTGAATCTGTTCGCAGTTAAAATCTAATCGCTCGTATACTTCAGAAGTTATAAGGCCCCAAAATTTTGAGCCTCCCTTAATACTGCCCTTAGAGATATAATTAAAACACCCAAAAATTCTACTAAAAAGTCTAATATATTTTATATCCCCAAAATGTTGCCGTAAAATATTAGTATTTATTATGATTTTAATTTTTTATTTCATCCAAATAATCTACAAAAAATTGTAAGACTTTTTAAATCTATAAAATTTTTCCAAATTGTTAACCAAAAGGCCATAATAATTAAATACTACTGCTAGTAGAGTATTACTCATAAAGCGAGCTGGACGCATAGGTGCATTGTACCTAAACTTATTATTATATCAAAATATTCTACAAAAAATTGTAAGACTTTTTATATTTATAACATGTTTTCAAATTGTTAACCAAAAGGCAATAATAATTAAAAACCGCTGCTCGCATCGGATATACTTATTAGGCGAGCAGGACTCATAGGTGCGTTGTACCTAAGCTTATTATTAAATCAAAATAATCTACAAAAAATTGGAAAGACTTTTTATATCTATTACATTTTTTCAAATTGTTAAACAAAAGGCCATAAATAAAAACCACTGCTCGTATCGCATAGGTGCGTTGTTCCTAAGCTTGTTCAACATATATTTCACTTTTAATCTGCAATAAGCATTACAAACACGTTCTCAGTCGATCTTTTTGTGTTAATCGGTAAAAAATGACATACATTATTTATATTTTGTTTATCTGGCATAACTCTCATAGATTTAATAATTAATCATGCACTAAATAGATAATAGGGAGCTAAAGGCATTGGTGCCTGCACCTATACTTGTTATTTTAAATCAAATGTTTTAACCAATGTACATTTATCTTTTACAATGTTCCGCTTCGCTAAAAACTTAGGTAGTGGCACGAATCGGGACTATGCATCAGGTATAAATTGTGTGACCCTAAAACGTTGCACGAAACGGCACCAAGTCGTTATCTGGTACCGATATGTACTGAGATTCAATAAAAGGCGAAGCAAAAATGTATTTATACAAATAAAACTCACTAAATACCAATTTTATATTACTTTATTATGGATCCATATAATAAATATACAGTATTTCAACATCATTTATAATATATATATATTCTTATTAATATTATTGGAACAAAAGGAAGATCCCTAAAAATAATTGGTAACAGATGTATATTATGTACCTAGATTATAACACCATTTATTCTAAAGTAAAGTTGGCCGAAGAAAGAAAAGTTGTCGATAGTTCGGTAGTGCTTGTAAAATTTAGGGGAAGTACACTAGAGACCAAAGTGGCGGTTGTGGTAGATATGTTTAGGGGGAACATATGAAGGGCACACGGATCATTCGATACCGGGCCTAGGATTTTATCTAACAGATACGCAGCTATGGAACCGAATGTCAGTCCGAAGTTGTACGAGAGTGTCATTATATTACCTAGAAATTTAACATCATATTTAGTTGTTTAGGAAGTATTAAGCTACGTAAACATAAGATTAGTGCACTTGGTAAAGCAGTTAATAGTGTAGAACTGTGAATATAGGCATCGTTCACATATGATTAGTACGAGTTAGTTACGAACTGTCACTTATGTTAGTTTAGTTTGAACGAGGGATCATGCATTTTCTTTTTGATTGATGTCTTTATGGAAAATTTATTTAATTTTCCATATACAGTGGAACTGCAATATTCGTTATTAATCCGTTCCTGAGGAGATTATGAATATTAAAATAGACGATTATCAAACGAATTTTCCCCATAGGAATTAACTAATAATAGACTAATCAGTTCCCAGCCCCGAATTTGCCTATCGTTTATTTAACAATCAAAATTTTCACTCAAAAATCAATGCCGTAAATACGCGATATACAGTTTTTTAAATTTTCATAGATGACAACGTAGTGTCTTTTAAAACTAATTATAATTTGAAACACTTGATTTAAGACGGTACAATTGATTACAATTTGAATTTCAATTCATTATTAGTAATTGGATCGCTATGAATGCACCTTAAGGGGGCATATACCCATCTAACGCCTAAAAGTAGCCTACTTTTAAGATTATTGTAACTCATTTAATCCGCCCCTACACCCTTTTCCGTAGGCCTTGTTTAAAAAACAGAGGGGCACGGTTCCCAGAATTTTTCCGAGCTGGGTTTAATGAAAAAAAAAAGCGAAACGGATTTTTTGATGTCAAGTTAATTTTGCGTCGTTTGACGGATGTTTTTCTTATTAAAATTTGAATTCAACATAAAATGGCAGCCTGTTATAAAATAAAGTCGATTTTTCGTATTCATTTGTGTTAAAAAAATTAAAAATATGAAAATTTCTGAAAAATATCCGTCAAACGATGACAAATTGTATAAGCTACAAGGGGGAGAAAAACCAAAACGATTGAATAAACCGTTAAAAATATATCCTGGGAACCGTAAATAAAAACATAGTTTTGTGAAAAACGCATTTAAAGTCGTGTCTGATTCCGATTTCAAGTTCCATATTTGCAGCGACTTACGCTTGTCCGTAGGACCTCAAACCTTTACACGTGCTCATCGCGATGCATGTCTGAATTTCACTGATAGGTAACCTCAAAACAAAGCAAAATGGAGAGCGCGCGTAAGTAGCACTCGGAGGTTGCTCGACCTAAACCGCTGTAACTTTTGTAATAATTCGAATTTTGATAAACGGCTTCAAAAATCAAATTCTTAAATAGTTTCTCTAAAAGAATATGTACGAAAATATTAACGATTTTTTGAAAACGCTAAAGGGGTAACACCACTTTGACCCACCGAAATATAAGGCTCTTTCGAGAATTTTTAATAATGACATGAAAAGGTTTTATGAAAATCTAAGTACACTTCTTTATTATATATACATTAAAGTAGAAAATTATTTTTTATTTTTTCGATATATTAAGAAATGGCGGCTTAACAGCTGATAATCGGGAGCGCTGCGAAAATAGATGGTTAAACGGTGTCAGTGATAAGTCACTTTACATGTAATTTAGAACAGTGAAACAAAAAGAAATCGTTTCCTTAGTCCAAAAGTTATCGAAATACGTAGCCGTTTTAAAAAATATGCATTTTTAATGAAATGGCATCGATTCAAAGTAAAACATACATTTTTAGCCAATAATTTCGTTACTTAGTATAGAAACTCGAGATAGCAATATTTTCAAAAAATCCTACGTACTTCGATAGAATAATATGTGACGATTATATTAAAAAAAAAAAAAATCGAGAGTGCGACTTCGAAAATGTGTTTTTGAGAAAAACGCTCGAATACACAGCTACAGCGTTTATACTCAAGCGGTTATAACCGACTCTTCCTTCAAATTATTTCAACAGTAAACAGCATACACGTCATCTACTGGCAGGTTGAAAGAGTAATTACTCATAAGGTAAACGATTTTAGGCAGGTAATACGTTTGAAACTCCGTTTTTTCGATATCGTTTCGATACCAATAGAATATAATTTTCATATATATATATATATATATATATATATATATATATATATATATATATATATGTATATATATATATATATATATATATATATATATATATATATATATATATATATATTTATATATATATATATAGAGTACTTTGGGATAGAATTTCGAGTTTTGAATAGGCGAAAGTGGTGTTACCACACTAATCTTATGTGAACGATGACTTCTGCTCAAATATCATAAACTAACCAGTCAGTTCCCTATGGTTTTCTGGCACCCTGCTCGGCGCTTGTATCATAGGAACACTACCCAATACACCATTGCTCAATCCTAACAACAAACAGAACAGCACCGGAAATGGCTCGGATGCAAAGAACGGATGTGCCCTTGGCGCTGCACACAGTAACACTAACGGAATGAAAACGAACCGGGCGATTGAACAACGTAACAAACGATCTGTTCGCCAATGCCATGAAGCTGCAGCTAATATTTTTCCTAAGATAAATGAATCATATTAAGCTAATATTAAGAATGGAATATGAAAATAATACCTATAAGATCAGCGCCATTGAAAACTGCCATGAGTAGAACAGGCATCCAAGAACCTAATCGGCAACTGGATATTTCAGACACTATGCCAGGGTACAGGCATAATGTCACGAAATATGCAAATCCTATGGTTGCCATGTACGAATGGATAGCGGCAGCCACCTCTTTTCGTGCTTGCAGCCCCTCTAAGAAATAAAAATAATAATATATTGTAAAAATGTAAATTGACATAGACGGGAATTGAACTTCCGACCTCCAGGGTGAAAGCCGAGAGTCTTAACCTCTGCGCCATTCTCCAAATTCTATATTATAAGGCGTGTTTGTAATTAAGTAATAGTATGATTCGTAAAGGGAAGGGGACTGTCAGTTTCTGATCACAAAATGGAAGAGTAGGGATAACTAATAACGAACGAAAAAACGTGATTCTCATAATCATAATTACATTGATTAGTTATTGCTGTTATTGAATCATTGGCAAATATCAAAATTCGCCACCCATCAAAAATTAACTAAATCTATATGACTATATTTAAATGACTGTATCGCCGGATATTGATAATCGATTTTTGTTGATAGGTATAATATTACGATTATTATTAACAATTTTAATGCTATTTTCTGAATCTTTTTCCATTTTTGAAGCTGTGGTGGGTAGGAAAAATTCCCAAAAAAATCCTTTGGCGAGTTGATTGTACATATAAAGAGGAAAGTTCTTACAAATTTTTGTGAATTTTCATTGGGATAGAAGGGATAACGAGAGGTTCAAAGTCGGCTAAAAACGCGTATTTTGCCAAAAACGTTATCTTTATACAGCTATATCTCTGGTTTCTTAACACCGATTTTAATCAGTATGAGCTCATTCTCTTTATTAATTGTTGCCCTTTCAAACGAGTACCTATCGATAAAAATCAATCGTCAGGATCCGACGATACAGTCATTTAAATAGAGTCATTAAAAAACAAAAAAGGATTTAGTTAATTAGACTCTAAATCGAACCCTTAAAACCTAGGGCCTTAAAAAATTGTATGCTTATTCTAGTGGATATAACAAAGAAAATGAGCCCATGAGCGTCATATTTGCTAATATATTTATTTTTAAACATAGGCCTAAATTGGCCTATTTTCGGGCATTTAAGGGACCCTGATGACTTAGGGGTCTGAAATTTTAGATTTGACTTTTTTCGGCAAGCTTAACATCATACTAAATTCGTGACTTACAGGCGTCCAGCTTTTAAAGAAAAGTAAAAACAATGCTCATAAATACTGGATAACTTAAATATTTTTCATCTTACATTTATTTAGCTATCCTAGAGGATTATCACTAAACCGCTTTGTAGGCTTAATCTACACACTTCAAACTATCGAGGAATACAAAAACCAAAACGATTGTAAGTACCTCCTAAAGTTTGGACTCAGTTTCCGGAAGACAATCTTGTGAAATCACTAATAATATAATTAAGTGTTTGCTGGATGTGATTATCTTACTTTTGAATCCGCCTTTTTTGTTAGTGCCGCCCCTGATGACAATATCTTCAACTTTGTAAGTAGGGGCCGGAGCGGATGGTTCGTACGCCGGATTGGCAAAGCTCAAACCACTTCCTGACGCAGTCGGTGGAGGACTGTGTTGTAGTTTAAGCACACCATACTGCCCTTCACTTGAATCGATCTAAAATAAAATACAACCAAATCTTACGAATCATCTTTATGAATTTAAGTATTAATGTACCAGTCCAGCATCTTCGGTAGGCTCCAAAGTTATTTTCATTTTCGCCTGCTCACACAGGGTGATGTAAAAATGGGCAAAATCAGTCCTGCGCACTAGCTGATGTAGTACTGCGCAGATGAGGACCACAAACACCGATATTGCGAAGAATACCACGGTACTTCCCCGTTGATCTGGTAGAAGAAGTTTCGTCAGTACACGGTTGATCGAAGCTAGCTGGCCAGCAGCACCTAATCATACACACAATATGGTAAAGGACACTTCGGACTAATTCTATACCTGATTAAAATTCAATTTCATTTTGATAATTTGATTTAAAATGGGTCAAATATGAAATGTTTAAAAGGAATACGTGAGCTTTATCTCAGGGGGTTCCAAAATAAATTGACTATTGGAACGTGTAGATCGTCAAATTCTGCTTCAAAAAACGTGATTATTGCTTTAATACCCGTTACAGGGGGTTGAAAACGTTGATTCTTAACCAAAATATACTGATTTCTCATAGTTATAAGCAAATTACTCAAAGAGGATCACATTGTCGAAAAAGTTTGTCATAACTAAAATGTTAGCTTATAAAATTACAAAAATAATCCATGAAATAAAAATTTGTTTAGTCTCATTATTATTGAGTTACAGTTAATGTTAGATGCATTTAAACGTAGCTCTTCAAATAGTCATAACTCTAGTTTAAGAAAACTTTTCAACATGTATCTTAAACCAAATTAAAGCTAATTACAATAGCTTTGAACAATTTTTTGGAAAATTTTGACATCTGCGAAATTAAAAATGATACAAGGAAAATAATTACAAATTTTAAATTTTTACAAAAAAAATGCCAGTAAATGCCAAATAGGAGGAAAAAAAAATTCAAGTGCTATTTTTTGTTAGTCCTAACTATTATGTATACGCACACCATTTTTTGACCGTTAAGGATGGATTATCTAATAGATTTTACACCTAATGTATATTGAAAATTTTTGAAAATTGAATGTTTTTTGTTTTAAGATTAAATAACTTAGCAGAGAAGCATCTTAGGTGAATGTTTCTAGACAATAACTGGTGGCAATAAACTAAGAAAAATTTTGCTTTTCTTATTTTGTAGATAAATATAATAGCTTAGGAGTTAGATATGTTTGAACTTAACACTTAACGTTTTTTTTTTTAAATTGACGCATTTAAAATGAATATAGAAAAACTGATAATCCCTATACTATTTTGACCTACCTGACCTTAAAGAGAATTAAAATACCTTCAAAAGGCCGTTTTTGGGTGATTTTTAGCGTTAATTGCAAAGGAGATATGACCGAAATAAGATGCACGCCTCATTTTAGTATATTACGTGAAATTAGGGGAAATCTTATACACTTATATACTTTTTTGATATTCACGCACATTTCTGAAGTCGTTGGACATCGCATGCATGTATTTAATTGTGTAAATACGTTATGCTAATTTGTACCCCTATTATTTCGACTATATTAAAGATACAATCGCGAATTTTAAAATTCTAACTACAGATATTATTATAATTAGCGACTTTAAAAACATATACATGCATTTTTTCAATAACTAACTCTTAATACTTGAGTCAGTATTAAATTATGAAATTCAGCGGTCGTTCTCACCTTCTTAGGGGCAAAAGCATCTTAATTTTAAATATATTAAGTTGATACCCTAAAGTTTAAGAATCTGCAAAGAAAATCCGACGCAGGTATAGAATTAGTTCGAAGTTTGACTGCTACTAAACTAGTTATAGACATCGACTGGTTTATCACTGTGTATGAAACCTGACGGGCACTAGGTGTTATTCCGGGAGATTTGTCTCGATCTGATTTTAGTTATTTTATGGATGATTTGAATGCAACTTACTTTCTCCAGCCATGACTGCTTGCGTGTATCTTGCAGGCAGCATACTCGTGTATCCATAGAAACTGGATTGCTGCACTGAACACATGAACACCTGTAAACACCAATGTCTATCCTGCGCCTACTTCAATGTAACATCTACAATTTCATTTTGACCAGACTTTAAATTCATCATCAATTAACCGAACTATATACTACATATTATATTCTAAATATTGGATAGATTGTTTGAAGGGAAACATTGAATAACCTCAAATATACATTTGATAACGCGAACTGTTCCAACCCTAGAATAAATATGTAATTATAGAGCACTAGCTATTTATATATCTGGTGTGAGCGTCAAACGAACTTAAAGATCAGCTAACACCACTTTGGCCTCTTCAAAAATACAAGAATAAAAAAATCTCAGGATCATAATTTGTTGGATTGGTTCAGCCGGCTCTGTGAGTATATAGCCATAAAAAAATCTCGAAAGAGCCTTAAATTTCGATGGGTCACAGTGGTGTTACCCTTAGGTGTGAAAAGGGCATTAGGTAACTCTCCGCTAATTATGTTTAAAGTAAGTTTGTAAAACATACCTGTACAGCCAAGTGCAATGATTGCCACGGCCCCTAAATTAACAGCGTATGAAGCAGAGGTACTAAATGCTTCCCACCAAACCTCGCAAGTAGCCACGAAGAGTAACGTCGATAGGGAAACCAAATAGCCTAAACATTCATTAGTAAAATTACACAAGGTAGTGAGGAAAATGAAATAAAATTATTTTAATTTACCAAATGATATCCGCGCATTTAAGGATAACGTTTCCACGAGAACATTGTTGATAAGTACAGTGAAGAAGGCCACTATAATGTACACCAAAGACATGTCGAACACTACTGTTGTGCCAGGATAGCGTAATTGAAAATAGTCCACTGCCATTATGAAACTAGAGCAATTAAATATTTGTTGTCAGGTATTTTATGTTTCCGGAAATGAAAGGAAAGGTAACGGATATTAAACGGAACATTTTCGATACCAACAAAGTATGTAGAAACATATATTCCAAACTAAAATTATCAAAACATACCAATACATCATGAAACTCAACAGTAAAACGCTTATTATTTAATTATGTTTTGTGCCCTCTACTCCTCTGAAGGTACCTAAGCGATTTGAACCAAATTTGCCACCTATATTATTTGGCATCCCATTTGAATCCGCTTGCAGTTTAAATCCAATTGCTCATATACTTCCCGAGTTATACGCCCCCAAAATTTAAAGCCTCCCTTAATACTGCCCTTATACAAATAATTAAAACACCCAAAAATTCTAATAATAATTCTAAGATAGTTTATGTCTATAAGAATTTTGCATATTGTTAACCCAAAGGCCATAAAAAGATATTAAATATAATTTTGAGTTTTAATAATTAAAATAAATAATGTAAGACTTTTTATATCTATAACATATTTTCAAATTGTTAACCAAAAGGCCTTAATAATTAAAAACCAGTGCTCGCATCCCATATATTAATTATTAGGCGAGCAGGACGCATAGGGGGTTTGTATCTTTCATTATGAACGTAACTAGTTTTGCCATAAGTGCATCCGTTCTAGTGATAATGGAGAAAGGCCAAAATTCACAGAGTAAACATGCACTTCCGGCTTGAATATTCTTTTCAAAAATAAGTGGTTCGCATTTAGACCATATACAAGTCTTAAGTTTGAAGTTTCACAATTTTACGTTCGATTGTTTCGGCTCTAGAGCGTTCTCAGACAGACAGACACACAGACGTTATTCCGAAAATAGTCGATTCAGGGAGGGTTAAAACGTGTATATCCGTTGAAATCGCGAGTTTTCCATGATTACAAGACCGAGAAATTTAATTGGAATGGTAAATTATTTCAAAATCACTGATTTGACCTCACGGAATATCTAGTTTGGATATTATTTTTGTTGATCTGAGAATGCTACAGACACACGACCGATTACTTTAGCTCTTCTATCTACCAACCGCTGCTGCCCAGACTTTAGGATGAATATAAACCAAATTAAAGCTATATTGCTTAAATAAGCTATAAGCTTAAATATTGAATAAATAATGGAATTATGAGAAAGTTGAGGGAAGGCCACTCTCGCTTTTATAATACTGTGTTTGCCAATTGGCACTAATGTTGGTCGGTACGGAAAGGGAAATGGGTTGAGAAGTAACAAGTGTATTAAAATTAAAGCGTAGAAAATTTAACTGATGTAGTTTTAGAAATATTTCATTATCATCGAACCAAGCTTAAGTGCACCTATGCGTCCTGCTCGCCTAATAAGTATAATATATGCGATGCGAGCAGGGTTTTTAATTATTATGGCCTTTTGGTCAACAATTTGAAAAAATGTTAGATATCAAAAGTCTTACAAATTATTGTTGTTTACTTTCATAAAAAAATTTTAGTGCATATTTTAAAATTCAAAATTACAAATTTAATAATTTTTTACGGTCTTTGGGTTAACAATATGGCAAAATCTTGTAGATATAATATATCTTTGAATTATTAGTAGAGTTTTGGGATGTTTAAATTATTTTTATAAGGGCAGTATTAAGGGCGTTTGGATTTAAACTGCGAACGGATTCAAATGGGATGCCAAATATTATATGTAGCAAATTTGGTGTGAATCGCTTTGGTACCTTTAGAGGAGTAGAGGGCACAAATTTGGTCTTACGAGCGGACGACTAACATCTAGTTATTTATATATTTGGATTCAGGGCTACAAGACAAACACTTTTTATTAAGGCGAGCTAAAAATTAGGGTTCGAAGCCCTACTTTTTATTCGTAATAGAAATGGTTATAAAGCGTATAGGAATTCTTATAACTGTTACAAAATATTTATCTCATGCTAGAATGACCAGGCTATAAATATACGAAGGAGCAAAACTTGGTATCCAGTAACATCAATACAGCTTTCATTTTACCCGGTCATATGTTGGCACACATGACGTCAATGAGGACGGGGATTATCGAAATATGTTCTAGTGAGCTTAATTCTATAAAGCATATATGAAATGTGGAATTACCTGTTGTAAGGAAGTAAAAACCCGACGCCAGCTAAGATGAATGAGAAGTACACGAAATTAAGTTTATCAACGGGCGGTGGTAAATTGGAAAACCCATTGGTTAGATGAAATTCATTTGTTGGCCTTGATTTTCCCAGCTTTAGGTATCCGTGTGCATCATTATTTTCCTCCATGATTGACATGTCACTTAAATATGTCACACTATTAATCACTTATTAGCGCACAACATCTCACAAGCTTTAGCGTTTCGTACTCTAATAAGTAGAGCACTAGTACACAAGTCTTCTCTACGTAATTTGATTATTTACACATGACTGCCAAAAGAATCACTTAATTATAATTTAATGTAATGTATTGATTGTTTCACGGGTACCACAACAAACGCTTGATTATTGTGCGCGTTGCCGGCCTTTTTATTACTGAACAAAATAATGTATAAGCTCGATGCTTCTGCGCATGAATTATTGCCATTGATTTATATAACGCGCAAGACCATCGAGATGCTAGAAATCTAGAATCCAACCAGGATTTCTTGATACCTATGCCTAAAGTAGGGCTGTAAATACCCGTCAATTCAAGAACCAGGTACCCGTTTTTCCTAAAAACCGGGTACCCGAAAAACCCGGATCCATTAATCTTGTCTCGAAATTTTTACTGTAAATCATAGAATTGCTAAGGTTCAAGCATAGCAAATAAAAACAAAATTCAAACGAGTCAAATAGAGGATATAGAAAACTTTGAGTCATTCGATCTTTATAAAAAAAAAAATGGGTTGTGGCCAACGCAAGACTTTCTTTTACGTAGTTTTCATTTTATATATATATATATATATTCCAAACAAACTGTTAAAAAATACCAATATTTAACAGTAATACTCTGATATTGTACCAATTATCTTATTATTTTATTATGTTATCAAATATTGTATCATCAATATTTATTGATTATAAAAATATGATATTAGGAAATAATAATCTATCACGACTAACCAATACTCTACAGAAGTATTCTGAAATGTCATTTATCTAATACAGTCTATTTTGTTTTCTTATCGAAATATTTCGAATCTATGACAACGTAAACAAGATACTTATGATTATTAGTAGCAATTTTCTCGTAACTGGTACATTTATTGAAGAAACTTTTCCAATAAAAGTTGTGCGAAATATTAATATCTTTTATTATGAACATAACTATTTTTGCCGTAAGTGCAGCCGTTCTAGTGAAATTGGAGATAGAACAAAAAATGCATAGAGTAAACATGCACTGCCGGTTTGTATATTCTTTTCAAAAATAGGAGGTGGACAACTAGACCATATACAAGTATTAAGTTTACAGTCTCATAATTTTACGTTCGACAGTTTCGGCTGTAGAGCGTTCACACACACACAGACGTCACTCTGAAAATAGTCACATTCGATTCAAGGAAGCTCAAAACGTGTATATCTGTTGAAATCTCGATTTCGATTTTTTGGTGATCCCTATACTTACGTCACTCCAACAATGTTCACATTCGATTCAGGGAAGCTCAAAACGTGTATATCCGTTGAAATCTCGAGTTCGATATTTTTGGTGATCCCCTATACTTACTTATTACTTCGTAAAAAGAAAGTAAAAATCTGCAAGACTTTTTAAATATACAAAAAATTTTCATATCTTCAGTTTTTAAGCACAATAATGTAAAAAATAATATAGTAATCTCATCTATTGCTGGCTATATTAATTAATCTATCCAGCAATAGTTGGCATAATTGTTTATATATTCAAATATATGTACAATTTTTCAATAATTACATTCAACAAGCTTAGGTACAACGCACCTATGCGTCCAGCTCGCCATCCATTCAAAATATTAATATTTAATAATATGGCCTTTAGGATAACAATTTGAATAAATCTTGTAGATATAAAATATCTTAGAATTAGTATTAAAAATTTTGGGTGTTTAATTTCTTTTTATAAGGACAGTATTAAGGGGGTCTTTAATTTTGGGGCCCTATAACTCGGGAAGTATACGGGCGATAAGCTGCGAACGGATTTAAATGGAATGCCAAATAATTTGGTGTAAATCGTTTAGGTATCTTCAGAAGAGTAGAAGGCGATGACACTATTTATTAATGAAATCCAAGAATACTACAGACACACGACCGAATGCTTTAACTAATTCGGTACTTGGTACGGCGAGCTAAAAATGTATTGCTCTCAATTATTGTAAAAATATATAAGGAATGTAACAGTTTTGTGAAAAATAACTAAACTACTCAAACCTACACTGACTTCAATTATCTTAAATAAACACTTAGTTGCATACGGAATACTGTTTATGCGAATTTTGTAAAAATAAAAAAAGAGAATAGCAGACCCATAGAAATCTATTGCTTTTAATTTCACGATAGATTTCAATGTTTATTGCACTGTAATTCTATTTAAATGTTAACGCAACTTGAATTGCCAATTAATGTCATTTAAATGATTTATTTATGCCCTATCAATGGTCAAACTATGTCAATTCCACAGTTATTGTATGTTTGTGTCTATAATGTGAGTGATAATAAAATGCCACGACAGTTCTATTAAGATTTAGTTCAATTTGAACGTTATAATTATTGAATGTTTTCATGTCGAATAACTGTACTGTGTAGTAAAACTCTATGAACTTTCAGTATTGCAAGACTAGGTGATGCAGTTAGACGTATTCCAGTTCCGCTTCCAGTCGAGGTGCACTCAAGCCGAGAGTTATTTTATTTATTATTTTTAAAAACTATATTTGTAATCATTAATATAATAACCCAGAAATGTTTGTATGTGTGTATGTGAGTGTGTATGTGGGTTTGTGTAGAACGCTTTTTTAGTAAAAATGCAGATTGGCATAGACGGGGATCGAACTCACGACCTCCAGGGTGAAAGGCATGACACTTAGCCACTGCACCATGGCGACTGTTAATAATGTTATAAAAAATAATCAAATAGTTTATACTGAAATAAAACAATCACTACTCTACTGAAGTTCAGTCTGCTTTGAAATAGACAAAAACGAATCAAACGTCAGAATGAAATGTCAAAAAAGTGTTTGTGAATCTTCAATTAAATAGATTTGAAGTTTATTTAGTGTGTTGTGTACTTTATACAGAGTGACATCTTCTATATTATATTGATATTGTATGTCAATGAGAAATATAAATAATTGTTTGTTAATAAAATTAAGTTTTATTTATACTAATTTGAAGTTTGTGAGTCGCTTTTAAGCATTTATGTTTAAATGACCGACCAAAGAACAAATATAAATAAAAGTGCTACCACGTGAGTGTCAAGAACAGTATTTCAACGTACGAATTACGGAAACATTGTTTGAAGTTTAATCTTAAGTTTAAGGGGAGTAGCATGTAATAATTTCAATTTTCAAGTATATAATATGAAATATGTGCATATTATTGCCTAATTAGCATATATTTTTAGCAAATACGTGTTTCCGTACATTTATTGCAATTCATAGTTAATATTTTCACTTCAAACTGGCCAAGAAGCAGTGATTTTTGAAAATATGAGTTGCGGTAAGATTCTATAGTTCGTCAAATTATAACAACTGCAAGGAAGTAAATTTATAATTCTGATTATTAGAGAAATAAAATGTTGAAGAGATAATTCAAACATATTTAGAAACATGTTTGGTTGGCAATTTTATTCTTTTATTTTTGATGGCACAATCCATTGTATTTTAGCATATAACTAATTATCACTTTTAAAACTGCAGTTTAATACTGCAAAATTCAGAATCTAGCCTGATTATTTAATTCAAAAACAATAGTGAATCAAATGTCAAATCATTAAAAATACTGCGTAAATACGGTTTGTAATACATATTTTTTGAATAATCGATTCAAATAAGAAACAGCAATCGTAAGTAAATTTATCATCCTGTTTTTTATATACAATCATGGAAACTGTCTAAAAGATACAACACATATGCACCATACAAGGTTTAAATCAAAGTTAAACAAAATTTAGTTTAAATTTATCGGATGTTACCCAGTGCATGATAAGCGATCGATTAGTTAATCTCAGCATAGTGATCTAAGAACAAAATAGCGTTCAAAAAAAGGACTCAATTTTTTCTTTATTATTATTTTTGATGTGAAAATTTGTATTAAAATTATAGTCAAACGATACAAAATGAAGAAAAACCGTGTTATTATTATTAAATTACTTGAAAATTCGCCATCAGTCAAAACTGACCTATGCTCTGTATACCATATGGGCACATGGTGCCCACGGGTAACCCTAGTATGAAATAAAAACACAACACTTAGGAATTTTTATAAACTCTTAGTGTATTAATTAAACAGTCAGTCATCATCAGGTGTTATACAATGGTTCTAAATAATGTTACAAATCTACAACACTTATAATCTAAATTTAATATTAAGGAGTGAGCACTTATTTACATCTAATTGTTTAATAAACAATATTTTTCTTAGAATTAACGGCATTTATTATTTACATGTTTACTAATAAGTTAAGTTTGTAACCTTTGGGTTCTATATGGAGTATCTTCAATGGAGTCTAATAATGTGTGTTTGTGTTCAAAACACAGTTGAGTTAAGCCTGTTGTGTTTGCATTAGTTTCTATTGATTTAAGTGGTCTGTGAAACCGGTTTTGAAATTTTTGCCGCATTGTCCTATAAATATAGCGTTACATTCATGGTACTGTATTTCATTTACTCCAGACAATTATTTTATTTCACTTTTTGATTATGAATTAATTAATATTTTACCTAAAGCTAATTTGTTGGAAATTGAATTATTATTAAGTTGTTAGAAAAATTATGCTACTGTTTGTGTTGTTTTTGGGATATATATTTAAGATAACCAATTCTTCTTATTAATACGACGAGAAAATAACGGAAATACAAAAGCGTTTTTACAAGGAAAATCGTGTAAGGGAAATGTCTTATTTATATAGTGCAACTATTAGAACTACATTTACAATTATTTATAAGTTAATTCGCCACTCGTTACATAATTTAATTAGACAAATGGATCGATGTATTCTGTTTATAAACTCCCCAATACATTGGTAATTGTAAGTACTGATTAATTCGTTATGAACATAGTTTTAAATTATGTAAATAAAATACATTTGTACAATAAGCGTAATTCGTAATAGTATAAATAGTTAATTTGAACATATAATGAATATATATTCATGTTGTGTTTTGAACAAAATGGCCAACGACATTATATATAATATTTGCTAATAAATTTAAATCTTTATTAAAAATTTTAGTGAAGTTGGATATGGTGTTCGAAATTACATTCAACTTTACTAAATTGGTTCCCTTCGACAACATAACAGCGCAAAGTAATACACCGGCAGGAAAATATAGTTTGTTCTCGTAAAGCGTTTGCAATATTATTTGCATTTCTTCACTTTTCGCGTAGATTTCATCCAATACATCAGTCACAGTTTTCGTATGCAAATAAACAATATTTAACACACAAAGACATTGCTTACGAAAGTGCACCTTAAAAGCTTCTGGTTTAATTAAAACTTCAATTAAAACGTTCAATTCGTCCATTGTTGAGCAAATCGGTAAATCGTATTCCAATCTTTTCATTATATCCACTTCCAAATTTTCTAGAACTTTCTTCGTGCAGTTCTTATAACCAGTTTTATGTAAATATATACGCAACATTGTTATTGATAACGACGATCTTTGTCCGACAAGTTTATTTGAAATGTAAATTAACGTAAGAATTGTGAATATCGGATCTTCCGATGGGAATCGGGTGCAATCGTATTTTCCGATTAAGTCGATCGTCATAAAGAATACGTCTTTCTCTAGATCGAACATATCACATGTGTACATAACGAATTTCGCTGTGAATTTATCAACTGATGGTTTGGGGAAATGTTTTATGGTTTGAATTGAATGGTTCAACCAATTTTGCACCATGTCATTATCGATTTCAAATGGAATATATTGATTACTGTTCTCCATTGTAGATAGTTTCTGTTTAAAATGATATAGCAATGTAGTTTTAAAAGTATTTAAATTTAAATTCATCCCGAGAGTAGTAGAGTAACTATATTTCAGTGAAAGGGGACCGATATTTAAAACTGGCGGGGAATTTTAAATTTGTCATACTAGCGCTATCTGCTATCCGACGGCGCTACTTGAACTAGATAAAACACCACTGTCATAACGTTAGGAAGGTATCTACTTTCTGCCTTACTCTTGCTACTCTCTATCTTACTCTGGCTACTCTCTGGAGCTTCTACATACCTTATAAAGTATTATATTATATATAATATTGAATATTTATCAAGTTTATTAATCAACTATGTAACAGCACTGACAATATGTCTAATTTAATTATCACGATTGTTTCATTTTCATTTGTTTTGACTTCCACAGGGTTCCTGATTATTTCAAATAAAAGATACTACATATAATTTATTTAAAATAATCTAGAAGGTCAAAACGTTTATATCCGTTGAAATCTCGAGTTCAATTTTTTACTTATTACTTCGTAAAAAGAAAGTAAAAAAAATAATACTGTAATAAACGACCTATATTATCTCCGAAACTGTAAATAAAAAAAAAAAATTACCAGGCATTATTAATGCAATGACGAATCCACTGATCATTACTTTCTTTTTACGAAGTAATAAGTAAGTATAGGGATCACCAAAAAATCGAAATCGAGATTTCAACAGATATACACGTTTTGAGCTTCCTTGAATCGAATGTGACTATTTTCAGAGTGACGTCTGTGTGTGTGTGGGTGTGTGTGTGAACGCTCTAGAGCCGAAACTGTCGAACCTAAAATCATGATACTTCAAACTTAAGACTTGCATATGGTCTAGTTGTGCACCTCCTATTTTTGAAAAGAATATGCAAACCGGCAATGCATATTTACTCTATGCATTTTTTGTTCTATCTCCAATATCACTAGAACGGCTACACTTACACATGTTCATAATGAAAGATATTCATATTTCGCATAACTTTTGTTTGAAAAATTTCTTCAATAAATGTACCAGTTACGAGAAAATTGCTACTAAAACTCATAAGTATCTTGTTTACGTTGTCATGTATTCGAATGTAGGATCATCTGCGCCTGTCAATATTTCGACAAGAAAACAAAATAAACTCAATTAGATAAACGACATTTCAGAATACTTCTGTAGAGTATTGGTTAGTTGTGATAGATTATTATTTCCTAATATCATAAATATCGATTCGGAGTTTTTTTGCGTTATCAAGTTTTATTTTATCATGAAAGGTTTTGAATAGTTTTATGTAATTAAGAAATATAACTTTAACCAAAAGAGTAACAATGTGTCCGTAATGCCTTAATGTTCAATAAACAGTCATTATTCGATGGAATATCTTTGATTGTAGCGTAAAAATCGCTAATTTCTAATACTGTAATTATGAAAATAGTGCAATAATGAAGCGATTTGCCTTTGTATACGACGCGTCACAATTGTCAGCCTGAGACAACCTCTACATCTATAAACATTGGGAAGCTACCACCATCTGAAATAGCCGAGAGCAAAGCGGCATTACTTCGAACTAGATGGACCTGAGGGTTTGGCTTAATGATACCAAAAATGATGTTTGTTTCAAATCAAATATGTTGTATGTACCCGGTTTCAAAACCCGGATTCGTGTGCCCGGTTCCCTGTTTTTAAAATGCTCAAAGAACCTGTTTAAGATACAGTTTGGGATATATATTTCTAACGAAAATTACGTAAATTAAAGTCGAGTGCATTGTTCAAGTTTTAATAATATGCCAACAAAAGATTATATTCCCATTGTTTTTAAAAAAATTCATTGTATTCCTTATGATACAATCTTAAACTTTTCATTGTATTTTGTAAGGTGTAACAATATATAACGCAGTATTTAATCGGTTGGTTTAGTTGGTTGCTAAGTTCATAACAATGACGTTAAACACTTTAGTATTCCTAGTAGTATTAAGTGTAATATTGGCCCCAGGGGCGTTAGGGTCCAAAATATTAGCAGTATTTCACGTGCCAACGCCCAGCCATCAAATTGTAGGGTCAACATTGCTGAAAGGTCTAGCTGCTAAGGGTCACGAAGTGACTATGATTAGCCCGTTTCCCTTAAAGGAAAAAGTCGCTAACTATAGAGATATACATTTAGAGGAGTTGCACGATATTGCGGAAGGTAAATATAAAGACTAAAGGACTGTTTATAATTGTCTTGTTTCACGTCAAGTTTCCGTGTAGAAATTGGCTATCTTTCTCTAGCTCACCAAAATTAATAACCTGTCTTACTCCCACCAAGTTTAGTGTGCAAGCAGGATGGTTGTCATTCGTGTGCGCTAGATAAAGATAGCGTTCACACACAAACGTCTCTCTGAAAATTATTCAGGGAAGGTCAAAACGTGTATATCCGTTCGATTGTTTTGTTGATCCTACTTACTTACTATTTCGCAAAAGAAAAAAAATACTTTCTCAAATAGGTTAACGCGTGGGCACCAAGTGCCCCAATCATATACAGTCTATTCTGCATCGATATAATAATAATGTACATTTTTATAATACTAAATAATACAAACAATATGAAAAATATTTCGTATGCGTTCATTAAAACAGTTCCCATGAATTGTATTGATACATTTTATTGTGTATTGTTTGCTAATGTCAATGAATAAATAACATTAACATTTTATCTCTTCAAAAATCAAGATTATAAATGTACTTAAATATAGAAATTCATTCATCACCAGTTTGTATTAAACATCAAGCTTAGGTGCAACGCACCTATGCGTCCAGTTCACCGTTTGGATAGAATCAGCAAAAATCAAGTAGCGAGCATAACAAAAACGAAGATTGTAATGCCATCTATTAAGCGCAAAAACTTTAAAAAATGTTAAACATAATATATTGTGATGCCATCTATTGCTGGCTAGATGTCATCACAATACATTTTGTTTAACATTTCTTAAAGTTTTGCGCGTTAAATCTGAAAATATGAAAAAATCTTATGGATATAAAGAGTCTTACTAGTTTTGGTAGATTTTTTTGATATACCAAAAAAAAAAAATTCGCTTATATTTGAAAACTAGGGTCACCCGTGGGCACCGTGTATCCATATGGTACACTGAATATAGGTCAGTTTGGACGGGTGGAGAATTTTCTTGTAAATCATAGTTACAATATAAAAATAAGGGATTACCCTTAAACGCTTTTTCCTTCAGTTTGTATCGCTTAACAAACCTAAAAGAAATAAAACATTCATAATTTGATATATTTTATTGAGAGATGTACCTTAGTTAAAAAACCGGCGCTAGATTTGCTACCTCTTCAAAAATCTAATATTATTTCATAATTTGTCTATTGCTTTTATTAGATGTTGTAACTGCGGTATTTATTACTGCGTACTAAATAATACAAACAATATTTTGAACATTATTTGTACACGTGCATTAAAACAGTCTCCATGCGAACGAAGCAATCGGTACTGTGTCTGTAGCATTCTCGCTTCAAAAAATTCCTTAACAATATTATATATATATATATATATATATATATATATATATATATATATATATATATATATATATATATATATATATATATATAAGTTATATGACAGAATCCGCTGACATATACATTTTTGCCATATTAGAATAGATAACGTTGTGAACACATAATACGTACATAGTTAGTTAGTTTAGTTTAGATTCAGACTTCGCTTTTGTAACAGCAATTACGCTGACATATTAATATTGTACTATTATATGAAATAAAACAAGCTTAGGTACAACGCACCTATGCGTCCAGCTCGCCTTATAAGTAATATATGCGATGCGAGCAGTTTTTAATAATTTTGGCCTTTTGGTTAACTAATTGAAAAAATGTTATAGATATAAAAAGTCTTACATTTAATTTAAGATTATATTAAAAAAAAAAAAAAAATTCAAATTTTGAAATTCAAAATTATAATATTTAATAATTAGCTCGCCGTACGTAGTACCGAAGAGGCTAAAGCATTCGGTCGTGTGTCTGTAGCATTCTCGGATCAAAAAATTTCATTAAGAAAAAGTGTTCGTCTCGTCGCCCTGATTCCGAAAATGTATATAACTTATATACTTGGATGTTAGTCGTCGCTCGCTCGCTCGCTCGCTCGCTCGGTCGCTCGTAAGACCAAATTTGTGCCCTCTACTCCTCTGAAGGTACCGGAGCGATTCACTCCAAATTTGGTACACATATTATTTGGCATCCCATTTGAATCCGTTCGCAGTTTAAATCCAATCGCCCGTATACTTCCCGAGTTATAGGGCCCCAAAATTTGGACCCCCCCCTTAATACTGCCCTTATAAAAATAATTGAAACACTTAAAAATTCTACTAAAAATTCTAAGATATTTTTTATTTACAAGATTTTTTCATTTTGTTAACCCAAAGCCCAAAAAAAATTATTAAATATTATAATTTTGAATTTCAAAATTTGTTTTTTTTTTTTTTAATATAATCTTAAATTAAATGTAAGACTTTTTATATCTATAACATTTTTTCAATTAGTTAACCAAAAGGCCAAAATTATTAAAAACTGCTCGCATCGCATATATTACTTATAAGGCGAGCTGGACGCATAGGTGCGTTGTACCTAAGCTTGTTTTTTTCGGGCTTTGGGTTAACAAAATGAAAAAATATTGTAAACAAAAAATATCTTAGAATTTTTAGTAGAATTTTTAAGTGTTTCAATTATTTTTATAAGGGCAGTATTAAGGGGGGGTCCAAATTTTGGGGCCCTATAACTCGGGAAGTATACGGGCGATTGGATTTAAACTGCGAACGGATTCAAATGGGATGCCAAATAATATGTGTAACAAATTTGGAGTGAATCGCTCCGGTACCTTCAGAGGAGTAGAGGGCACAAATTTGGTCTTACGAGCGAGCGACGACTAACATCCAAGTATATAAGTTATATACATTTTCGGAATCAGGGCGACGAGACGAACACTTTTTCTTAATGAAATTTTTTGATCCGAGAATGCTACAGACACACGACCGAATGCTTTAGCCTCTTCGGTACTACGTACGGCGAGCTAACAACCTTCGTTAAAATAAGAAATATATATATATATATATATATATATATATATATATATATATATATATATATATATATATATATATGTGTGTGTATATGCATGTATATATAACTTATATATTTGGATGTTAGTCATCACTCACTCGTAAGACCAAATTTGTGCCCTCAACTCCTCTGAAGATATCGGAGCGATTTACACCAAATTTACTACACATATTATTTTGCATTCCATTTGATTCCGCTTACAGTTAAATTCCAATTGCCCTTAAACTTCCCGAGTTATAAGGCTACAAAGTTTAGAGCCCCCCTTAATACTGCCCTTATAAAAATAATTAAAACACTCAAAAATTCTACTACAAATCTATTATATCTACAAGGTTTTTCATATTGTTAACTCAAAGTAGTTAACCCATAAATAGTTATTAAATATTATAATTTTGAATTTTAATATATGTACAAAAATTTCATTTTTATCAAAATAACTTATAAAAATTGTAAGACCTTTTATAACTATAACATATTTTCAAATTGTTAACCTAAAGGCCATAATAACAAGATTTGGTACGCGTAAAACACACCAACACGTAGAGCTCGCCCTTAGGTAAAATATGCGTTGCGAGCAGTGGTTTTTAATTATTATGGCCTTTTGGTTAACAATTTGAAAATATGTTATAGGTGTAAAAAGTCTTACATTTAATTTTAGACTATATTGATAAAAAAATAATTTAGTTCATACTTTAAAATTCAAAATTATAATATTTAATTTTTTTTTTCGGGCTTTGGGTTAACAAAATGAAAAAATCTTGTAGACAAAAAATATCTTAGAATTTTTAGTAAAATTTTTAAGTGTTTCAATTATTTTTATAAGGGCAGTATTAAGGGGGGCTCCAAATTTTGGGGCCCTATAACTCGGGAAGTATACGGGCGATTGGATTTAAACTGCGAGCGGATTCAAATGGGATGCCAAATAATATGTGTACCAAATTTGGAGTGAATCGCTTCGGTACCTTCAGAGGAGTAGAGGGCACAAATTTGGTCTTACGAGCGAGCGACGACTAACATCCAAGTATATAAGTTATATACATTTTCGGAATCAGGGCGACGAGACGAACACTTTTTCTTAATGAAAATTTTTGATCCGAGAATGCTACAGACACACGACCGAATGCTTTAGCCTCTTCGGTACTACGTACGGCGAGCTAAAAACACTGCTTGCATCGCATAATATTGCTTATTAGGCGAGCAGGATGCATAGGAGCGTTGTAATAAAAATGTACTCTAATTTCAGAGAGGCGCAAAGCCTTCGCAAGAGCCCACAACGCAAACATCTGGCATACATTGACAGTTTTCTTCAATTACATTAACACTATCTCAGAAGCAACGCTGCGAAATGTGGAAGTCCAAAATTTGCTAAAATCCGACGAAAAATTCGATTTAATAATCATAGAAACGTTTGGCAATGAAGCATTTTATGGGTTAAGCCATCGATTTCAAGCCCCCATAATGGTGGTGTCTACAGCGATTAGCCACTTTGTAAATCACTTGAACGGGAATTTGTCCCCATCATCATTTGTCCCACATTTACTAACTGCTTATTCGGATAAAATGACTTTTAATGAGCGATATATTAATACGTGCGTTGGTATATTATTCGATCTATTTCAACGCAATATGATCTACCCGTTACAACAGCAACTGTATTATGAGTTTTTTGGCGACGGCCCCCCGTTTGAGCAAATCACCAAAAACGTTAGCATGATTTTAATCAATTCAAATTGCTTTTTTGAGACCCCAAGACCATATTTGCCAAATATGATTTCGATTGGGGGAATCCATATTAAGGAACCCAAACCGCTGCCTCAGGTATTTATTTTGTTCCTTAATCTGAGCAATAATTTTCGAAGTTAATAGAATATTAAATTAATAATTTCAGGAGTTAAAACAATTTATAGATGATGCTTCAGAAGGAGTAATATATTTCAGTTTAGGCTCTAACTTACGTAGCAGAGATTTACCAATGGTAAAACGAACCATGATTTTAAATGCTCTGGCAAAATTACCACAAAGAACAGTGTGGAAATTTGAGGACGAAGACTTACCGGGAAAACCTGACAATGTGTTAATTGGCAAATGGTTTCCCCAAAACGATATTCTTGCTCATCCGAATGTAAAACTCTTTATAACTCAAGGAGGATTACTGAGTTCTACCGAAGCAGTGTATTGGGGAGTTCCAGTACTAGGGATACCATTTTATGGAGACCAACAATCAAATACTGCAAACTACCAAAATTCTGGATATGGTTTAAAATTGCAGATTGGTGACCTTACTGAAGAATTGTTTTCGGAGAAAATTCAAGAGATTTTAAATAATCCTAAGTACTATTCGAACGAAATAAAACATAAATGTAAGTAATCATTTGTTTTATTACAGATATCAAATTGCAATCAAACGTAGTTCGGAGATAATAAAGGACCAACCAATGGAACCGTTAGAAAAAGCGATTTATTGGACCGAATATGTAATTAAACATAAAGGAGCCCCCCATTTAAGGGCTGCTTCAGTCGATTTATCAATAATTGAATATTTCCTAATAGATGTTATTGCTTTTACTGTAGTTGTATTAGCTACTCTTATTTTAGGAATAATTTTTGTTTTCAAACGACTTTTTGGATCCCCGAAGAAAAATAAATCAAAATTACATTAAAGACATTTATTAAATATAAACTAAAGCATTCTCGCATCAAAAAGTGTTTGTCTCGTCGCTCAGAATCCAAAAATATATATAACTTGATTTTAGTCGTCCGCTCATAAGACTTAATTTGTGCCTTCTACTCCTCTGAAGGTACCAAAGCGATTTGTACCAAATTTGGCATGACATTTATATCTGTACGCAGTTTAAATTCAATCGCCCGTATACTTCCCGAGTTATAGGGCCCCAAAATTTGGAGCCCCTCTTAATACCATCCTAATAAAAATAATTAAAACACACAAAAATTCTACTAAAAATTCTAAGATATTTTATACTTAAAGATTTCTTTATATTGTTAACCCAAATTCCATAAAAATTTATTAAAAATTATAATTTTGAATTTTTGCAAAATTTCAAATATCTATAAAAAATTGTAAGACTTCTTAAATCTACAACATTTTTTTATATTTTCAAGTTTTAAGCACAAAAATGTTAAAAATAATATAGTAATGTCACCTATTGCTGGCTAGATTAATTAATCTAGCAAGCAATAGATGGCATAATATAGATAATTTATATAATCAAATATATGTTCAATACGTACAATTTTTCAATAATTATATTCAACAAGCTTAGGTGCAACGCACCTGCGCGTCCAGCTCGCCATCCATTAAATATATTAATATTTAATAATTTTTTATGGTCTTTGGGTTAACAATTTGAATAAATCTTGTAGATATAAAATATCTTAGAATTATTAGTAGAGTTTTCTGGTGTTTAAATTATTTTTATAAGAGCAGTATTACGGGGGGTTCCAAATTTTGGGGCCCTATATCTCGGGAAGTATACGGGCGATTGAATTTAAACTGCGAATAGATTTAAATGGGATGTCAAATAACATGTGTAGCAAATTTGGTTCAAATCGCTATGGTACCTTCAGAGGAGTAGAGGGCACAAATTTGGTCTTACGAGCGAGCGACGACTAACATCCAAGTATACAAGTTATATATATTTTTGGATTCAGGACGACGAGACAAATACTTTTTATTCCGAGAATGCTACAGACACATGACCGAATGCTTTAGCTAATTCGGTACTTCGTATGGCGAGCTAAAAATGAATTGCTCTCAATTATTGTAAAAAAATATAAGAAATGTAACAATTTTATGAAAAATATATAAACTACTCAAACTTACACGGGCTTCAATTATCTTACAACATACACGTAGTTGCATGTCTGTAAATGTCTAATTGTGTATTGATGCGGAATACTTCATATAAAATTATATGCGTATTTTGTAAAAAAAATAAAAAAAGGGAATAGCAGACACATAGAAATATATTGCTTTTAATTTCACGATAGATTTCAATGTTTATTGCACTGTAATTCTATTTAAATGTTAATGCAACTTGAATTGCCAATGAATGTCTTTTAAATGATTTATTTATGCCCTATCAATGGTCAAGCTATGTCAATTCCACAGTTATTGTATGTTTGTGTCTATAATGTGAGTGATAATAAAATGCCACGACAGTTCTCTTATGTTTAAGTTCAATTTAAACGTTATAATTATAATTATTGAATGTTTTCATGTCGAATAACTGTGCTGTGTAGTAAAACTCAATGAACATTCAGTATTGCAAGATAGACGTATTCCAGTTCCGGTTCCAGTCGAGGTGCACTCAAGCCGTGAGTTTTTTATTTATGATTTTTAAAAGCTATATTTGTATTATGAAATAAAAACAACACTTAGTAATTTTCATAAATTCTTAGTTTATTAATTAAACCACAATCAGTCATCAGGTGTTATACAATGGTTCTAAATAATGTTACAAATCAACAACACTTATAAACTAAATTTAATATTAAGGAGTGAGCACTTATTTACATCTAATTGTTTAATAAACAATATTTTTCTTAGAATTAACGGCTTTTATTATTTACATTTTTACTAATAAGTTAAGTTTGTAACCTTTAGGTTCTATAAAGAGTATCTTAGTCTTATAATGTGTCTTATGATACTTATTGTGTTGTTTTTGGGATATATATTTAAGATACCCAATTCTTCTTATTACGACGAGAAAATAACGGAAATACAAAAGCGTGTTTACAAGGAAATGCCTTATTTATATAGTGTAACTATTAGAACTACATTTACAAATAATTATAAGACAATTCGCCACCCGTTTATTTACTCAATTAGACAAATGGATCGGTGAATTATGTATAAGATAAGGGCACATGGTGCCTACTGGGTAACTTAGTTTAATATATTTATATTTAATTAGTATTTCAAATATTTATATCGTTAATTTTGTCGATGTGAACGTTAGTATTGTTTAACATTAAACAAACTGGTTTATAAGTCCATAAACGTTAAAAATAATTATTTCACGCGTTAAAAATAAATAAATCACAGGAAATGTTTTGAAATATACTATTTTGAATAGAAATAATATATAAGCGGCAAAACATAGATACAAACACAAATCCACTAATAATAATGAACTGAGTGATATCGTCCATCACTGCTCTCGGTTTATTAAGCTGTATAAAACCGGCTTACTCAAGCAAAGCCCTATTCACATGTATCGCTTATTTACCGGAGACGCTCTTACTGAATCTGTTAATTGAGCGGGCTAAAGTTTATAGACTCCCCAATACATTGGTAATTGTAATTACTGATTAATTCGTTATGAACTTAGCTTTAAATTATGTAAATAAAATACATTTGTACAATAAGCGTAATTAGTAATAGTATAAATAGTTTATTTGAACAAATATTGAATAAATATTCATCTTGTGTTTTGAACAAAATGGCCAACGACATTATATATAATATTTGCTAATAAATTTAAATCTTTATTAATAATTTTAGTGAAGTTGGATATGGTGTTCGAAATTACATTCAACTTTACTAAATTGGTTCCCTTCGACAACATAACAGCGCAAAGTAATACACCGGCAGGAAAATATAGTTTGTTCTCGTAAAGCGTTTGCAATATTATTTGCATTTCTTCACTTTTCGCGTAGATTTCATCCAATACATCAGTCACAGTTTTCGTATGCAAATAAACAATATTTAACACACAAAGACATTGCTTACGAAAGTGCACCTTAAAAGCTTCTGGTTTAATTAAAACTTCAATTAAAACGTTCAATTCGTCCATTGTTGAGCAAATCGGTAAATCGTATTCCAATCTTTTCATTATATCCACTTCCAAATTTTCGAGAACTTTCTTCGTGCAGTTCTTATAACCAGTTTTATGTAAATATATTCGCAACATTGTTATTGATAACGACGATCTTTGTCCGACAAGTTTATTTGAAATGTAAATTAACGTAAGAATTGTGAATATCGGATCTTCCGATGGGAATCGGGTGCAATCGTATTTTCCGATTAAGTCGATCGTCATAAAGAATACGTCTTTCTCTAGATCGAACATATCACATGTGTACATAACGAATTTCGCTGTGAATTTATCAACTGATGGTTTGGGGAAATGTTTTATGGTTTGAATTGAATGGTTCAACCAATTTTGCACCATGTCATTATCGATTTCAAATGGAATATATTGACTACTGTTCTCCATTGTAGATTATTTCTGTATAAAATGATAAAGCAATGTGGTTTTAAAAGTATTTAAATTTAAATTCATACAGAGAGTAGTAGAGTAACTATATTTCAGTGAAAGGGGACCGATATTTAAAACTGGCGGGGAATTTTAAATTTGTTTTACTAGCGCCATCTGCTATCCGACGGAGCTATTTGAACTAGATAAAACACCACTGTCATAACGTTAAGAGGGTATCTACTCTCTGCCTTACTCTCACTACTCTCTATCTTACTCTCGCTACTCTCTGGAGCTTCTACATACCTTATAAATTATTATATTATATATGATATTGAATATTTATCACGTTAATTAATCAACTATGCAACAGCACTGACAATATGTCTAATTTAACTATCACGATTGTTTCATTTTCATTTGTTTTGACTTCCACAGTCGTCCTGATTATTTTAAATAAATGACGTAATATCTTTTATTTGCAATAATCAGGAAGCCTGTGGAACTCAAAACAAATGAAAATAAAACAATGTTCATAACCGAATTAGAAATATTGTCAGTGCTGTTACATAGTTAATTAATAAACGTGATAAATATTCAATATTATATATAATATAATACTTTATAAGGTATGTAGAAGCATTCAGAGGGTAGCGAGAGTAAGATAGAGAGTAGCGAGAGTAAGGCAGAGAGTAGATACCCTCTTAACGTTATGACAGTGGTGTTTTATTTAGTTCAAGTACCTCCGTCGGATAGCAGATGGCGCTAGTAAGACAAATTTAAAATTCCCCGCCAGTTTTAAATATCGGTTCCCTTTCACTGAAATATAGTTACTCTACTACTCTCTGTATGAATTTAAATTTAAATACTTTTAAAACCACATTGCTTTATCATTTTATACAGAAATAATCTACAATGGAGAACAGTAGTCAATATATTCCATTTGAAATCGATAATGACATGGTGCAAAATTGGTTGAACCATTCAATTCAAACCATAAAACATTTCCCCAAACCATCAGTTGATAAATTCACAGCGAAATTCGTTATGTACACATGTGATATGTTCGATCTAGAGAAAGACGTATTCTTTATGACGATCGACTTAATCGGAAAATACGATTGCACCCGATTCCCATCGGAAGATCCGATATTCACAATTCTTACGTTAATTTACATTTCAAATAAACTTGTCGGACAAAGATCGTCGTTATCAATAACAATGTTGCGAATATATTTACATAAAACTGGTTATAAGAACTGCACGAAGAAAGTTCTCGAAAATTTGGAAGTGGATATAATGAAAAGATTGGAATACGATTTACCGATTTGCTCAACAATGGACGAATTGAACGTTTTAATTGAAGTTTTAATTAAACCAGAAGCTTTTAAGGTGCACTTTCGTAAGCAATGTCTTTGTGTGTTAAATATTGTTTATTTGCATACGAAAACTGTGACTGATGTATTGGATGAAATCTACGCGAAAAGTGAAGAAATGCAAATAATATTGCAAACGCTTTACGAGAACAAACTATATTTTCCTGCCGGTGTATTACTTTGCGCTGTTATGTTGTCTAAAGGGACCAATTTAGTCAAATTGAATGTAATTTCGAACACTATATCCAACTTCACTAAAATTATTAATAAAGATTTAAATTTATTAGCAAATATTATATATAATGTCGTTGGCCATTTTGTTCAAAACACAAGATGAATATTTATTCAATATTTGTTCAAATAAACTATTTATACTATTACTAATTACGCTTATTGTACAAATGTATTTTATTTACATAATTTAAAGCTAAGTTCATAACGAATTAATCAGTAATTACAATTACCAATGTATTGGGGAGTCTATAAACTTTAGCCCGCTCAATTAACAGATTCAGTAAGAGCGTCTCCGGTAAATAAGCGATACATGTGAATAGGGCTTTGCTTGAGTAAGCCGGTTTTATACAGCTTAATAAACCGAGAGCAGTAACGGACGATATCACTCAGTTCATTATTATTAGTGGATTTGTGTTTGTGTCTAAGTTTTGTCGTTTATATATTGTTATTTCTATTCAAAATAGTAAATTTCAAAATATTTCCTGTGTCTTACTTATTTATAACGCGTAGAATAATTATTTTTAACGTTTATGAACATATAATTTAGTTTGTTTTATGATAAACAATGCTAACGTTCATATCAACAAAATTAACGATATATAAGTAGTTAAAATACAAATTAAATATAAATACATTAAACTAGGTTACTTAGTGGGCACCATGTGCCCAAATCTTATACAGAATACTCCGATTTATTAGTCTAATTAAATTATTATAACGAGTGGCGAATTATCTTATAATTATTTGTAAATGTAGTTCTAATAGTTACACTATATAAATAAGGCATTTCCCTTACACGGTTTTCCTTGAAAATAGGCTTTTGTATTTACGTTATATTCTCGATAAGTCGTAATAATAAGAAGAATTGGGTATCTTAAATATATATCCCAAAAGCAACACAAACAGTAGCATAATTTTTCTAACAAGTTAATAATAATTCTATTTCCAACAAATTAGCTTTAGGTAAAATATTAATTAATACACAAGTAAAAAGTGATGTAAAATAATTGTCAGGAGTAAATGAAATGTAACGCTATATATACCATATATATATATAGGACAAAGCAGCAGAAATTTCAAAGCCTGTTTTAAAGAACACTTTAAATCGATAGAAACTAATACAAACACAACAGGCTTAGCTCAACAGTGTTTTGAACACAAACACACATTATAAGACTATAAGATACTCTATATAGAAGTTCTATATAGAGTATCTTATAGTCTTATAATGTGTGTTTGTAACCTTTAGGTTCTATAATAGAACCTAAAGGTTAGAAACTTAACTTATTAGTAAACATGTAAATAATAAGAGTCGTTAATTCTAGGAAAAATATTATGTATTAAACCATTAGATGTAAATAACTCCTCACTCCTTAATATTAAATTTAGTTTATAAGTGTTGTGAAGTTGTAACATTCTAAAAACTAATTTATAACCTGAAGATGACTAAAAAGTTGAAATTTGTTATTTAATTAATAAACTAAGAATTTGTGAAAATTACTAAGAGTTGTATTTATTTTATATTTTTAATATAGCTTTAAAGAACAAAAAGAAATTATTTAGATTTAAACTGCGAGCGGATTCAATTGGGATGCCAAATCATACGTGTAGCAAATTTCGTGTAAATCGTTCCGGTACCTTCAGAGGAGTAGAAGGCACAAATTTGGTCTTACGAGCCAAATTTATACCCTCTACTTTTAGTATATTCCGAAATTGGACCACTGTAACCGGTAACGTATAAAATATCGAATTTCCCGCACTTACAATAGCATTTTAATTATAAATTGGCTGTAAAATTCTTTATAATCGCTAATATTATCAAAATTATATTATTTTGGTTCTACAAAGTCAATTAGAAATGAAATAAACTAATAACCGGTTACTGTGATTCAAATTCGGAATACTTAATGTATTCCGAATTTGAATTTGAGTTTGGCATTTTTGATATAAGTTGTATTCTTATTACACAAAATCTCAGCTTACTCTTGTTTTTGCTCTGTCTATCCAACGTATTGAAAGAGCAAGAAGTTGACTCTTAACTGAGACAAACTGAGATTTTGTGTAAAAGAATACTGCTATAGTGAAAGAGTAGGGATAAGAATATGTAGGCATTTTTAATGGAAGCTGGTAGGAAATTGATTTAAAATAGTTGGCAACACTGTTGTCAAACCGGTTGAAATCACTTATCTCACTTCAAACTCATGTTTTTGATGTCGGGAAAGTTATCCACAGTTTTCTACAGCATACAATTTTTGTTGCCAACATAAGAAACAAAAAATCCCCTAGATTTTTATTTCGCTTAATACGTGGTATTAAGACCTCAATTGTGTTTCATTTTGTGTAGAATATCAATAATTAGCTATATATAATCAAAAACTGTAGAAATATGTTCAGGAATTATGAATTATCATTAAAAACCCCCCGGCTCATAGGAACAAACAGCACGTCGTCCGACGTTTCCCTGATTTACAAAAAATCTAAATGTCTAAGAAACAAGGGAGAACTGTTTTTGTTATCTACACACTGACCTTTCAGAAAATGTATAAAACATATAAATTCACTTAGTGCACGAATTAAAAAAATAACATACTTAGATAAAGACTTTATTAATAATTATCTGGAAGAGTCCACCACATTATATGCCAAAAGTCCCTTTTATAAAGAGTTATTAATAAGTACACAAGAATTAGAAATTAGTAGCATAGAAGGAGGGGCAAATATGTTTCACTGTCCTGAGTTAGTAGATTATTTTTTAAAACATTTTATACCATATTTGCCTCTCTGGTCTGGCTTATTGAACAAAGAAAATGTCATTTCTAACGCTCCAGTAGAATCCTGGTTTGATAAAGTAAAAAACAATATATTAAATAAAAAACGTAATCTAAATTGCGCCGTATTTGTTTATAAGTTGAATGAATATTTACTCTCTTGTTATAATAGAATCAAGTTTAATATACCGAAAAATTGTCCTCGTAAGAAAGCCAATTCCAATTATAATTTAGATATGACATAAATCTGCGAAAACCATTAAAAAAGGCAAAAACATTTATTTAGAAAATACAAATCCCATTCACACTGCCGTAGATTTATTTAAAGACAACATTTCCAAAGAAAAAACTATAATTATTCCAGCACCAAAAACAGTAATCACTATTAGAACGTTTTATCCTAATGGTATTTTAAAATCACCAAATTTATATAATTCGCCTAATCTAAAATTTACGCATTCTTATATAATTGCCAAGTATAATTTAAATTTAACACCTAATTTCTTAGATATAGAAGATTATCGATCTTTACTGGATAGGGCTTGGGTTTCGAATAATATAATAGATATTTGTAATAATATTAATTTATTAAAATTTGGTAACACGAGTAAAATTCCTAACAGCGAGCAGGCTGGCTATATTTTTTCAAAAAATACAACTCAAACACATGGTACAACCCTAATTTCATTTATATATTGCCGCTTTTAATAAACAACAATCATTGGATATTGATTGTTGCAATATTTATTACAAATACTATTAGCATATTTAATTCTATGTCTGGAGCGCACAACACCAAAAACTATTATTTTAAAAATATTCTCGATGTACTTATTTATTACGGGATAAATTCTAGATATTTTAAAGAAGAAAAAATTGATCATAACTTCAAGAAGACACGTATAATTGCGGAATTTTTGTTAATCATTTTATTGAAAATATTTTTAAGAACAATGGGAAATTTATTAAAGAAAAAAACTTCTGCCCAGACGTCTATCGTAGGGAAATTAGGGACAATATTTTAAAAACTTCTATAGATAAGAAAGATTTTTGCTTGTATTGCGGTGACAAAGAAATTAACAAACGAAACTGTGCATCTCGATTTTGTGCCATATGCAAAACAAAAACAAAATTTAGAAAGGTGCTGCGGTACCATTACAAAACGCAGCTGGGTCCAATGAAATTTTTGCGAAAGGTGGGTACATATCAATTGTATTGATAACTGCAAAAAGCAAAGCACTTCATCCCATATAAAGAATAATTTCTTTTTGTGTTATTTGTATAATAAAGTTAAATCATTATGAAGAAAAAATATGGAGTTTCTTGAGGAAGCAGGCGTTATTAATAATTCAGTAGTAGTAAATAAGTAATTTGTTTTAGAACAATATTATATTCATAGGTCAGTTCTTGCGTGCGCTATAACAAATTGCGAAGAACACAACAGCGTTAGTAAATAAGTAATTGGCTTTAGAACAATATTATATTCATAGGTCAGTTGTTGCGTGCGCTATAACAAATTGCGAAGAACACAACAGCGTTAGGTAATAAGTAATTTGTTTTAGAACAATATTATATTCATAGATCAGTTGTTGCGTGCGCAATAACAAATTGCGAAAAACACAACAGCGTAAGTAAATAAGTAATTGGTTTTAGACCAATACTATATTCATAGGTCAGTTGTTGCGTGCGCTATAACAAATTGCGAAGAACACAACAGCGTTAGTAAATAAGTAATTGGTTTTAGACCAATATTATATTCATAGGTCAGTTGTTGCGTGCGCTATAACAAATTGCGAAGAACACAACAGCGTTAGTAAATAAGTAATTGGTTTTAGGTCAATATTATAATCATAGGTCAGTTGTTGCGTGCGCTATAACAAATTGCGAAGAACACAACAGCGTTAGTAAATAAGTAATTGGTTTTAGACCAATATTAAATTCAAAAGGTCAGTTGTAGCGTGCGCTATTACAAATTGCGAAGAACACAACAGCGTTAGTAAATAAGTTATAGGTTTTAGAACAATATTATATTCATAGGTCAGTTGTTGCGTGCGCTATAGAAAATTGCGAAGAACACAGCAGGGTCAGTAAATAAGTTATTTGTTTTAGAACAATATTATATTCATAGGTCAGTTGTTGCGTGCGCTATAACAAATTGCGAAGAACACAACAGCGTTAGTAAATAAGTAATTGGTTTTAGGTCAATATTATATTCATAGGATCATAGGTCAGTTGTTGCGTGCGCTATTACAAATTGCGAAGAACACAACAGCGTTAGTAAATAAGTAATTGGTTTTAGAACAATATTATATTCATAGGTCAGTTGTTGCGTGCGCTATAACAAATTGCGAAGAACACAACAGCGTTAGTAAATAAGTAATTGGTTTTAGGTCAATATTATATTCATAGGATCATAGGTCAGTTGTTGCGTGCGCTATTACAAATTGCGAAGAACACAACAGCGTTAGTAAATAAGTAATTGGTTTTAGAACAATATTATATTCATAGGTCAGTTGTTGCGTGCGCTATAACAAATTGCGAAGAACACAACAGCGTTAGTAAATAAGTAATTGGTTTTAGGTCAATATTATATTCATAGGATCATAGGTCAGTTGTTGCGTGCGCTATTACAAATTGCGAAGAACACAACAGCGTTAGTAAATAAGTAATTGGTTTTAGAACAATATTATATTCATAGGTCAGTTGTTGCGTGCGCTATAACAAATTGCGAAGAACACAACAGCGTTAGTAAATAAGTAATTGGTTTTAGGTCAATATTATATTCATAGGATCATAGGTCAGTTGTTGCGTGCGCTATTACAAATTGCGAAGAACACAACAGCGTTAGTAAATAAGTAATTGGTTTTAGAACAATATTATATTCATAGGTCAGTTGTTGCGTGCGCTATAACAAATTGCGAAGAACACAACAGCGTTAGTAAATAAGTAATTGGTTTTAGACCAATATTAAATTCAAAAGGTCAGTTGTAGCGTGCGCTATTACAAATTGCGAAGAACACAACAGCGTTAGTAAATAAGTTATAGGTTTTAGAACAATATTATATTCATAGGTCAGTTGTTGCGTGCGCTATAAAAAATTGCGAAGAACACAGCAGGGTTAGTAAATAAGTTATTTGTTTTAGAACAATATTATATTCATAGGTCAGTTGTTGCGTGCGCTATAACAAATTGCGAAAAACACAGCAGGGTTAGTAAACAAATAATTGGTTTTAGAACAAAATTAAATTCATAGGTCAGTTGTAGCGTGCGCTATTACAAATTGCGAAGAACACAACAGCGTTAGTAAATAAGTTATAGGTTTTAGAACAATATTATATTCATAGGTCAGTTGTTGCGTGCGCTATAGAAAATTGCGAAGAACACAGCAGGGTTAGTAAATAAGTTATTTGTTTTAGAACAATATTATATTCATAGGTCAGTTGTTGCGTGCGCTATAACAAGTTATTTGTTGAATAAAGTTGATAGATTTTTATAAATATTGTAAAACATACGAACTGTCAGTTGTACTTGTAAGTAGCCAATTTAGAGAGCCATCGAACGCGAATGTACAAGAACTATTGTATAATTTACGAACTGACAATTGCAAGTAGCCAATTCCATTTTAAAATGTTATTTTTTGAATTCGTGCACTAAGTGAATTTATATGTTTTATACATTTTCTGAAAGGTGTTAGTGTATAGATTACAAAAACAGTTCTCCCTTGTTTCTTAGACATTTAGATTTTTTGTAAATCAGGGAAACGTCGGACGACGTGCTGTTTGTTCCTACGAGCCGTAGGTTTTTAATGATAATTCATAATTCCTGAACATATTTCTACAGTTTTTGATTATATATAGTTAATTTTTGATATTCTACACAAAATGAAACACAATTTAGGTCTTAATACCACGTATTAAGCAAAATAAAAATCTAAGGGATTTTTTGTTTTTTATGTTCGCAACAAAAATTGTATGCTGTAGAAAACTGTGGATAACTTTATTGACATCAGAATAGGTACCTAGATACATGTAGCTTGGGATTGGGATTCTTTTTTTCCCAAATTACATTCATAATATAAGACTGAGATCATTTTTGTTTTTATGCTTAAAACCTTGTTTATACATAAATAGCGATGTTTTAATTAATGTAGTTATGTTTATGTGAAACAGCAAAATTATTTGTTCACATATATTTTTGTTAACATAATATACACGTAATAATGTTACAATATATCTTAGATATGTTACAATGTAATATATCGCAAATGTAATATACATTGTAACATATATGTTATATATATATATGAACCTTCATAATTTATATCTCTGATATATTACATTGTAACATATCTAAGATATATTGTAACATTATTACGTGTATATTATGTTAACAAAAATATATGTGAACAAATAATTTTGCTGTTTTTTTTATTCCTTTATTTGTTTTTGTTATAATTAACATTTGCTTTTATTTCTGTTGACTCACAAAATAAAAGGAACAATATATTGTTCAACTTCAGAATATTAAAACAAGGTATATTGATTTAATAATAAATAATATTTTTAAATATATATTTAATTTGTTAATTCTTATAATTGGTATATTAATGTGAAATAAACAAAAATGTAATTATATTACCAATATATATATATATATATTTATATATATATATATTCATATAATTTATAAACATATATAGGTGTACTTGGTTTTATATATTATTGTAACATGTTCATAGATTCATTAATAAATGCTAATTTCAATTATTTAACGAATCATATTCTATATAACATATGGGATAAAAGAAATCCTTATGCGCCCACAACCAGCTAAATGGTGCCTTAATATTGTTCATATTATCTTATGTGTTATAGTTATTAACAAATAAGACGTCCCTCGACATGCGTCATTTGGACTTCAATGTCGATTTTCTCAAAATATATATTTTTTAATTTAGTTTTTATGATTGCATTTAATTAAACACACCCTAATCTATATTATATAAAATATTTGGAGTGAGGAATATTCTAGTATGGTCGTAAATAAATAAAACGTAGGATCGCAAGGTTTGGCGTACTAGTTCTGCACAGAATTTTTGCTGTAATTACTAATTTATAGTAGATTTTATAATTTTTTATTTTAGTATAGATCACATAATAGTTAATAAACATAACTACATTAATTAGAACAGCGCTATTTACGTATAAACAAGGTTTTAAGCATAAAAACAAAAATGATCGCAGGGATCCAATCCAGTCTTATATTGGGATTGTAGGGGTTGGGAAAAAACGAATATCAATCCCAAGCTAACTTCAGGGACTATGGTACATGTAGGGATTTTTAATGAGAACTAATAGGGTAATTGATTTAAAATGGTTGGTAACACTGTTGTCAAACCGGTTGAAATTAAAATTTGTTTGGTATACACAAAACAATGAGATATAAACTATATTATTAATGAAATTTCGTTCGGTTTAGCTAAAAATTATAAAATTCGTAAATGTGTTTGTTTATATTTTGTTGATGGATCAACAAGTGTGTAGGTTATGTTTGCTTCCTAAAAATAAGTTTCCTTTATCGTTGTTTGAAAATGTGCAGTGTGAATTTAGTTTAGTGCAAATAATAAGTGATTATATAGGAGTAGATGTAAATATTTGACACATGACACAACCACTCAGATATGTTTAGTATAAAGAAATCGTTTTTAGGTGCTAGAAAGTGATCCATTTTCTAAGGTTTTATGTAGACCGTGTGTTATAAAATTGAACGATTTTCATAATTATGCTCTCCTAGTCAAAAAGAATCAAGAATTTTTAATTAAAACGTATAGTCCGTCGATTGCTGAAAATATATCCTGTTTAGAAAATGAAGATACCAAACTTGATGAGAAGGAAAAGGAAGAAAATGAAAAGATTGTGAGTGAAAATGTAGGTTTTGTTGAAGACAACGTGAATAGTGCAAAAGATACGAAACATACGGTAAACTATGACACGGAAAACTCTTCTAGTTGCAATTATAACGAAAACGACGCAGGTATTTTCATTTAATTAAGAAGAAAATTAGACATCGAAATTACAAGTGATTTGATTCTTTTAGAAGATATTCCTGATTTAAATCCAGAAGTTAATTTAAGAGAATCCGATGAATCTGATATTAGTGAAGAAATTGGTATGTTATTTGTTATATTTAAGAAATTATTAAAAAATAATGTATTGTTGCAATCAATTACAGTTATTTTAGTCTTTTATCATTTTATCTTCTCAAAATGCAACATTTTTTGGACTGTGAACGCAAAGGCAAGAAAGTAATTATTAAAATAAATTTAGTATTGTTGCAATCAATTACAGTTATTTTTGTCTTTTATCTCCTTAAAATGCAACATTTTTTTGGACTGGGAACGCAAAGGCAAGAAAGGAATTATTAATAAAGAATATGTATTGTTGCAATCAATCAATTACAGTTATTTTTGTCTTTTATTTACTCAAAATGCAACATTTTTTTGGACTGTGAACGCAAAGGCAAGAAAGAAATTATTATAAAAATATATGTATTGTTGCAATCAATCACTGTTATTTTGTCATTTTATCTCCTCAAAATGCAATATTTCTAGAACTGTGAACGCAAAGGCAAAAAAGAAATTTATAAAATAATTATGTATTGTTGCAATCAATTACAGTTATTTTGGTCATTTGTCATTTTATTTCCTCAAAATGAAAAAAAAAATTGAAATGTGAACGCAAAGGCAAGAAAGAAATTATTTACAAATATATGTATTGTTGCAATCAATAACAGTTATTTGTGTCTTTTATCATTTAAACTCCTCAAAATGCCACATTTTTTAGACTGAACGCAAAAGCAAGATTTATTAAATTAAATAAAAAATATTTATTGTTGCAATCAATAACACTTATTTAGTCATTTTATCTCTTGCAATTTATTTTTTGGGCTTTAAACGCAAAGGCTAGAAAGCAATTATTTAAAAAAAAAATGTATTGTTGCAATCAATAACAGTAATTTTGGTCTTTTATCATTTTATTTCGTCAAAATGCAAAATTTTTTTGGACAGTGAACGCAAAGTCAAGGAAGAAATTATTTAAAAAAAAAAGTATTGTTGCAATCAATTACAGTTATTTTTGCCTTTTATCATTATATGCAATGCAAATTTTTAAACTGTAAACGAAAAAGCAAGAAAGACATTATTAAAAAGAAATGAATTGTTGCAATCAATAACAGTTATTTTGGCCTTTTATCTCCTTAAAATGCAACATATTTTAAACTGTAAACGCAAAAGCAAGAAAGAAATTATTTAAAAAAATTGTACTGTTGCAAACAATAACAGTTATTTTATCATCTCAAAATGTAACATTTTTTGAACTGTGAACACAAAGGCAAGAAAGAAATTATTAACAAAAAATATGTATTGTTGCAATAAATTACAGTTATTTTGGCCTTTTATCATTTTATCTCCTCAAAATGCATTTTTGGGACTGTAAACGCAAAGGCAGTAAAGAAATTCTTAAAAAAAGAATATGTACTGTTGCAATCAATCAATTACAGTTATTTTTGTATTTTATCTCTTTAAAATGCAAAGGCAAGAAAAAATGTATTGTTGCAATCAATCAATTACAGTTATTTTTGTCTTTTATCATATCTCCTCAAAATGCATAATGTTTTTGGACTGAACGCAAAGGCAAGATTAATAAATTATTGAAAAATATATATATATGTATTGTTGCAATCAATCAATAACACAATATACCAGAAATGAGATAATTAGGTTCATTTTAGATACAACAAAGAGTAAAAAATCATCAGGAAAACGTATGAATTTTCCGGAAACACCAAACGACATAAAAATAAAGAAGTTTTACAAATACGAATGTTATTTATGTAAAGAACATCCGGAAATCCGAACGTTTCGAGCGTTGAAAATCCATTACAACAGTAAACATGCCATAATGGCGTATATTAAATGTTGCGGTAAAAAATTCACGCGGCCGCATGCGCTGGTGCAACATATACGAGAACATTTGATGCCCGACAGTTTAATTTGTTCGATTTGCGGCAAAAAACTGCGTACGAAGCACACGCTGCTGCTGCACATGGACACCCATGTGCCCGCCGAAGAACGCCCGCTAAAATGCAACAATTGCGATATGCGTTTTGTCCGCAGACACTTTTTACATCAACACGAAAAGATACACATGACTGACGACCAACTGAAGTATATCTGTGATTTATGCGGAAAAAGGTAAATTTTAAAGGTAACTTACAGGTTTTGGGCGTCGCTAATTCGGCTTCTGTCTGTTACGTAAGCGGTTTACCCAGTAAAACGCTTACGTAGGCGGTTTACAGTGTTCTGACACAGAAAACCCTTGCGACAAATATTGAATTGTTTATTTTTGTAATCATACTTAATATTTATTTAAGTTGCATCATAAGTCAAGGTTTATTCTATCAGCTACTATCAAATACTATGTAAAAATTCGATTTATTAAAAATTATTGTTGCTATAACAATTAAGAAACATATTTAATACTAATTACTGTTTTAATCGATGCAATACATTGAATAATTTATCATCAATCTAGGTTTACCCGTGGGCAATAATAATAATGTATATTTTTATAAAACTAAATAATAAATTTGTGCCCTTTATTTCTCTGAAGGTACCGGAGAGATTTGCACCAAATTTGCTACACTTATTATTTGGTATCCCATTTGAATCCGTTCGCAGTTTAAAACAAATCGCTTGTATACTTCCCGAGTTATAGGGCCCCAAAATTTGCCCCCCCCCCCCTTAATACTGCCCTTATAAAAATAATTAAAACATCCAAAAATTCCACTGTTAATTCTAAGATTTTTCATGTCTACAAGATTTTTGCGTATTATTAACCCAAAGGCCATAAAAAATGATTGAATATTATAATTTTTAATTTTAAAATATGCACTATATTTTTTTATATTTATTAAAATAATCTACAAACATTGTAAGACTTGTTATATCTATAATATTTTTTTCAAATTGTTAACCAAACGAGCACAATAATAAAAACCGCTGCTCACAACGCATATATTACTTATAAGGCGAGCTGGACGCATAGGTGCGTTGTACCTTGTTTTATTAGATCAAAATAATCTACAACTTTATATATCTATAACATTAAATCAAAAGGTCATAATGATTAAAAACCGCTGCTCGCATCGCATTGCTATTATAACTCATAAGGCGTGCTGGATGCATAGGCGCTTGTTTTTTAATGTATCAATATAACAATATAGTAAAAATTGTTTGTATTTGTTGTATTGAAAAAAAATAAGAATGAATTTGTTTGTTAAGGTTTCCAACTGATTGGCGATTGAAGACTCATTTGAATGTAACACATTCTGAAGAGAAGCCATACTTTTGTGAATTTTGTGCTAAATCATTTAAATCGAAGATTCAGTTAACCAATCATATGTACACACATGGAGACAAGGATAAAGTACACAAGCAATGTGACCGCTGCGGCATTTGGTAAGGTTCTTATTTTTACATTTTAAACACAAAATACGCCTCAAAACCTTGAATTACACAAATAGCCAAAGAAAGATTCAAATATATACATATTATATATATATATATATATATATATATATATATATATATATATATATATATATATATATATATTTATATATATATATATATACATATACATACATACATATATATATAAATATACATACATATATATACATACATATACAAACATATACATACATATACATAAATATACATACATACATACATACATAATTTACATACATATATAAACATATACATACATACATATACATACATATACATACATACATAATATACATACATATATATATATATATATATATATATGTACATATATATACATACATATACATACATACATATACATACATACATATACATACATACATATACATACATACATATACATACATATACATACATACATATACATACATACATATACATACATACATATACATACATACATATACATACACATACATACATATACATACATACATACATATACATACATATATACATACATATACATACATATACATACATATACATACATATACATACATATACATACATATACATACATACATATACATACATACATATACATACATATAAACATATACATACATACATATACATACATATACATACATATACATACATATACATACATATACATACATATACATACATATACATACATATACATACATATACATACATATACATACATATACATACATATACATACATACATATACATACATACATATACATACATATACATACATATAATACATATACATACATATACATACATATACATACATAATACATACATATACATACATACATATACATACATACATATACATACATACATATACATACATACATATACATACATACATATACATACATACATAGACATACATACATATACATACATACATACATACATATACATACATATACATACATATACATACATATATATACATACATATACATACATATATATACATACATATACATACATACATATTCATATACATACATATAGCCCTTATAGACCCCATGCGTTTCATTTCCCTTATGTATTCATTATGTAAAGCAAAATAATATCGTATTTTGTGTAGGTTAAGATCTCCGCGTTCCTATTACGTCCATATGAAAGACAAACACGACGAAAACGCACCGAAAAGCTTCGCTTGTGATAAATGTTCGCATATAAGTCCTACAAAAAAGGCTTTATATGCGCACTGTATTAATAAACATGGCCCGAAAAAGCACAGTTGCATGTATTGCAGTGAAATGTTTTCCAGTTCTAATTTATTAAAGGTAAAATTAAGCACTTATGGGGTAACACCACCTCAACCTCGAAACCACAATTTCGAAGTCGCACTCGTAACTTCCCCAATTTTCAATTAATCTCCTTGATTTTTTTTTTTTAATATATATATATAATCTTCACATATTATTCTATTGAAGTACGTAGGATTTTTTGAAAATATTGATATCTCGATTTTCTATACTAACTAACGAAATTATTGGCTGAAAATGTATGTTTTACTATGAATTCTCGATAAAATGTTATATTTCGATGGGTCAAATTGGTGTTACCCTTTACATTACCCATTAGTTAGAACTTTAAGAAATGTTGTGTTTACATTTTACAGAGCCATATGATTAAGCACACTGGACCCGGTGAACCATTGAAGTGTCCATATTGTCCGAAAACATTTAGTTTTAGATCCGGATTTTATTCGCATAAGAAAAAAGTGCATCCAAACATGACTGATCATCAAATTCATTCGTGATCTTTTTATTTATTTATTTATATATAAATATATATTATTAATTTTTACATTATTTTGTATATTTTAAGAATCGAATAAAATATTGAATTAGTCGAAAAGTATAATAATTATTTTATTGTAAAAATAAGCATTCGTGCGCCAATGCTTCCGTAACAATAGACGGTGGATAATAAAACTAATCAATTCTATGAATTTTAAGTTTTATATTTACTGATTTCTGATGAGATGATATTACTCAAGAAATTGCGTGTTTCATGGTGATAAAAATGTTTTAATTAAAATATTAAATGTTATGTATAAAAGAAAGTATTTTATTGGATATATCCGTTTCGAGGGAATCAATTTTGACTATTTTCTCATTAACGTCTGTATGTATTTGTACTGAAGAAGCAAATAATTCGGTCGTGTGTCTGTAGCATTCCCGGATCAAAACATTTCACAAACAAAAAGTGTTTGTCTCGTCGCCCTGAATGCAAATATATGTATATATAACTTATATACTCCGTCGCCCTCTACTCTGGAGGTACCGGAGTGATTTACACCAAATTTGCTACCCATATTATTTAACATCCTATTTGAATCCAATCGCCCATATAGTTATAGGGCCACAATATTTGGAGCCTCCTTAATACTGCCCTTATAAAGATAATTAAAAACCCCTAAAAATTCTAAGATATTTTGTGTTTATAAGATTTTTTCATATTGTTAACCCAAAGGCCATAAAAAATTATTAAATATTTATATTTAAAAATATGCCCTAAAAATTTTTATGAAAATAATCTACAAAATAATGTAGAACTTTTTATATCCATAACATTTTTTTAAATTATTAACCAAAAAGCCATAATAATTAGAAACCGCGGTTCGCATCGCATTTATTACTTGAGCATTTATTAGGTGAGCCGGACGCATAGGTGCGTTATACCTAAACTTGTTTTTTATCAAAATAATCTATAAAATATTATAATACTTTTTATATCTATAACATTTTTTCAAATTGTTAACCAAAGGACCATAATAATTAAAAGCCGCTGCTCGTATCGCATTTATTACTTATAAGGCGAGCTGGACGCATAGATGCGTTGTACCTAGGCTTGCTTTTTATCAAAATAATCCACAAATTATTATAAGATATTTTATATCTATAACATGTTTTCAAATTGTTAACCAAAAGACCATAATAATTTAAAAAAATGGGTTGTGGCCAACGCGGGACTTTTACGTAGTTTTGATCAATATTTATCGATTATAAAAATATAATATTAGGAAATAATAATCCAACAGAATCAATATGAAAACCAAGCTTACCTTATATAAATGAATGGGTTGAAAATTATACCAATACCAATTTGGAATGGTTTTGAAGTACTAACTATCAAAACTAAGCAATTCTCTACAGAAATATTCTGAAATGTCATTTATCTAATTCAGACTATTTTGTTTTCTTGTCGAAATATTGACAGGCGCAGATGATCCGATTTATTAAGCTACATTCGAATCCATGACAACGTAAACAAGATACTTATGATTTTTAGTAGCAATTTTCTCGTAACTGGTACATTTATTGAAGAAACTTTTCAAACAAAAGTTGTGCGAAATATTAATATATTTTATTATGAACATAACTATTTTTGCCGTAAGTGCAGCCGTTGTAGTGATATTGGAGATAGAACAAAAAATGCATAGAGTAAACATGCACTGCCGGTTTGAATATTCTTTTCAAAAATAGGAGGTGCACAACTAGACCATATACAAGTCTTAAGTTTGAAGTCTCATAATTTTACGTTGGACAGTTTCGGCTCTAGAGCGTTCACATACACACACACACAGACGTCACTCTGAAAATAGTCACATTCGATTCAGGGAAGCTCAAAACGTGTATATCCATTGAAAACTCGAGTTCGATTTTTTTGGTGATCCCTATACTTACTTATTACTCTGTAAAAGAAAGTAATAAAAACGCTGCTCGCATCGCATTTTTACTTTCTTTTACAGAGTAATAAGTAAGTATAGGGATCACCAAACAAATCGAACTCGAGATTTCAACGGATATACACGTTTTGAGCTTCCTTGAATCGAATGTGACTATTTTCGGAGTGACGTCTGTGTGTGTGCGTGTGTGAGTGTGTATGTGAACGCTCTAGAGCCGAAACTGTACAACGTAAAATTATGAGACTTCAAACTTAAGACTTGTATATGGTCTAGTTGTGCACCTCCTATTTTGAAAAGAATATTCAACCCGGCAGTGCATGTTTACTCTATGCATTTTTTGTTCTATCTCCAATATCACTACAACGGCTGCACTTACGACAAAAATAGTTATGTTCATAATGAAAGATATTAATATTTTGCACAACTTTTGTTTGAAAAGTTTCTTCAATAAATGTACCAGTTACGAGAAAATCGCTACTAAGAATCATAAGTATCTTGTTTACGTTGTCACGGATTCGAATGTAACTTAATTAATCGGATCATCTGCGCCTGTCAATATTTCGACAAGATAACAAAATGGTCTGAATTAGATAAATGACATTTCAGAATATTTCTGTAGAGAATTGGTTAGTTTTGATAGTTAGTACTTCAAAACCATCACAAATTGGTATTGGTATAATTTTCAACCCATTCATTTATATAAGGTAAGGTTGGTTTTCATATTGTTTCTGTTGGATTATTATTTCCTAATATTATATTTTTATAATCAAAAAACATTGATGAAAACTACGTAAAAGAAAGTCCCGCGTTGGCCACAACCCATTTTTTACTTATAAGGTGAGCTGGACGCATTAGTGCGTTGTACCTAAGCTTGTTATCAGTAAATGCAGAATAAAAATAAAAGTTTCATCAGATAAGATAAGTAAATACAAAAACTATTTAATTGCATATAACATGTACAATTATAATTAAATATAATTTACAACAAATTAATTAGTTTGCAATAAACAAATTAACATATGCAATTAAACAATTATTGAGCATTATTCCCGCCACTAGTTCATATATTCTGCGCGTAGAACCATTGCGCATATTCTAATCGAAAAGGTCTATTAATTCGATAATCGTCCACAAAACTACATTGTTTACATAGCGAAGATTATAAATAGCGATAATTTAATTAAATGAAACTAAATAACTGCGCAAACAAACAATGAAATAGTTTTACTGTTTACATGATTCAAAAATAGCAGCTGATTTGCACTAACTGGCAACAGCAGTAACATTGTTCGTTTGTCCTCACTATTCAGTTTATGATTTGTCTCTCTTTTACTTATAATGATAAAAAAGGACAGATTGTGCAAAAAATGCAGGACAAATGTACAAATTTAGTGATCCTGGTGTCTGTTTACCTGATTCAAAACTAGCAGCTGATTTGCACTAACTGGCAACACAGCAGTAACTTTGTTCGTTTGCCCTCACTGTTCAGTTCGCGATTAGTCTCTTCCACTTCTAATAAAAAACAAAAGGACAGATTGTGCAGGATAAACGAACAAAGCTAATGATTCTGTTGCTATTTAAACTTAAATAGCTGCGCAAACAAACAATGGCATGGTGTTGTTTGTTATATTATTTAAAAATAGCAGCTGATTTGCACGAATTGGCAACACAGCAGTAAGTTTGTTCGTTTGTCCTCACTGTTCAGTTCATGATTTGTCTCTCTTCTACTTATAATGAAAAACAGGACAAATGAACAAATTTAGTGATCCTGTGTGCGAACAAACAATGAAATAGTTTAGCAGCTGATTTGCACGAATTGGCAACACAGCAGTAAGATTGTTCGTTTGTCCTCACTGTTCAGTTTATGATTGTCTCTGTTCCACTTGTAATGATGGAAAAGGATAGGTGATTGTTTGAGCATAAAGTGCAGGACAAACGAACGAAGCTAGTGATCCTGTTGACATTTGAGAAACGTGCCTGTGCGCTAGTGACACCTACAAAGAGTGAATCGTGAATGTCAGCTTTTGCTGAGAATATCTCGACTACATCCTACATGACGTCTTTATAACAAATTCTGTAATAATGACAATGCGCCAATTATGGTTGCGTAAGAACGTTTGGTGACACAGTCATTTGACAAATGCAAGTGCAATATATCACAGACAATTAACGAGGGTAAATAGTGGATGTGTGTGTGTGTGCGCGAACAACGATGTCGGCAAAAATATTGTTGTGATTATGATTTCGAAAAATGTAGCAAAATTCCGTGCCGCGAGCAAAATTAAACAGAAAACGAATTTTAGGTTAGTTTAAATTGTAATGTGGTGATGGGTGGCAAGGCGAGTACAGCGAACGGCGCACAGAGCCCCCGGACACGAACATTCTCGACGAGCAGCAGCTCGGAGGTGGTGACCGCTCCGACCGGCTTCAGCTTATTGCGAGCGTTGCCCGGTGTCCAGGTGTCTAATGACCGCCAGCGTGCCAGATCGTTGTCCAGTGTGCCGGACTTGCATGCCAGTCACGAGGCGATCGCGATTCCGACGGGCGCCAGCTACGATGTGTCTTCCGGCGCCAGTCCCGCCGAGACGGACAGCAGCTCCGCGGAGGAGGCCGGCTCTGCGCTCGGCGCGGGCCCCACCGCGGCCAGCATCGCCCTCGGCCGGGTGTACGCCGCGCACTCCCTACCCTCGCACATTTGGTCATTGAACGGTGAGTCGACACTCTTTAATTACATTTACATGTATACACATTTACTTTATTTACACTTAACACTTTCAATTATCTATATTGACAACAAACATGACACTCCGAATCAAACTTATATTCATTGGACTAGTGTATTTTCTGGATATGTGATTAAGGAAAAACAAAACTAATTTTTGGGAAAATACGAAAGTACAAAGCATCTATAGTGTAGTATATAGAAACATGCTTAGGTACAACGCACCAATGCGTCCAGCCCGCCTTATAAGTAATATATGCGATGCGAGCAGCACTTTTTAATTATGATGGCCATTTAGTTAACAATTTGAAATAATGTTATAGATGTAAGCAGGCTTACCATTTTTTGTACATTATTTTGATATAAAAGCAAGCTTAGGTACAACGCACCTATGCGTCCAGCCCGCCTTATAAGTAATATATGCGATGCGAGCAGCACTTTTTAATTATGATGGCCTTTTAGTTAACAATTTGAAATAATGTTATAGATGTAAGCAGGCTTACCATTTTTTGTACATTATTTTGATATAAAAGCAAGCTTAGGTACAACGCACCTATGCGTCCAGCCCGCCTTATAAGTAATATATGCGATGCGAGCAGCACTTTTTAATTATGATAGCCTTTTAGTTAACAATTTGAAATAATGTTATAGATGTAAGCAGGCTTACCATTTTTTGTACATTATTTTGATATAAAAGCAAGCTTAGGTACAACGCACCTATGCGTCCAGCCCGCCTTATAAGTAATATATGCGATGCGAGCAGCACTTTTTAATTATGATGGCCTTTTAGTTAACAATTTGAAATAATGTTATAGATGTAAGCAGGCTTACCATTTTTTGTACATTATTTTGATATAAAAGCAAGCTTAGGTACAACGCACCTATGCGTCCAGCCCGCCTTATAAGTAATATATGCGATGCGAGCAGCACTTTTTAATTATGATGGCCTTTTAGTTAACAATTTGAAATAATGTTATAGATGTAAGCAGGCTTACCATTTTTTGTACATTATTTTGATATAAAAGCAAGCTTAGGTACAACGCACCTATGCGTCCAGCCCGCCTTATAAGTAATATATGCGATGCGAGCAGCACTTTTTAATTATGATGGCCTTTTAGTTAACAATTTGAAATAATGTTATAGATGTAAGCAGGCTTACCATTTTTTGTACATTATTTTGATATAAAAGCAAGCTTAGGTACAACGCACCTATGCGTCCAGCCCGCCTTATAAGTAATATATGCGATGCGAGCAGCACTTTTTAATTATGATAGCCTTTTAGTTAACAATTTGAAATAATGTTATAGATGTAAGCAGGCTTACCATTTTTTGTACATTATTTTGATATAAAAGCAAGCTTAGGTACAACGCACCTATGCGTCCAGCCCGCCTTATAAGTAATATATGCGATGCGAGCAGCACTTTTTAATTATGATGGCCTTTTAGTTAACAATTTGAAATAATGTTATAGATGTAAGCAGGCTTACCATTTTTTGTACATTATTTTGATATAAAAGCAAGCTTAGGTACAACGCACCTATGCGTCCAGCCCGCCTTATAAGTAATATATGCGATGCGAGCAGCACTTTTTAATTATGATGGCCTTTTAGTTAACAATTTGAAATAATGTTATAGATGTAAGCAGGCTTACCATTTTTTGTACATTATTTTGATATAAAAGCAAGCTTAGGTACAACGCACCTATGCGTCCAGCCCGCCTTATAAGTAATATATGCGATGCGAGCAACACTTTTTAATTATGATAGCCTTTTAGTTAACAATTTGAAATAATGTTATAGATGTAAGCAGGCTTACCATTTTTTGTACATTATTTTGATATAAAAGCAAGCTTAGGTACAACGCACCTATGCGTCCAGCCCGCCATATAAGTAATATATGCGATGCGAGCAGCACTTTTTAATTATGATAGCCTTTTAGTTAACAATTTGAAATAATGTTATAGATGTAAGCAGGCTTACCATTTTTTGTACATTATTTTGATATAAAAGCAAGCTTAGGTACAACGCACCTATGCGTCCAGCCCGCCATATAAGTAATATATGCGATGCGAGCAGCACTTTTTAATTATGATAGCCTTTTAGTTAACAATTTGAAATAATGTTATAGATGTAAGCAGGCTTACCATTTTTTGTACATTATTTTGATATAAAAGCAAGCTTAGGTACAACGCACCTATGCGTCCAGCCCGCCATATAAGTAATATATGCGATGCGAGCAGCACTTTTTAATTATGATAGCCTTTTAGTTAACAATTTGAAATAATGTTATAGATGTAAGCAGGCTTACCATTTTTTGTACATTATTTTGATATAAAAGCAAGCTTAGGTACAACGCACCTATGCGTCCAGCCCGCCATATAAGTAATATATGCGATGCGAGCAGCACTTTTTAATTATGATAGCCTTTTAGTTAACAATTTGAAATAATGTTATAGATGTAAGCAGGCTTACCATTTTTTGTACATTATTTTGATATAAAAGCAAGCTTAGGTACAACGCACCTATGCGTCCAGCCCGCCTTATAAGTAATATATGCGATGCGAGCAGCACTTTTTAATTATGATGGCCTTTTAGTTAACAATTTGAAATAATGTTATAGATGTAAGCAGGCTTACCATTTTTTGTACATTATTTTGATATAAAAGCAAGCTTAGGTACAACGCACCTATGCGTCCAGCCCGCCTTATAAGTAATATATGCGATGCGAGCAACACTTTTTAATTATGATAGCCTTTTAGTTAACAATTTGAAATAATGTTATAGATGTAAGCAGGCTTACCATTTTTTGTACATTATTTTGATATAAAAGCAAGCTTAGGTACAACGCACCTATGCGTCCAGCCCGCCTTATAAGTAATATATGCGATGCGAGCAGCACTTTTTAATTATGATAGCCTTTTAGTTAACAATTTGAAATAATGTTATAGATGTAAGCAGGCTTACCATTTTTTGTACATTATTTTGATATAAAAGCAAGCTTAGGTACAACGCACCTATGCGTCCAGCCCGCCTTATAAGTAATATATGCGATGCGAGCAGCACTTTTTAATTATGATGGCCTTTTAGTTAACAATTTGAAATAATGTTATAGATGTAAGCAGGCTTACCATTTTTTGTACATTATTTTGATATAAAAGCAAGCTTAGGTACAACGCACCTATGCGTCCAGCCCGCCTTATAAGTAATATATGCGATGCGAGCAGCACTTTTTAATTATGATAGCCTTTTAGTTAACAATTTGAAATAATGTTATAGATGTAAGCAGGCTTACCATTTTTTGTACATTATTTTGATATAAAAGCAAGCTTAGGTACAACGCACCTATGCGTCCAGCCCGCCTTATAAGTAATATATGCGATGCGAGCAGCACTTTTTAATTATGATGGCCTTTTAGTTAACAATTTGAAATAATGTTATAGATGTAAGCAGGCTTACCATTTTTTGTACATTATTTTGATATAAAAGCAAGCTTAGGTACAACGCACCTATGCGTCCAGCCCGCCTTATAAGTAATATATGCGATGCGAGCAACACTTTTTAATTATGATAGCCTTTTAGTTAACAATTTGAAATAATGTTATAGATGTAAGCAGGCTTACCATTTTTTGTACATTATTTTGATATAAAAGCAAGCTTAGGTACAACGCACCTATGCGTCCAGCCCGCCTTATAAGTAATATATGCGATGCGAGCAGCACTTTTTAATTATGATAGCCTTTTAGTTAACAATTTGAAATAATGTTATAGATGTAAGCAGGCTTACCATTTTTTGTACATTATTTTGATATAAAAGCAAGCTTAGGTACAACGCACCTATGCGTCCAGCCCGCCTTATAAGTAATATATGCGATGCGAGCAGCACTTTTTAATTATGATGGCCTTTTAGTTAACAATTTGAAATAATGTTATAGATGTAAGCAGGCTTACCATTTTTTGTACATTATTTTGATATAAAAGCAAGCTTAGGTACAACGCACCTATGCGTCCAGCCCGCCTTATAAGTAATATATGCGATGCGAGCAGCACTTTTTAATTATGATAGCCTTTTAGTTAACAATTTGAAATAATGTTATAGATGTAAGCAGGCTTACCATTTTTTGTACATTATTTTGATATAAAAGCAAGCTTAGGTACAACGCACCTATGCGTCCAGCCCGCCTTATAAGTAATATATGCGATGCGAGCAGCACTTTTTAATTATGATGGCCTTTTAGTTAACAATTTGAAATAATGTTATAGATGTAAGCAGGCTTACCATTTTTTGTACATTATTTTGATATAAAAGCAAGCTTAGGTACAACGCACCTATGCGTCCAGCCCGCCATATAAGTAATATATGCGATGCGAGCAGCACTTTTTAATTATGATAGCCTTTTAGTTAACAATTTGAAATAATGTTATAGATGTAAGCAGGCTTACCATTTTTTGTACATTATTTTGATATAAAAGCAAGCTTAGGTACAACGCACCTATGCGTCCAGCCCGCCTTATAAGTAATATATGCGATGCGAGCAGCACTTTTTAATTATGATAGCCTTTTAGTTAACAATTTGAAATAATGTTATAGATGTAAGCAGGCTTACCATTTTTTGTACATTATTTTGATATAAAAGCAAGCTTAGGTACAACGCACCTATGCGTCCAGCCCGCCTTATAAGTAATATATGCGATGCGAGCAGCACTTTTTAATTATGATGGCCTTTTAGTTAACAATTTGAAATAATGTTATAGATGTAAGCAGGCTTACCATTTTTTGTACATTATTTTGATATAAAAGCAAGCTTAGGTACAACGCACCTATGCGTCCAGCCCGCCATATAAGTAATATATGCGATGCGAGCAGCACTTTTTAATTATGATAGCCTTTTAGTTAACAATTTGAAATAATGTTATAGATGTAAGCAGGCTTACCATTTTTTGTACATTATTTTGATATAAAAGCAAGCTTAGGTACAACGCACCTATGCGTCCAGCCCGCCTTATAAGTAATATATGCGATGCGAGCAGCACTTTTTAATTATGATGGCCTTTTAGTTAACAATTTGAAATAATGTTATAGATGTAAGCAGGCTTACCATTTTTTGTACATTATTTTGATATAAAAGCAAGCTTAGGTACAACGCACCTATGCGTCCAGCCCGCCTTATAAGTAATATATGCGATGCGAGCAACACTTTTTAATTATGATAGCCTTTTAGTTAACAATTTGAAATAATGTTATAGATGTAAGCAGGCTTACCATTTTTTGTACATTATTTTGATATAAAAGCAAGCTTAGGTACAACGCACCTATGCGTCCAGCCCGCCTTATAAGTAATATAAGCGATGCGAGCAGCACTTTTTAATTATGATGGCCTTTTAGTTAACAATTTGAAATAATGTTATAGATGTAAGCAGGCTTACCATTTTTTGTACATTATTTTGATATAAAAGCAAGCTTAGGTACAACGCACCTATGCGTCCAGCCCGCCATATAAGTAATATATGCGATGCGAGCAGCACTTTTTAATTATGATAGCCTTTTAGTTAACAATTTGAAATAATGTTATAGATGTAAGCAGGCTTACCATTTTTTGTACATTATTTTGATATAAAAGCAAGCTTAGGTACAACGCACCTATGCGTCCAGCCCGCCTTATAAGTAATATATGCGATGCGAGCAACACTTTTTAATTATGATAGCCTTTTAGTTAACAATTTGAAATAATGTTATAGATGTAAGCAGGCTTACCATTTTTTGTACATTATTTTGATATAAAAGCAAGCTTAGGTACAACGCACCTATGCGTCCAGCCCGCCTTATAAGTAATATATGCGATGCGAGCAGCACTTTTTAATTATGATGGCCTTTTAGTTAACAATTTGAAATAATGTTATAGATGTAAGCAGGCTTACCATTTTTTGTACATTATTTTGATATAAAAGCAAGCTTAGGTACAACGCACCTATGCGTCCAGCCCGCCATATAAGTAATATATGCGATGCGAGCAGCACTTTTTAATTATGATAGCCTTTTAGTTAACAATTTGAAATAATGTTATAGATGTAAGCAGGCTTACCATTTTTTGTACATTATTTTGATATAAAAGCAAGCTTAGGTACAACGCACCTATGCGTCCAGCCCGCCTTATAAGTAATATATGCGATGCGAGCAGCACTTTTTAATTATGATGGCCTTTTAGTTAACAATTTGAAATAATGTTATAGATGTAAGCAGGCTTACCATTTTTTGTACATTATTTTGATATAAAAGCAAGCTTAGGTACAACGCACCTATGCGTCCAGCCCGCCTTATAAGTAATATATGCGATGCGAGCAACACTTTTTAATTATGATAGCCTTTTAGTTAACAATTTGAAATAATGTTATAGATGTAAGCAGGCTTACCATTTTTTGTACATTATTTTGATATAAAAGCAAGCTTAGGTACAACGCACCTATGCGTCCAGCCCGCCTTATAAGTAATATATGCGATGCGAGCAGCACTTTTTAATTATGATGGCCTTTTAGTTAACAATTTGAAATAATGTTATAGATGTAAGCAGGCTTACCATTTTTTGTACATTATTTTGATATAAAAGCAAGCTTAGGTACAACGCACCTATGCGTCCAGCCCGCCATATAAGTAATATATGCGATGCGAGCAGCACTTTTTAATTATGATAGCCTTTTAGTTAACAATTTGAAATAATGTTATAGATGTAAGCAGGCTTACCATTTTTTGTACATTATTTTGATATAAAAGCAAGCTTAGGTACAACGCACCTATGCGTCCAGCCCGCCTTATAAGTAATATATGCGATGCGAGCAGCACTTTTTAATTATGATGGCCTTTTAGTTAACAATTTGAAATAATGTTATAGATGTAAGCAGGCTTACCATTTTTTGTACATTATTTTGATATAAAAGCAAGCTTAGGTACAACGCACCTATGCGTCCAGCCCGCCATATAAGTAATATATGCGATGCGAGCAGCACTTTTTAATTATGATAGCCTTTTAGTTAACAATTTGAAATAATGTTATAGATGTAAGCAGGCTTACCATTTTTTGTACATTATTTTGATATAAAAGCAAGCTTAGGTACAACGCACCTATGCGTCCAGCCCGCCATATAAGTAATATATGCGATGCGAGCAGCACTTTTTAATTATGATAGCCTTTTAGTTAACAATTTGAAATAATGTTATAGATGTAAGCAGGCTTACCATTTTTTGTACATTATTTTGATATAAAAGCAAGCTTAGGTACAACGCACCTATGCGTCCAGCCCGCCATATAAGTAATATATGCGATGCGAGCAGCACTTTTTAATTATGATAGCCTTTTAGTTAACAATTTGAAATAATGTTATAGATGTAAGCAGGCTTACCATTTTTTGTACATTATTTTGATATAAAAGCAAGCTTAGGTACAACGCACCTATGCGTCCAGCCCGCCTTATAAGTAATATATGCGATGCGAGCAGCACTTTTTAATTATGATGGCCTTTTAGTTAACAATTTGAAATAATGTTATAGATGTAAGCAGGCTTACCATTTTTTGTACATTATTTTGATATAAAAGCAAGCTTAGGTACAACGCACCTATGCGTCCAGCCCGCCTTATAAGTAATATATGCGATGCGAGCAGCACTTTTTAATTATGATAGCCTTTTAGTTAACAATTTGAAATAATGTTATAGATGTAAGCAGGCTTACCATTTTTTGTACATTATTTTGATATAAAAGCAAGCTTAGGTACAACGCACCTATGCGTCCAGCCCGCCTTATAAGTAATATATGCGATGCGAGCAGCACTTTTTAATTATGATGGCCTTTTAGTTAACAATTTGAAATAATGTTATAGATGTAAGCAGGCTTACCATTTTTTGTACATTATTTTGATATAAAAGCAAGCTTAGGTACAACGCACCTATGCGTCCAGCCCGCCTTATAAGTAATATATGCGATGCGAGCAACACTTTTTAATTATGATAGCCTTTTAGTTAACAATTTGAAATAATGTTATAGATGTAAGCAGGCTTACCATTTTTTGTACATTATTTTGATATAAAAGCAAGCTTAGGTACAACGCACCTATGCGTCCAGCCCGCCTTATAAGTAATATATGCGATGCGAGCAGCACTTTTTAATTATGATGGCCTTTTAGTTAACAATTTGAAATAATGTTATAGATGTAAGCAGGCTTACCATTTTTTGTACATTATTTTGATATAAAAGCAAGCTTAGGTACAACGCACCTATGCGTCCAGCCCGCCTTATAAGTAATATATGCGATGCGAGCAACACTTTTTAATTATGATAGCCTTTTAGTTAACAATTTGAAATAATGTTATAGATGTAAGCAGGCTTACCATTTTTTGTACATTATTTTGATATAAAAGCAAGCTTAGGTACAACGCACCTATGCGTCCAGCCCGCCTTATAAGTAATATATGCGATGCGAGCAGCACTTTTTAATTATGATGGCCTTTTAGTTAACAATTTGAAATAATGTTATAGATGTAAGCAGGCTTACCATTTTTTGTACATTATTTTGATATAAAAGCAAGCTTAGGTACAACGCACCTATGCGTCCAGCCCGCCATATAAGTAATATATGCGATGCGAGCAGCACTTTTTAATTATGATAGCCTTTTAGTTAACAATTTGAAATAATGTTATAGATGTAAGCAGGCTTACCATTTTTTGTACATTATTTTGATATAAAAGCAAGCTTAGGTACAACGCACCTATGCGTCCAGCCCGCCTTATAAGTAATATATGCGATGCGAGCAGCACTTTTTAATTATGATGGCCTTTTAGTTAACAATTTGAAATAATGTTATAGATGTAAGCAGGCTTACCATTTTTTGTACATTATTTTGATATAAAAGCAAGCTTAGGTACAACGCACCTATGCGTCCAGCCCGCCTTATAAGTAATATATGCGATGCGAGCAACACTTTTTAATTATGATAGCCTTTTAGTTAACAATTTGAAATAATGTTATAGATGTAAGCAGGCTTACCATTTTTTGTACATTATTTTGATATAAAAGCAAGCTTAGGTACAACGCACCTATGCGTCCAGCCCGCCTTATAAGTAATATATGCGATGCGAGCAGCACTTTTTAATTATGATAGCCTTTTAGTTAACAATTTGAAATAATGTTATAGATGTAAGCAGGCTTACCATTTTTTGTACATTATTTTGATATAAAAGCAAGCTTAGGTACAACGCACCTATGCGTCCAGCCCGCCTTATAAGTAATATATGCGATGCGAGCAGCACTTTTTAATTATGATGGCCTTTTAGTTAACAATTTGAAATAATGTTATAGATGTAAGCAGGCTTACCATTTTTTGTACATTATTTTGATATAAAAGCAAGCTTAGGTACAACGCACCTATGCGTCCAGCCCGCCTTATAAGTAATATATGCGATGCGAGCAGCACTTTTTAATTATGATAGCCTTTTAGTTAACAATTTGAAATAATGTTATAGATGTAAGCAGGCTTACCATTTTTTGTACATTATTTTGATATAAAAGCAAGCTTAGGTACAACGCACCTATGCGTCCAGCCCGCCTTATAAGTAATATATGCGATGCGAGCAGCACTTTTTAATTATGATGGCCTTTTAGTTAACAATTTGAAATAATGTTATAGATGTAAGCAGGCTTACCATTTTTTGTACATTATTTTGATATAAAAGCAAGCTTAGGTACAACGCACCTATGCGTCCAGCCCGCCATATAAGTAATATATGCGATGCGAGCAGCACTTTTTAATTATGATAGCCTTTTAGTTAACAATTTGAAATAATGTTATAGATGTAAGCAGGCTTACCATTTTTTGTACATTATTTTGATATAAAAGCAAGCTTAGGTACAACGCACCTATGCGTCCAGCCCGCCTTATAAGTAATATATGCGATGCGAGCAGCACTTTTTAATTATGATGGCCTTTTAGTTAACAATTTGAAATAATGTTATAGATGTAAGCAGGCTTACCATTTTTTGTACATTATTTTGATATAAAAGCAAGCTTAGGTACAACGCACCTATGCGTCCAGCCCGCCTTATAAGTAATATATGCGATGCGTGCAGCACTTTTTAATTATGATGGCCTTTTAGTTAACAATTTGAAATAATGTTATAGATGTAAGCAGGCTTACCATTTTTTGTACATTATTTTGATATAAAAGCAAGCTTAGGTACAACGCACCTATGCGTCCAGCCCGCCTTATAAGTAATATATGCGATGCGAGCAGCACTTTTTAATTATGATGGCCTTTTAGTTAACAATTTGAAATAATGTTATAGATGTAAGCAGGCTTACCATTTTTTGTACATTATTTTGATATAAAAGCAAGCTTAGGTACAACGCACCTATGCGTCCAGCCCGCCTTATAAGTAATATATGCGATGCGAGCAGCACTTTTTAATTATGATGGCCTTTTAGTTAACAATTTGAAATAATGTTATAGATGTAAGCAGGCTTACCATTTTTTGTACATTATTTTGATATAAAAGCAAGCTTAGGTACAACGCACCTATGCGTCCAGCCCGCCATATAAGTAATATATGCGATGCGAGCAGCACTTTTTAATTATGATAGCCTTTTAGTTAACAATTTGAAATAATGTTATAGATGTAAGCAGGCTTACCATTTTTTGTACATTATTTTGATATAAAAGCAAGCTTAGGTACAACGCACCTATGCGTCCAGCCCGCCATATAAGTAATATATGCGATGCGAGCAGCACTTTTTAATTATGATAGCCTTTTAGTTAACAATTTGAAATAATGTTATAGATGTAAGCAGGCTTACCATTTTTTGTACATTATTTTGATATAAAAGCAAGCTTAGGTACAACGCACCTATGCGTCCAGCCCGCCATATAAGTAATATATGCGATGCGAGCAGCACTTTTTAATTATGATAGCCTTTTAGTTAACAATTTGAAATAATGTTATAGATGTAAGCAGGCTTACCATTTTTTGTACATTATTTTGATATAAAAGCAAGCTTAGGTACAACGCACCTATGCGTCCAGCCCGCCTTATAAGTAATATATGCGATGCGAGCAGCACTTTTTAATTATGATGGCCTTTTAGTTAACAATTTGAAATAATGTTATAGATGTAAGCAGGCTTACCATTTTTTGTACATTATTTTGATATAAAAGCAAGCTTAGGTACAACGCACCTATGCGTCCAGCCCGCCTTATAAGTAATATATGCGATGCGAGCAACACTTTTTAATTATGATAGCCTTTTAGTTAACAATTTGAAATAATGTTATAGATGTAAGCAGGCTTACCATTTTTTGTACATTATTTTGATATAAAAGCAAGCTTAGGTACAACGCACCTATGCGTCCAGCCCGCCTTATAAGTAATATATGCGATGCGAGCAGCACTTTTTAATTATGATGGCCTTTTAGTTAACAATTTGAAATAATGTTATAGATGTAAGCAGGCTTACCATTTTTTGTACATTATTTTGATATAAAAGCAAGCTTAGGTACAACGCACCTATGCGTCCAGCCCGCCATATAAGTAATATATGCGATGCGAGCAGCACTTTTTAATTATGATAGCCTTTTAGTTAACAATTTGAAATAATGTTATAGATGTAAGCAGGCTTACCATTTTTTGTACATTATTTTGATATAAAAGCAAGCTTAGGTACAACGCACCTATGCGTCCAGCCCGCCTTATAAGTAATATATGCGATGCGAGCAGCACTTTTTAATTATGATGGCCTTTTAGTTAACAATTTGAAATAATGTTATAGATGTAAGCAGGCTTACCATTTTTTGTACATTATTTTGATATAAAAGCAAGCTTAGGTACAACGCACCTATGCGTCCAGCCCGCCTTATAAGTAATATATGCGATGCGAGCAGCACTTTTTAATTATGATGGCCTTTTAGTTAACAATTTGAAATAATGTTATAGATGTAAGCAGGCTTACCATTTTTTGTACATTATTTTGATATAAAAGCAAGCTTAGGTACAACGCACCTATGCGTCCAGCCCGCCTTATAAGTAATATATGCGATGCGAGCAGCACTTTTTAATTATGATAGCCTTTTAGTTAACAATTTGAAATAATGTTATAGATGTAAGCAGGCTTACCATTTTTTGTACATTATTTTGATATAAAAGCAAGCTTAGGTACAACGCACCTATGCGTCCAGCCCGCCTTATAAGTAATATATGCGATGCGAGCAGCACTTTTTAATTATGATAGCCTTTTAGTTAACAATTTGAAATAATGTTATAGATGTAAGCAGGCTTACCATTTTTTGTACATTATTTTGATATAAAAGCAAGCTTAGGTACAACGCACCTATGCGTCCAGCCCGCCTTATAAGTAATATATGCGATGCGAGCAGCACTTTTTAATTATGATAGCCTTTTAGTTAACAATTTGAAATAATGTTATAGATGTAAGCAGGCTTACCATTTTTTGTACATTATTTTGATATAAAAGCAAGCTTAGGTACAACGCACCTATGCGTCCAGCCCGCCTTATAAGTAATATATGCGATGCGAGCAGCACTTTTTAATTATGATAGCCTTTTAGTTAACAATTTGAAATAATGTTATAGATGTAAGCAGGCTTACCATTTTTTGTACATTATTTTGATATAAAAGCAAGCTTAGGTACAACGCACCTATGCGTCCAGCCCGCCTTATAAGTAATATATGCGATGCGAGCAGCACTTTTTAATTATGATGGCCTTTTAGTTAACAATTTGAAATAATGTTATAGATGTAAGCAGGCTTACCATTTTTTGTACATTATTTTGATATAAAAGCAAGCTTAGGTACAACGCACCTATGCGTCCAGCCCGCCATATAAGTAATATATGCGATGCGAGCAGCACTTTTTAATTATGATAGCCTTTTAGTTAACAATTTGAAATAATGTTATAGATGTAAGCAGGCTTACCATTTTTTGTACATTATTTTGATATAAAAGCAAGCTTAGGTACAACGCACCTATGCGTCCAGCCCGCCATATAAGTAATATATGCGATGCGAGCAGCACTTTTTAATTATGATAGCCTTTTAGTTAACAATTTGAAATAATGTTATAGATGTAAGCAGGCTTACCATTTTTTGTACATTATTTTGATATAAAAGCAAGCTTAGGTACAACGCACCTATGCGTCCAGCCCGCCTTATAAGTAATATATGCGATGCGAGCAGCACTTTTTAATTATGATGGCCTTTTAGTTAACAATTTGAAATAATGTTATAGATGTAAGCAGGCTTACCATTTTTTGTACATTATTTTGATATAAAAGCAAGCTTAGGTACAACGCACCTATGCGTCCAGCCCGCCTTATAAGTAATATATGCGATGCGAGCAGCACTTTTTTGCACGTAATTTTATATACATATAGTTTAGTGTCAGAAAAGTGCCCGTCACTAATTATATCCAATCGTTTGTACAGATCCGGAGTTATTAGACTCCAAAATATGATTTTTTTTTTATACAACATTTTTTTTTCCTTTTACGAAGTAATAAGTATGAAAATGAAACCACCAAAGTGATTGTGAAACTATTATATATCAGTGAACGCTATTGTGATGTAATAATTTGATGGCCGTGAAGCAGAGTTCGCCTCGCAGGCATCAATTTGCCGAGGAAACTGGAGTCATTAAAGCCACGAATGAGCGTGTCACTCACTTCATGTCTACAAATATAATTTGTATGTATGTACGTTGTACGAACTATTGTTGTAAATAAAGCGATGACAGCATCTCTGGCGGTGACAGCGGACCCAATCATTTCATACCGGCTCACACTGCGCCGCGCCGTATAGGGGCTTTTTACCCTAACGCTGAAATGCCATTTATCTAATTGATTATATTTTGTTTCGCTGTCAAAATATTGACAGGCGCAGAACATATGCAAATTTTCTCGTAGACAGCTATAGTGTGTCTGTTACATGCTCGGATTGTATAATCAAAAAATGGGTTGTTACCAACGCTGGACTTTCTTTTACGTAGTTTTCATCAATATTTATTGATTATAAAATTATAATATAAAGAAATAATAATCCAACAGAAACAATATACAAAACCAAGCTTACCTTATATAAATGAATGGGTTGAAAATTATACCAATACCAATTTGGAATGGTTTTGAAGTACTAACTATCAAAACTAACCAATTCTCTACAGAAATATTCTGAAATGTCATTTATCTAATTCAGACCATTTTGTTATCTTGTCGAAATATTGACAGGCGCAGATGATCCGATTAATTAAGTTACATTCGAATCCATGACAACGTAAACAAGATTCTCATCATTTTCGGTAGCGGTTTTCTCGTAACTGGTACATTTATTGAAGAAACTTTTCAAACAAAAGTTGTGCAGAATATTAATATCTTTCATTATGAACATTACTATTTTTGCCGTAAGTGCAGCCGTTGTAGTGATATTGGAGATAGAACAAAAAATGCATAGAGTAAACATGCACTGCCGGTTTGAATATTCTTTTCAAAAATAGGAGGTGCACAACTAGACCATATACAAGTCTTAAGTTTGAAGTCTCATAATTTTACGTTGGACAGTTTCGGCTCTAGAGCGTTCACATACACACACACGCACACACACACACACACACACAGACGTCACTCCAAAAATAGTCACATTCGATTCAGGGAAGCTCAAAACGTGTATATCCGTTGAAATCTCGAGTTCGATTTTTTTGGTGATCCCTATACTTACTTATTACTCTGTAAAAGAAAGTAAAAATATATTATATAAAATGTAGTTGTTGTTTGTTTTCATGTTTTATTTATTCTATATTTATTGCAAGGTAACAATATACTAAAATCGCAACAAAAATATATATATTTTTTTATTATATAAAAACAATTATATTTATAATGTTTTTACAGATTGTAAACCTGAAGGTAAAATAATTATTAATAATAATAATATTGAAATTTAAAATGTTGCTGTTTCACTGCAACAATACAACAATTGCTATCGCTCTTAGTATTGTATTTATTACGATTGGGATCGCCGGTACAGCGAGATGGAAGCACTGGGGCTTGCACCAGTGCTTTTTTAAAGAAACTTTTCATATTAATAACTGTCATTATGAACATAACTATTTTATCCATAAGTGCAGCCGTTCTAGTGATATTGTCTAAAAACAAAAAATGCATAGAGTAAACATGCACTTCTGGTTTGAATATTCATAAATACAAGGTGCACATTTAGATCATATACAAGCCTTAAGTTTGAAGTTTCACAATTATACGTTCGGCCGTTTTGGCTCTAGAGCGTTTACAGACACACAGACGTCATCCCGAAAATAGGCATATTCGATTCAGTGAACATTAAAACGTGTATATACGTTGAAATCTTACAAGACTTCGTAAATGAAAGTAAACATGATATGCGTTCGCTTAATATCAGTTTTTGGTTTATTGTGTGGCGACAGTGGGGGATGGTGGACGCATAAACACGTATAGGTTGTGTAGTGATCAAAGGCGAGAGACGTGCAAATGCGGTTGTCTGTGAGAAAGGGATGATGACCGGCTAGCGGCTAGACGGGCGTCCCGCTGCCGCTGTCGCTGTCGCTGGTCCCGGCGCGAGTGGATCGATTGCTCGTGCTCGTGCTCGTGCTCGTGCTCGTGCTCGTGCTCGTGCTCGTGCTCGTGCTCGTGCTCGTGAATGCATGTGTCTGTTGCTGTGCCGTGTCGGGAGGTACAATACGACCGATTTGCTACCATATGGGTAGAGATGTACACGGAGGAGTTAAATGGATATTTGAGAAAATATATTTAAAATTTAAATATTTAAAACGTAAATAGTGCATGACTCTATGCATTTTAAGCTCGCCGAAGTACCGAAGAAGCTAAAACATTCGGGGGTGTCTGTAGCATTCTCGGATTAAAACATTTCTTTAACAAAAAGTGTTTGTATCGACGCCCTGAATCCAAAAATATATATAACTGGATGTTAGTCGTCGCTCGTAAGAACAAATTTGTGCCCTCTACTCCTCTGAAGGTGCCGGAGTGATTCACACCAAATTTGCTACACATATTATTTAGCCTCCCATTTGGATCCGTTCGCAGTTTAAATCCAATCGCCTCTATACTTCCCGAGTTATAGGGCCCCAAAATTTGAAACCCCCCTTAATACTGCCCTTATAAAAATTATTAAAACACTCAAAAATCCTCCTAATAATTCTAAGATATTTTATGTTTATAAGATTTTTTCATATTGTTAACCAAAGTCCGAAAAAAATTATTAAATATTATAATTTTTAATTTTAAAATACGCCCTAAATAATTTTTTTTATCAATTTATTTACAAAAATTTCTAAGACTTAATATTTATAATTTTTGTTTAATTGTTAACCAAAAGTGCATAATTAAAAACCGCTGCTCGCATCGCATATATGACTTATAGGCGAGCTGGAGGCATAGGTCCGCAGTACCTAAGCTTGTTTTTTTTTATCAAAATAGAACTTGCAAGCCTTTTTATATGCATAACATTTTTCAAATTGTTAACCAGAAGGCCATAATAAACCGCTGCTCGCATCGCATATATTACTTATAAGGCGAGCTGGATGCATAGGTGCGTTGTACCTAAGCTTGTTTTTATAACAAAATAATCTACAAAGTATTATAAAACTTTTATACATATAACATGTTTGCAAATTGTTAACCAAAAGGGCATAATTATTAAAAACCGCTGCTTTCATCGCATATATTACATATAAGGTGAGCTGGACGCATAGGTGCGTTGTACTTATGCTTGTTTTTATATCAAAATAATGTACAAAAAATTGTAAGCCTTTTTATATCTATAACATTTTTTCAAATTGTTAGTTGATAACAAACAAACAGTGCACAAGTAAACAAAATTCTACTAATTACAATATATGGTCTGCTGAAGGCATTGGTGCTTGCACCTATGCTTGATTTTCTTAAATAACATAAAAAATGTAACTGAAAATACATATACGTATATTACTGCATGTTGATAATAAACAAACAAACAAACAAACAGTACACAAGTAAACAAAATTCTACTAATTATAATATATGGTGTGCTGAAGGCATTGGTGCTTGCACCTATGCTTGATTTTCTTAAATAACATAAAAAATGTAACTGAAAATACATATACGTATATTACTGCATGTTGATAACAAACAAACAGTACACAAGTAAACAAAATTAGTATGTTTGCCGGGACATTAATTATTCCCCCATTAACTATTGTTTTATTACATACAGAATAAATATCAATATGGGTTTTTATGTACGTCAAAATCGTGTTTTACGTATTGGTAATCCATAAAATAACATTATTTGTGTACATCAATGTATGTATGTACTTGGTTATTTTATGCATCAGTTCAAAAAATGCAAACGAAAATAAATTACCGTGAATCCATCGGTTTAGAAACGTATTTTTGTCCTAACTAAATTTAAAACTAATTTCATCCACCATTTCTTAGCATCCAATTAGTAACCACTAATCGAAATTTTTGTTTTAACTCTAATATCACTAAAACGGCTGCACTTCTGGCAAAAATAGTTAAGTCAATAATGAATGATGAAATTTCGCACAACTTTTATTTGAAAAGTTTCTTTAAAAAATGTACCAGTTACGAGGAAACTGGGCTTTACATAATTATTGCTCCAAGGCCACGACTTTATTGCGCGGTAGGACTATTTGTTGTCGAGAAAACTGCTACGGAAAATCTTAAATATCTTAATTATGTTACCATAGTTATACATATATTTTAATGATATCTATGCCAGATAAAAATGTAACAGATAAACAAAATATAAATACTGCCCTTACGAATGCTTTAGCTTCTTCGGTACTTCGTACGGCGAGCTAAATGCATTGGTGCCTGCCACCTATATTTGTTTGGGAAAAGAAAATGACGTTATATATATATGTTAATATCTTAAAATAACAATTTCAAATCTTGTTTTGTTTACATGAATAATTTAATTCGCTAATGCAAATGTATCGATAACTATTTACGTCGTTATTTGTATTTGCATAAAACTTTCCCTCTTTTACTATCAACGTAATGTTAACTACTTAATGTACCAATATTTTAATTCGCAATACGACATACCGATAAAAACAGACATTATTTACATAAATATTTAGTCGCTTTTAGATAACAATGACGTTTAAATTACTTATTTTCTATTTTTAACACCGGCCACAAGTAAATAGCACTATTCCGTTGATATAATAACCGGGTAAAATATTTAACTGCATAAAGAATACCTGGTTAAAATATCAATTTATTAGAATTTACAGTTTCGGAGATAAAAAATCAAAACTGAAAAATGGACTATGTTTAGGCGTTCTGTGGCAGTCTATAACTCTAGTGCAGGCCACTTCAGTTTTATTTTGATTCAGGGTGACGAAACATGAACTATTTCCTATAGATTTTCTTTTTTTTTTGTCAGTACATTCGGTACGGCGAGCTAAAAATTGAATATCATAGAGAAATCCTTAAATCCACAAAATTTAATGGGTTTTCAGAACGCAACACACGTATCAGCCCCAGCAAATATTCAAATAAGCTTCGCTTGAAGTGGTTGGTCTGGTGTCATTTCCAACCTACGTATGAGTCAGTACGTTTTATTTTCCCAACATAACGTTTCGTCAAGTTACATGTGTTACAAACCGCTTTTAACTTGTAGATTTGCTGTAGACGGAAGCTTATCAACGATATTTAAACACTGATACATTTCTTGAATGGCACTTATCATAATAAAACCAATAATAACATCATACAATTACATAAGTATAAATATACAAAGATTTATACGTGACGGCCCGCGGAATCCGAGCTATACTCTATTTAGGCTCCGAACTAAGAATACAGGTTTGAGTATAAACTCAATGAGGAGCCAGTCTATAATTCTCTCTCGCACACACACTCAGACAGGGTCATACGAAAACCCCATATATGTTTAACCGTCAACGCAAGTCAATTAGTCAACCTCATACGTAAGCGTATAGGTTACGTATGAGGGGTCTTCCGTGCGCGACACACGCCACACTCTGACCGTCGTTATATATATTCAACTCTCTAGTATTATCTCAATACTCATTTAATATGTCTAGCTCATATTCTTTACTTTACTCCATAATTATACCTCAATACCAATCCGGACACTTCGTCCCATCGTCCATATATTAATAACAATAACAATTCAACAGATTAGTCTCCTTTCACATATACCTAGTCATACTCCATATAACTCAACATTAGTACAAATAGTAGAATAGCCAATTATCAATACATTATAGTTTAGCTATAAACCTCACATATTGATTCATACCAATTCATACTCAATATTAATATATATATAGCAGAATATCCAAATATCATAATACGTTATAGATTAGCTATCAACCTCACCTCAAATAATAATTCACAACACTTTTGTCACTCACTAAATCACTCTCAATGCACGACCTATTGCACTGGTAGATACACTGTAATTGGTTATACGTTCTGAAATACAGAATTAAAGAAGACTGCCAGCTCACATAATATCCTAATTAATAAACGAATATAGTTATAACACACATATTTAAAACGCATCGTAACATATATCCGTTTATTAAAAAGATATTACGTCTTCTTTGTGTGTGTATCTACCAGTGAATATTATGATATTAAATTCATAAAGTTTTGCAGCCCTTTGCCAAAGTGTCTGTGAATAATGTATCGGAGATTTTAGATATTGCTTCTTTGAACTGTCACTTGTCAATTTGTCAAGAAGCTAAAGCATTCGGTCGTGTGTCTGTAGCAGTCTCGGATCAAAACATTTTCTAAACAAAAAGTGTTCGTTTCGTCGCTCTGAATCCAAATATATATATATATATATATATATATATATATATATATATATATATATATATATATATATATATATATATATATATATATATAATTTGGATGTTAGTCGTCGCTCGCTCGTAAAACCAAATTTGTGCCCTCTATTCCTCTGAAGGTACCGGAGCGATTCACACCAAATTTGGTATACATATTATTTAGTATCCCATTTGAATCTGATCGCAGTATAAATCCAATCACCAGTATACTTCCCGAATTATAGGGCCCCAAAATTTGAAGCACCCCTTAATACTGCCCTTATACACATAATTAAAACACCCAAAAATTCTACTAGTAATTCTAAAATATTTTATTCCCATCAGATTTTTTCATATATCCAAAGCCCGTAAAAAATTATTAATCATTATAATTTTAAATTAAATTTTATTAAAATAATCCACAAAAAATTGTAAGACTTTTATATCAAAAACATGTTTTCAAATTGTTAACCAAAAGGCCATAATAATTAAAAACAGTGGCTCACATCGCAAATATTACTTATAAGGCGAGCTGAACGCATAGGTGCGGTGAACCTAATCTTGTTTTTTATCAAAATAATCTACAATAAATTGTAAAACTTTATATATCTATAACATATTTTCAACCATAAGGCTATAATAATTAAAAACAGTTGCTCGCATCGCATATATTACTTATAAGGTGAGCTGGACGCATAGGTGCGTTGTACTTAATCTTGTTTTTTATCAAAATAATCTACAATAAATCGTAAGACTTTTTATATCTATAACATATTTTCAAATTGTTAATCAAAAGGCCATTATAATTAATAATCGCTGCTCGCATCGCATATTTTACTTATAAGGCGAGCTGGACGCATAGGTGCGTTGTACCTAAGCTTGTTATTTCTTTTACGCAGTAATAAGTAAGTCTTGTAATCATGAAAAATATCGAACTCGAGATCCCAACGGATATACAAGTAATTGGTTGGTTTGACAGTGAAAACTATGTATTAGAGAGTCGAGTACAGGCCACTTTCAGTTATTAAATTGAATCGAGGAAAAAAACAGTTACATAGAATATTTGCATAGTGTCGTATTTTTTGTACATATCAAACAACGTTTTCCAATTACGTATCGATGTGTAGATATATTTTTCCATATAACATGTGGATATGCATCATGAATATCGGTAACGTACGAGCGGTTGCATACCCGCCGAGACTATAATAAATATAATACCAAATTTTATTGTTATTGTGTTACATTTTAAACTTATTACAGTTTAATTTAATGAATGAATCGTTTGTCTCGCAGGATTTGGCATTTCGGTTATTGTATTTGCATGAACATGGACAGTTGAAACGGCTATTAAGCCAGAATTATCACATGGGGACAATAACATTCAAAATATACCAAAATTTAATGCGCTTGTGTTTGTATATTGTCGGTTTTGTTGCTCCAACCTTTTCTTCAAAGAGATGGAGTCAAGGTTCATTAAAGTAAATATGTGGAGTGGCTTGCACTCCACTTAGTTTTCATTTGATATATACTTATGTAACTGGTGCATTTTTTGAAGAAACTTTTAAAACAAAAGTTGTGTGAAATATTAATATCTTTCATTATAAAACTATTTTTGCAATTTTATTCCCGCTAATTTCTTGAAAATTAAAACCTTGGGTAAAATATATACAAAGAAAAAAATTAGGAGTGTCCTTCACTCGACTATTACTACGTCCGAGAACGTAATCAAGTATAATTGTACACCGCATTAGTTAAATGAAGCATGTCCTTATCCAAAAAGATTTTGTTATGTAATATGCTGAATATGTGACTAATAAAATTGTTTTGGCCTTACATTTTTTATCTTTATACAACAATTTTACTCACAAAATAAAATAGATAAACCGCGTTTACCTGACCAATGCAGTTCGGCTTGATCGACATATGTTGTGTTTACGATGACTCTCAATTAGTTGACTCATCAATCGTGTTTGAAGAACGAGGACTTCACTCAGAATAGATGAATTGAGAATAACTTACTTTTATCAGATAAAACATACATAGGTGCTACGCACCTATGCCTTCACCTCGCCGAATAAACACGGACAGCAATCCACGCATTTTAAATTTAAAAATAATATTTTTAATTATGGCTTTTGGGTTCACAATCTGAAAATAGCAGGAGTGGCCTGCGCCCGACTTTCTGTATTTATTGCAATGCTTTCTTTTGTTTTTAATTTACTCTACAACGAAACAATAATTTTACCTACAACAGTTTTGGCTCTAAAACGATCACACACACACCGACATCATTCCAAAAATAAATTCGATTCAGGGATGGTCAAAATATGTGTTTTGGTCCGGTATTACAATCACATTACTATCAAGAAGACAAGGAACGTAACCCTGACAAGGATGGGACATGCATGACTATCAGCTGTGTGGTTATCTAAATATGACGTAGTTGTTCGGAAACAGTACATTATAATTTAATATAATTATGTTAAACATGCGACAAATCTATATATAGTCAATTTCTCTTTGAATTTGCATTCAGCACAGCAATGGTATTAAATATAAAATACTGGTAACTTTGGAAATTTGAGGGAAATGTACCTAGTAAAATAAAAGAAGTAGAAATTAGCATAGGTGCAGGCACCAATGCCTTTAGCTCTCTGGATGTCTTATATTTACTTTTACGAAATAATGAAAGTTTTCGAACTCGACATTTGAACGGATATACACGTTTTGAACTTCCCTGAATCGAAAGTGACTATTTTCTGTCTGTGAACGCACTAGGGCCAAAACTGTCGAACGTAAAATTGTGAAACTTCAAACTTAAGACTTGTATATAGTCTAAATGTAAACCTCCTATTTTTGAAAAAAAAAATTAAACCGGAATTGCATGTTTTCTTTATGCATATTTTGTTCTATCTCCAATTACACTAGAACGGCGGCACTTATGGCAAAAATAGTTATGTTCATAATGAAAGATATTCATATTTCCCACAATTTTTGTTTGATAAGTTTCTTCAAAAAATCTACCAGTTACGGAAAACTGCTACGGAAAATCATAAATATCGTATGTTGTCATTGATGCGCACATATGCAAAATATGTTTAACACAACGTATGAATAATTTGACAAAGAAAAAAAATTAGAAATAATTTATAATTACATTTTGCACCGGTTAACACATTTAGATCGACTGAGAGTAATAGTTAAAAATTATATTTGAATATATTGATAAGATGAATTTTAAAGAATCTACGTTTCAAATTAGAGATATAATATATGATAATAAATTAAAATAATTACCTAAATTGTACAATTCCAGAGTATTACTGTTGTTGGACAGTTTGTTTGGGATATAAATTTCTAATGTTAAAGAAAGTCGAGTGCAGGCCACTCCTCTTTTTTATTTATATAGAAAATATGTTTTTAACGACTGATGTTACAAGAAACCCTATAAACATTGAAATTTGAAGAGATGAAATCTAATAGATATACAAAACATTGTTATGGTTTGATTGCAACAATAGCCAATCGTTTAATGCGATCGCTACAATGTTTCAAATTACAAAATTATTATTTTTCATTTTTTTTTTGTGCTTTAAGATTTATATTTTGAAAATCGTAGTAGATATAAAAAAATCTTATAATTTTTTGATTTAATATTTTGTATAGTTTTCGGTTTTATGGGTTTCAAATTTTTTGAACCTGTACCTTGTACGGTTAATTGAATTTAAAATGTGACGGGAACCTTTTGTTTAAATTTATATGGTATAGGCACAATGTTGGTCTTACGAGCGAGCGAGCGACGACTAATATTTAAGTATATAAGTTATATATGTATATATATTTGGATTCAAAGCGACGAGACAAACACTTTTTGTTCTTGAAATGATTTGGTTCGTTAATGATACAGACATACGGTCAATAACTGTAGCTGTTTTCTGTACGACGAGGTAATAGGGTTGCAGGATGTTGGAGAGTATACGGTCGTTCACTGTAGCTCTTTTGTACATTCTGTGAAAGGTAACAGGGTTTCAGGATGTTAGAGAGTCTGAAGGAGGCATCGCCTGGGACTAGGAGCTGGGTAAACTGTCGCCGTCCTTTGTTTAGAAGCGAAACCTTACGGTTTACTGTAAATCTCTCAATAGCGACAAACAAATAAACAAGTATGAAAAAGGCCTTGAAGTATGAATGTGTGTGTGTATTTGCTTTCTTGTCATGACTCGGTTGGCAGGCGAGTGCATTTGTTCCTACTGGCCAACGCGGTGAACGCTATCTTTAGATATAGATAAACTACACGGCTGACTGATCGTGATATACTATTTATTTCGCTGTGACGATCCAACGTGTGAACTGTGTGTATTTTGACGTCCTCATCATTATTTCTATGTATCTACCGGTAACGTGATAAGTGATTTCAATTTTAAATATTTTTAAAATAAAACAGCGTGGATTTGATATGAGACGAGATAAAGTTGTTTTGAAAATTTTGCGTGACGTACTTAAAGTTTTTTAACCTCGCTCTTTCATGTGTTCAACATTTCCGACTGACAACAAATTGTGATAAAAATAAGTTAGACAATTTTAGTGAGTGTTTGTGATTTTGTTATTACTTTAAAATGGGTTTAAATTTATCTTCTCCGACACATATTAGGCATTCGATTCGAAAAGATACCGGTAAGTACGTCGTACGATAGTATTTAGTAACATATATACATATAGTTTACAATTCCATGAAGTTCTCGTAGCATTTTAAATCCAATTGTTTGTACAGGTCCGGAGTTATAGGCCCCTAAAATTTGAAGCCCTCCTTAATACTACTTCTAGACAATTTTACTAATAATTTCAAGATATTTTATGTCCATAAAGTTCCAAGTACAACGAACTATTAATAACATGTTTGGGTATAACGCACCTATGCGTCCTGTTCGCCTAATAAGTAATATAGCGATGCGAGCAGATGTCTTTAATAAATATCGCCTTTTGTTTAACAATTTGAAAAAAAAAAGTCTTACAATTTTTTGTTGATTATTTTGATAATAAAAAAAATTATATTATTTTTTTTTTTTTATTTTCGGGCTTTGGGCTAAAAAAATCTTGTAGATATATAATTATTTAATAATGGCAGTATTAAGGGGGGTTTCAATGTTGGGGGCCCTATAACTCGGAATGTATACATTTCGCCTGTACAATAGGTCATACTTAAGCGACATATATTTTTTTGGAACGAATATATTAATGTACGGGCAGAAAACGTCATGATTTTGGTTTTCACGCTACTGGGTAGAGATTCCTTTTAATTTCGTAGAATATCAAATTGGTAATCTATGTTACACATCTGTGTTCATGATCATGTAGTTTCCTCTTAATTATCGAGCGATTGTCGCGCAAATATCCGGCCTGGAGCTAGATGACGATGTTCCTGACACTAGATGGAATTACCGGTGTCCAGCATATCGTATATTTGTTAATCAAGTTTAGAAAGTCATTATTACTCTAATAAGACATCTGACCTGACTTTGACCTTGGTAACATTATTGTCGCCGTTTTTAGCGAAATATAAAGAGATAAAAAGAGAAATAGGTACAAAGAAAGTGTTTTGTATAATTAAATCGGCGATTATACTCCTTTGTATACACACTAAATACACATGAAATCTTCAAATTAATATTTTAATACATTTTTCATAATTATAATATTATTTACTTCGACTTTTCAATCGTATAAATAAACATATATACATCAGAGTGTATAATAATATAGATAGTGCGAATGGACAAAATAGTGGAGTGAGGGCCACTCCAGTTGTTTTATGTCTTGTTCTTATTCGCATGAACTGGAAGGTTGTACATGTGTGTACAATTATATTTGACTCATGTCTTTTATTTTGCAATGCCCAAAATAAAACGGAATACTAACGTTAGTCATTGTGTATTCCGTTATCTTAATTTTGTATTCCTTTGTATTGTTTGAACTGTGATTATTTTAAACTTGACTTGGTTATACAAATTATTATTAAAACAAGCTTAGGTACGGCTACCTATGCCCTCAGCTCGCCTTATAAGAAATACGATGCAAACTCCAACTCCGCGTTAGCGAAAAATATTTAAAATTTAAAAATAATTGTTTTTAATTATTGTGGCATTTGGATTCACAGTTTGAAAAAAATGCTATAGCTATAAAAAATTATTAAAAGACTTATTTTGTAAATTTAAAACATTTTAGCGATCGCATTTGAAGATATTGTGGCAATCAATCGGTAACAATGTCATTATTAACTTTTACATTTAATCTTTTAAACATTCAGTGGTTATAACAAGGTTTTCTTCAGTGATTAAAACAAGCTTAGGTACAACGCACCTATGCGTTCTGCTCGCCGAATAATATATGCGATTTGAGCAGCGGTTTTTAATTATTAAGGCTTTTTGTTAACAATTTGAAACATTTTTTATGGATTGTTTTGATAAAATAAACTTTTTAATAAAATAAACTTTTTAGTGCATATTTTAAAATTCAAAATTATAATATTCAATAATTTTTTTCGGGCTTTGGGTTAACAATATGAAAAATCCAGTAGACATAAAATATCTTAGAATTAATAGTAGAATTTTTGGGTGTTTTAATTATTTATATAAGAGCAGTATTAAGGGGGGCTACACATTTTGGGGCCCTATAACTCGGGACGTATACGGGCGATTAGATTGAAACTTCGAATAGGTTGAAATGGGATACGAAATAATATGTGTAGCAAATTTGGTGTAAATCGCTGCGGTACCTTCAGAGGAGTAGAGGGCACAAATTTGGTCTTACGAGCGAGCGACGACTAACATCCAAGTATATAAGTTATATATATTTTTGGATTCAGGGCGACGAGACAAACTCTTTTTGTTTAAGAAATTTATTGATCCGAAAATGCTACAGACACACTACTGAATGTTTTAGCTCTTCTGCTAAAAATCTTCGTCTCCCAAACATAAGGCATTTGCGTACGACTTTCGGGTAATCGACCTTAGCGGGGTTCGTATACCTTGATCAGGAAACAAATTGGTTAGTAATAATTAATTTTGAGTCGCGTACCTCGTGTAATCCCTTAGTGACGTGTATCATATTATAGGAAACATTGTCTTTGTACTAAATAAACAATAATCTGTGCATTTTAATGAATATTGTGTTCAAGAAGGTTATTTGAAAGCGTTATTATTATAAATTCATGGTTTTATATATATATAATTTTATTAATTAAAACACTCACTGTGTTTCATCACAGCCCATTAAATTTCATTTAATATTGTTGGCCAATTCTTGTGGTCTCCGTCTAAAGATTTACCCTCCACTGGCCCCTTCAGGCGAACTTTATGAACATTTAATATTTATTAATAAATAATTAACTAAAAAGTTTTGTAATGGTTAGTGCATAATTTATAGATCTACGATCTGGTTTAAAACAAAGGAATTTATTTTTTTTTAAACTCTTAGTTAAATTAAACAAATTTTTATATTTAATTGTTTACATTTTTTTGTGTATTTACCGTCTAATTTATAATATTACTTAATATATTATTGGTTTAATATGAATTTAGATAGAGAAAGTATTAAGTATTGAGAATGCATGGGACAAGTGATTATCTAATAGTGAATTTGCAACAGTTTGACAAAGTGGGTTAGCATTACTTAATGGGGAGCGGTGGCGCTATTTTTAACCTAATTCTCAATTCACTATTTTTAGTTACTAATAAATAAATACTTAGTTGTAGATTTGTTGTAGTCGGAAGCTTATCGACGATATTTAAACACTGTTACCTTTCCTGTGTGACACTGTATTTCATTAAAACCAATAATAATATACATAAGTATAAATATACAAAGATTTATTCGGCCTATCCACCTATTTAGGCTCTGAAATTAGAATACAGGGGCCAGTCTATAATTCTCTTGCACATACACACCCCTTAATCATCATACGCTAATCAAGTAGTGAAACCTCATACGTAAGCGTTAAGGTTACGTATGAGGGATTTACCGTGGGCCTCACACACATCTCACTTCGACCGTCGACAGATTAGTCTCCCTCCACACTTCAAATAGTAATACACGTACAGTAATTACGATATTTGATAGCTTTGGCGGCTAAGTACAACTTAGAAATGTATGCGGTTACAGTATTTTTACAAGGTGACCACGAAGAAGAAGTATACATGATACCACCGAAAGTTTTATAATTCTAAATCATCGACATTATACTCACAGAGCCGACTGAACCAATGCAACCAATTATGATCCCGAGATTTATTTATTCCTGTACCATAACAGTATTAATTTCCATAACCCCACATTTAAAATTGCACACATGCGTTAATATCGTTCGTTTCGTGATTTGCCAAGGATATTGAAAATTATTTGATGAACATTTCCTAATTTTATTAAGTAAATAACAGAAGCAAATAGTTTATATATTGGAAAAAATAACCCAAAAAAATACTGTCACATTTTGATTTTTTACAATAATGTTGAATCAAAGAAAATATTGAAAGAAGAATTGATGAAGGATTTGGGTGAAGCAAAGCAATGTATAGGTTTGAGAATTACAAGAGATCGTAAAAATGGAAAAATAACGATTGCTTTATATAGAAAAACGTACAATTTTTAATAAATTTGTTTTCACTATCATTTAAAATGTAAACACATATCTGTTAGTCCAAAGTTGCAATGGATTAAGTTAATTATATTGTAATTAAAAATTAAAGCGCAATTTTATACAAAAACATGTCATAATTTGTTTCTATTTTAATATATAAATTATATTGCCTTTGAAGCGTCAGACTGGAACAACAATGTTCCATTTAATTAGAAAATACTCAGGACCTGTTGAACAGGGTTTGCAAAAGATACTTCGGGGTTATGCTGACATTGGATTTTTTAATTAACTTATCAGTGCATAACATTTATCAATAGCTGTTGACGTCTGTTCATAAATTGATACATCAACTCTTTCTGTTTGCGAGAATTAAAGACATAATATCAATATTATTTATATATATATATATATATATATATATATATATATATATATATATATATATATATATATAAATAAATATATATATATATATATATAAATATATATATATATATATAAATAAATATATATATATATATATATATATATATATATATATATATATATATATATATATATATATATATATATATATATATATATATATATATATATATATATATATATATATATATATATATATATATATATACAGTAAAACTTCCCTAACTCGAACTTCTATAACTCGAAGTATTCTCTAAGTCGAACTTTTTTCTTAATACACTAATGTTTCGTTCTTTTTATTGATGATTGTATGTTTCTGATTATATATACAATTCTTTATATTTAGTGGAAGATTTTGTAGAAAATGAAAGGTGGTCTTGTAAAATACAAAAGAAAATTACTGAATACTTTAAAATAAACAACTAATTTATTCACATATTTTTATTGTGTATTTTCTATAACTCGAAGTTTCCCTAACTCGAATCTTTTATCCTGTACCTTGAGATTCGAGTTAGGGAAGTTTTACTGTATATATATAAATAAATAAATATATATATATATATATATATATATATATATATATATATATATATATATATATATATATAAATAAATAAATATATATATATATATATATATATATATATATATATATATATATATATATATATATATATTCACACCAAATTTGGTACACATATTATTTGGCATCCCATTTGAATCCGCTCGCAGTTTAAATCCAATCGCCCGTATACTTCCCGAGTTATAGGGCCCCAAAATTTGGAGCTTCCTTATAAAAATAATTAAAATACCCGAAAATTCTACTAAGAATTCTAAGATATTTTATATCTACAAGATTTTTTCTTATTGTTAACCCAAAGGCCGTAAAAAAATATCAAATATTATATAAAATAAACTACAAAAAATTGTAAATTCAAATTGTGAACCAAAAAGGATTGTTCACAGCGAAACAATTAGTAATTAAGCTTAGAAAATTAAATTAATAATTTAGTTTGTATTATGACAAGCAATGTTAACATTCCAAGCAACACAATTTATGATAAATTTTCTTGCTGTGAACGTTAACCTTGTATGTCATACGACAAACTGGAATTATTACTTTTAATTTCTAAGCTTAATTACTAATTTTTTAGCTGTGAACAATCCTAAAGGCTATAATAATTTAGAACCGCATCGCATATATTACTTATAAGGCCAATTGGACGCATAGGTACGTTGTACCTAAGCTTTTATTTTAATTGCAAATTGTTTTGAAAGATATATGTTTGTCTCGCCATAGTATTATCGTTATCAGTTATATAACATTTACAAAATCGATAATATATCGAACATTGCGAACAAACATATATAATGAAATCGTTTGTATTGTTCCGGAGATGAGTCGCTTAATATCTTTACAATTAGTTACAAAGTACAGTTATCATATATAATTTTAATTTCATGGTAAATATTCAATAAACCATAAGTAATATTTATTTGTCATTATATAAAAACATGTCCTCTTTGATAGCTGCTGATATGATATCTATGAGATATGAAACATTGTTGTTATCCATATCTTATGTTTGTTTGTTTGTTTGTTTATAAACGGAAATACTTGATATTTTCACTATAGTTAAAAAATCTGAAGTGTTCTATAATGAACTTTCATCTACATATATTCTTTGGCATCCTATTTGAATCCGCTCGTAGTTTAAATCCAATCGCCCGTATACTTCCCGATGTATAGGGCTCCAAAATTTGGAGCCCCCATGAACACTGCCCTTATAAAAATAATTAAAACACCCAAATATTCTACTAAAAATTCTAAGATATTTTATATCTACAAGATTTTTACTTTCTTTTACAGAGTAATAAGTAAGTATTGTAATCATGAAAATTTTCGAACTCAAGATTTCTACGGAAATTTACCTGAATCGAATGTGACTATTTTCAGAATGACGTCTGTGAGTGTGTCTGTGTGTGAAAGTGTGGGCATATGTATGTGTGTCTATCTGTGAACGCTCTAGAGTCAAAACTGTCGAACATAAAATTGTGAAACTTAAGACTTGCATATGCCTTATATGATGCACCTCCTATTTTTGAAAAGAATATTCAAACCGGTAGTGCATGTTTACTCTATGCATTTTTTGTTCTATCTCCAATATCACTAGAACGGCTGCACTTGTGGCAAAAATAGTTATGTTCATAATGAAAGAGATTAATATTTCGCACAACTTTTGTTTGAAACATTTCTTCATAATTTGTACCAGTTATGAGAAAACTGCTACGAAAAAACTCAAATATCTTATTTACGTTGCCATACTGATACCTACACTTGTGACAAATTTTATTATTTTTAAATCGGATCAACCATGAGTTACATCATTTGTCTCCTGTTTATTGAAAACAAACAAGCATTCCATTGACAGTTAACTGTATGAATTAATATTTAAAATATTGATTTCTTATTGGAATAAATTGTATCAGGTAAATTATTATAGAATCAATTTATATTATATATTTGCTATCATAATGAAATAACAATTTCAGAGTTTTACTGTGGAGTTTGACAGTTTAAGAATGAATACGATAAGTAGGTACTTCAAATACAGATCCATTATAAATTGGTGTAATTATCCAGTTATTATTAAGTTATAGTAATATAATTTGAATTTTCATTTTATATTGGTCAGCAAAAGATTTTGTTATCACTTAATAATAATAATTATTATCGGCGCCCGTTTTTGCCAGGAAAACAAAATAGACATTTCAGAATATATATATATATATATATATATATATATATATATATATATATATATATATATATATATATATATATATATATATATATATATATATATTATTATTAAGAGGAGAAAACGCTGGGAAGAGTAAACCGATGGATTTAGATTATCTGTCAGGAATTTTTCTAAAACATGTATGATGAAATATAAATGCGAACACAGAGAAATTATAACAAGTGTATTAAAACAAATATTACACACAAAAATAATAATAATCATAAATGTAATATAAGAAAACAATGGTATCACTTGGTCGACGCTGATTGGGCCCCGGCAAGACTACGACATGTCCTGAAATTAGTAATTAATGGAAGACTTGAGAATGGACGATATACTCAGTAAGTAGCTCAATAATAAAAGTATTACAATGATTAGTTAGTCAAAGTCGGGACAAGTCTTTAGCGGATTTAAATCTCCTCACGTCATACAAGCCGCACTTGTACAACGGGTACCAAACAAATCGAGAGTGATCAGCTCCGATACAACTGTTACAACGACGTGGTGATAAAACAATATTGGGCCGCAAACAACGCATATTATGAGCTCAGTTGAATCTGACGATTGCTTCTCATAGAACAATTAACATTAACTAAATGTGGTCAGTTATTACCGATACTACACATTCTATGAGGTCGACTACAAGAGACGATTGCTTCTCATTAAAATAAACAATATGGGGTCGACTCTACGAGACGATTGCTACCCATTATCAAAATATGAGGTCGACTAGATACAACTGATGGCACACAGCAACCCATAATAAACAACAGGCCATAAAACACCAAATACGTCACCAAACATCCCAAAATATCTTTCTCTCCATCACAATGTCCATACAGTTGTCAGTATGATTATTCAATTCGTCCGTATAATTAGTAATGATGCTTAATGTACTTAAAAACTATAATACATGTAGTAAGAGCTAACTTACTTGATATTAACTGGTTTTTTATAACTAAAACACAATACACATTGAAATTAACCAACTCGCTAACCAGAATGATGCGTAAAACACAACGCTTGGGTTGCCAATGCTACGCATGCGTTGTTGCAACGGAAACACCAGCAATAATGCACGGGAACGACTGTCAACCTATATGGGTGCAGTCTTCAAAATGTTACGCGCGTTCTCCTCGTCCGAAAATCTCTAACAATATATATATATATATATATATATATATATATATATATATATATATATATATATATATATATATATATATATATGTAGACAGTTTGTTTGGAATATATATGTATATTAATATCTATCTATTGAAAACTACGTAAAAGAAAGTTGAGTGCAGGTCACTCCAGATATTTTTAAATCAAAATAATCTATAAAAATTGTAAGACTTATCTATAACATTTTTCCAAATTGTTAACCAAAAGGCCATAATAATTAAAAGCCGCTATTCGCATCGCATACATGTATTACTTTATTACTTATTACTTATTAGGCGAGCAGGACGCATAGGTGCGTTGTAACTTATTATGTTATTTTTTTTTTGATCCGCGTTATTAAAGAGCTCAATATACAAAATAATGTTTATTGAAAATTGTGAAATTTAAAAATAATTCAAATAATATATAATTTATTTCTTTGTCACAAATACATAGAAATAAATAATATAAATTTGTTTTATTCATTTCCGACACCTCGTTCAAATCAATGTCTCTTTCATTATATTTATAAATTGAAAAGTGCTACGAAATCGCAATTTATCCATTTTATAAATACAAAATTCCAGGTAAAAGATTCACAACTTTGTTTTGCCGATGATTTCAGTGTTATTTACGGAACACTGTATCCTGTAAGAATGAGTTATTTTCACACGGCGTATTTGCATTAATGTATGCAAATTAAATTTACTCGTATTAACATAACATAATCAAAGGTGTATTCACAGCAATTAGTAATCACGAATATAAAATACACATAAAAATCCAGTTTGTTTTATGGCAAACAATGCTAACATTCACAGAGACAAAATTAAAGCATTCATTGGTGAAATATATACAAATTTTATAATATATATATATATATATATATATATATATATATATATATATATATATATATATATATATAATCACCCAGACGTATGTGACTGTATATATGTGTAGAACGCTTAGTTTATAATGTTTCTATCCCCCCATTATCTACTAGCAATGTCCTAAACCACACATAAACAGTATCAAGGGAGCATAACATCATGTCTTGGCGGGAATACTGTAAAAATTCATATCTCCGAAACTAGAGGTTTACCAACATTGTAATTTTAAAATTATGTATTCTTGTATAATCAAAATTAAATACGAAATTTGCATCATGTCAATGTTTACGAAATCGTACTTTGTGTAACTGTCCATTATGTATGATATATTAGACTCATTCAGACTTAATGATAGTTCATTAGTTGTTGGAAACTTTTGATGTGTTATTTGCGCTTAGAAATATTTGGCTGTGGCGAATATTTTGGTGGCCCAAAGTAACCGCGGGAAGTATAAAAACATAACTTAGGTAAATATAGACGGCATGGATATAACTTTCCAAAAAGTTTGCTCATAAATCAAGTCGTGCACAGTACACCAGCAGTCAGGAAACGGTGGAGTGTATTTGTACCAACTTCTAAATAAGAATCGCGTTTTAATAAAAATTCTGTTTGCATAGCAGACACCACTCAAATATTTATTGTAGTCCGTGAACTCCGTACAAAACTTCTTGACGATTTTACCATTCTTTGTTGGTGTCTCAAGAATTTATAAATTAGTCGGGATTATTTGATTACCGTAAACGTTTGTTCCATCTAAGTGCCTTATATTTGATAGTGACTTAAGTAGGATATTAAACCGTATCCACAGATAGCCAATTAGTAATCACGAATAGAAATCATTCATAATTATCCAGTTTGTTTTATGACAAACAAGCTTAGGTACAACATACCTATGCATCCTGCTCGCCTAATAAGTATATGCGATACGAGCAGTGCTTTTTAATAATTATGGCCTTTTGGTTAACAATTTGAAAAAATGTTGCAATTTTTTGTAGATTATTTCCATATTTGCATATTATAAAATTTAATAATTTTTTATGGCCTTTGGGTTGGCGATATGAAAAATATTGTAGGCATAAAAAGTCTTAGAATTCTTAGTAGAATTTTTGGGTGTTTTAATTATTTTTATAAGGGCAGTATTAAGGGGGTCCTATAACTCGGGAAGTATACGGGCGATTAGATTTAAACTGCGATCGGATTCAAATGGGATGCCAAATAATATGTGTAGCAAATTTGGTGTAAATCGTTCCGGTACCTTCAGAGTAGTAGAGGGCACAAATTTGGTCTTACGAGCGAGCGACGACTAACATCCAAGTATATAAGTTATATATATTTTTGGATTCAGGGCGACGAGACAAACACTTTTTGTTAATTAAATTATTTGATCCGATAATGCTACAGACGCACGACCGAGTGCTTTTGCTTCTTCGGCACTTCGGCGAGCTAAATATGATGACAGAAAGTTGTTATTATGTACTGTTCATATTTCATGAATGTACTTATAAAGTCTTTGTGCTAATTTTGTATTTTCTTTTTCAGGTAAGTTTCCATGTCGTATACTTGAACAGCGAAGCAACAGGTATTTTCTATTTTCTGCTGTACTTTATGGCTTACGGGTAGAAATTATAATTAATATAGTTATTTATATAAATACTATATAATATTAGCTTTATTCGGTGAAAAACAAACATCTAGCATAGGTACATATATCGAGCAACCTTAATTTGTAAAGTTTCTTCTATTTTTGAAAAAATCAGAAATGCATGTTTACTGTATGCATGTTTTTGTCCTTTCGCCAATATCACTAGAACGGCTGCACTTAGGGAAAAAATAGTTATGTTCATAATGAAAGATATTAATATTTTGCATAACTTTTATTTGAAAAGTTTCTTTAAAAAATGTACCTATTACGAGAAAACTGGGCTTTATTGCTCCAAGGCCACAACTTTGTTGCGCGGTAGGACTATTAATTGTCTCAGCAACTGGCAATGCATTGGTAGCTTCACGCTAATCGTTCTCGCTTTGTCAACAGTCAAATGTTCGGCTAGAATCGAGTAGTTAGCTTTGAATATGATTGGAGGCATGCGATGAATATTATGCTAACATAATATGTATGTATTATAAATATAATATATAATCGGTGTTATTATTAGCAAGGTCACATTTAATGCAACAGTAAAATTCTCCAATTTTTATAAACAATACCACATTTGTCTACAATGATATGGTACATTTCACATGATTTATGCTTTTGTCTAGTCATGCCATCATGTGAAATTACAATAGCTTAGCTACAACGCACCTATGCGTTCTGCTCGCCTAGTAATAATTACTTCGTCTAAGAAAATGAAAACATAATAGCTAATTTTAATTATTCAATAATCTCTTGTTTTGGTATTAAAAAAACCCAAATTAAATTTGTCTATTGTTATTTATGAAGCCATCAGTACAATCAATTGATAGCAATGATAAATGTATATTTATTTTGTCAATATATTTAATTTATCTATTAAAGATAATGAGACACTGACATTGATTGCAAGGCGATATATTTGATAATTGTTACTTCCTCTATAGGTACTTGGAATTATTTAACTTGATAATTCTTATGAACTTCGGACTAAATATACAAACTGAAATTCGTTGATAAATTTCATTGTGTTGTTATGCGCCCCTGGTATTTTTAGCTCGCCGCAGCGTACGAAGTACCGAAGAAGCTAGTGTGTCTGTAGCATTCTCGGATCAAAACATTTCCTTTTTATAGTAAAACTAATATTTGCTTGAGTATGAATAATTGTTTTTTTCTATCACTTGATGATAAGTATATGTTTTCAATATATTAAGAGTAAAGAAAACATCACATTATCATTACATAAATAATAACTGCTAATTGTAAGCGATGTGACTATTATATATTTTCATTTCATGTTTACGTCGATATTATGTTTATTATTTAATCGATGTGTTTTGTCACCACTGGTTATAGTCATGTTCTACGACATGCATACCAGTAGTTTAAATCGTAAAGTACCGAAGCAATTTATCCGAAATTTACTAAATATATTCTTTGGTATCCCATTTGAACCCACTCGCAGTTTAAATCCAATCGCCCGTATACTTCCCGAGTTTTAGGGCCTTGAAATTTGGAGCCCCTTAATACAGCTCTAATAAAAATAATTGGTAACCCAAATGCCATAAAAAATATTAAACAATTTAATTTCGTATTTTAAAATATGCTATTTATATTATATACTTTTTATATCTATAACATTGTTAACCAAAAGGCCATAATAATTAACAAGATTCAGTACGTACAACGCACCGATGCGTCCAGCTCGCCTTAGGTAATATACGCAATGCAAGCAGTGAACGTCTCCCTCCTATTCACACTTGGCATTCAAATAATTGTTTTTAATTATTATGACCTTTAGGTTCACAATTTGAAATTTATTTTAAAAGTAAAGTTATTTTTTGATATTGTCAAAAACAAGTAGCGAGCATAATAATATAGGGAACTGTAATGCCATCCATTGATGATTAGACTAGTTAATTTATCCAACAATAGTTGGCACTTTATATTTTTTATCATTTTTTAAAGTTTATGTGTTTAAAATCAGAAAATATGAAAAAATGTTATGGATATAAAAAGTCTTACAATTTTTTTTGTAGATTGCATTTGATAAAAGAACATTTAGTGCATATTTGAAAATTCAAAATTATAATTTTTTATGGCCATTGGGTTGACAATATGAAATAATCTTGTAGACATAAAATATCCTAGAATTTTTGGGTGTTTTAATTATTTAAAATATCTGGAGTGGCCTGCACTCAACTTTCTTTTACGTAGTTTTCAATATATAGATATTAATATACATATATATATATATATATATATATATATATATATATATATATATATATATATATATATATATATATAATATAATGAAAATAACTGGATAATTATACCAATTTATAATGGATCTGAATTTGAAGTACTTATTGTATTCACTCTTAAACATTCAAATTTCACAGTAAAACTCTGAAATTGTTAATTAATTATGTCAGCAAATATATAATATAAATTGATTCTATAATAATTTACCTGATACAATTTATTCTAATAAGAAATCAATATTTTTAATATTAATTCATACAGATAACTGTCAAAGTAATGCTTGTTTGTCTGAAACAAATGATGTAACTCATGGTTGATTCGTTTTAAAAATAATAAAATTTGTCACAATTGTAGGTATCACCATGGCAACGTAAATAAGATATTTGAGTTTTTTCGTAGCAGTTATCTCATAACTGGTACAAATTATGAATAAACTTTTCAAACAAAAGTTGTGCGAAATATTATTATCTTTCATTATGAATATTACTATTTTTGCCGTAAGTGTAGCCGTTCTAGTGATATTGGAGATAGAACAAAAAATGTATAGAGTAAACATGAACTACCGGTTTGAATATTCTTTTCAAAAATAGGAGGTGCACATCTAGGGTATATACAAGTCTTAAGTTTGAAGTTTCATAATTTTTCGTTCGACAGTTTTGGCCCTAGAGCGTTCACAGACACACACACACACAGACACACACACACACACACACAGACACACAGACGTCATGCCGAAAATAGTCACATTCGATTCAGGGAAGGTCAAAACATGTATATCCGTTGAAATCTCGAGTTCGAAATTTTTCATGATTACAATACTTACTTATTACTCTGTAAAAGAAAGTAAAAATATTCAAAATTATAATATTTAATAATTTTTTATGGCCTTTATGTTAACAATATGCAAAAATCTTGTAGATATATAATATTTAATAATTTTATTAGAATTTTTGAGTGTTTAGATTATTTTTCTAAGGGCAGTATTAAGGGGGGCTCCAAATTTTAGGGCCCCATAACTCCAGAAGTAAACGGGCGATTAGATTTAAACTGCGACCGGATTCAAATGGGATGCCAAATAATATGTGTACCAAATTTGGTGTAAATCGCTCCGGTACCTTCAGAGGAGTAAGGGACCAAAATTTGGTCTTACGAGTGAGCGACGATTAACATCCAAGTATATAAGTTATATATATTTTTGGATTCAGAGCGATGAGACATTTTTTGATCCTACAGACACAGATTGCTTTAGCTTCTTCGGTACTTCGTACGGCGAGCTAAAAACCTCTGCTGGCAACGCTTATATTACTTATTAGGTGAGCAGCACGCATAGGTGCGTTGGACCTAAGCTTATTTTTGAGTGTTTTAATTTTTCTCCGCGTAATTATTCTCAATCGCAAATTAATGTTTATTTATCATTTTCTGATTTGTATGAACTAATAAGTAGATTGTAGTTGTAGGCAGTGTCAGCGGGTTCATGAATATCATATTAATATATGCCTCGGCAATCGCGCATAGCTAACAGAACACTGATAAGGTATTATGGATCGCGCTGGGTCAAAATGTCTATTTATAGTATTTATTTTGTTCATCGTAATGTAGTCAACAATATTGTTATCAGTCAATGTTAAACACTATTTTACTGTCTGCTTTTAAATATTATATGTATATTGTTTCCTACGTATAAAATATTATGCACAAGATAAAAAATATGCTGTTCCTCTGACAAAGTCTAAAAGGGAGTATGAGGGTGGTTTGAAAAGTTCGTGCGAAGTCAGAGATGGCATCACTGGTGCGTATCAAGGTTATTTTCAGTTATACATTTCATACACGGTCTTATGGGGCACAGTCTTGCAAAATAATGTACAAATACTCGCAAAACTTTTTATATCTATAACATTTTTTCAAATTGTTAACCAAAAGGCCATAATAATTAAAAACCGCTGCTCGCATCGCATATATTACTTATATGGCGAGCTGGACGTATAGGTCCGTTGTACCTAAGCTTGTTTTTTTATCAAAATAATCTACAAAAAATTGTAAGCCTATGCATAATATTTTTCAAATTGTTAACCAAAAGGCCATAATAATTAAGAAGCGCTGCTCTCATCGCATATATGACTTATAAGGTGAACTGGCCGCATAGGTGCGTTGTACCTTAGCTTGTTTTTATATCAAAATAATCTACAAAAAATTGTAAGCTTTTTTAAATCTATAACATTGTTAACCAAAAGGCCATAATAATTAAAAACCATGCTCGCATCGCTATATTACTTATTAGGCGAGCAGGACGCAAAGGTGCGTTAGCTAAGTCCAGTGAAGGTCACTCCAGCTTTTTCTATATAATTATATATGCAAATGTGATGGTTAATATTTGCTAAAGCTTCTGTGAATACGAATGCAATTTCAGGCAACATCACAGCTAAGGTTAGTTAAGGTTAGAAAACTAACTTTATATGCGATACACTGGCAGAACATTAGGGGTAGACGCAACTTCAGAGTGAAACGAATTGCGCTTCAGTGAACTGTAAATATCTGTCTATTATATATGATGTTACTAAAATTGAACTTTTATCATCCTATTTTCATTTGTATTGGGGCTGGGATAATAAACAATTTAATACACCATTAAAACTTATTCCATCGTTAAAGTAATCAATATCGAATCAAAATGACATAAATAATAACATTTAAGATGTTAATTTTCTCGTAACTGGTACATTTTTTAAAGAATTTTTTTAAACAAAAGTTGTGCGAAATATTCATGTCTTTCATTATGAATATAACTATTTTTGCCATAAGTGCAACCATTCTAGAGTTATTCGAGATTTAACAAAAAATGCATATGAGTATTAAGTTTAAAGTTTTACAATTTTACGTTCGACATTTTCGGTTTTAGTACGTTCACAGACACACAATAGTTTCATTCGATTCAGGGAGGGTCAAACCGTGTATTATTACCGCGCATAAGAAAGTAAAACCACGTATTAAATGTACTAACTTTTATGTAAAATTGTAAAGGAGAACAAAAAGTGGCGAAAACACGCTCGTGCATGTGTGATTTAAATTGGATGTGTCATACAAAATGTAGTGCTTGATGTGGTGATTCATATACGTTTCACTAAAGAAATTATTTATGGAATGACTGAAGAGTTGCAATTACCCGTTTGTTATGTGCTGACACAATGAATTTTCACACTGAGAACAAATTGTTTACAGCACATTGCGTAAAGCACTGCCATTAAATTCATTGTTTTCGCCATTTTATGAGGCACTAAGGTCCATTTCCTTTGTTAACATTTATACAAATGGACTAGAACGATATAATGTGCTTGTGAACGCTCTAGAGCAGGCCTACTTTTTTCGTCTGCGGCCCGGGACAAAAATAAAATAAGCGCACCTATACATCCTGCTCGCCTAATAAGTTATATATGCGATGCGAGCCACAGTTTTTAATATTTATGGCCTTTTGGTTAACAATTCAAAAATATGTTACAAATGTTAAATGTCTTACAATTTTTGGTAGATTACTTTGATAAAAGTGCATATCTTAAAATTCAAAATTATAATTATTTATATTTTTTTATGGCTTTTGGGTTAACAATATGAAAAAATCTTGTAGATATAAAATATCTTAGAATTTCTAGTAGAATATTAGGGTGTTATAATTATTTTTATAAGGGTAGTATTAAGGGGGGCTCCAAATTTTGGGGCCCTATAACTCGGGTAGTATTAAAGCGATTGGATTAAAATTGCGAGCGGATTCAAATGAGATGCCAAATAATATGTGTACCAAATTTGGTGTGAATCGCTCTGGTACCTTCAGAGGAGTGCAGGGCACAAATTTGCTCTTACGAACGAGCGACGACTAACATCCAAGTATATAAGTTATATATATTTTTGGATTCAAGGCGACGAGTTAAACACTTTTTGTTAAAGACATTTTTTGATCCGAGAATGCTACAGACACACGACCGAATGCTTTAGCTTCTGCGAGCTCTAGAGCGTGCACAGACACACAGTGTATGTATTTTCGTTGAAATCTCGAGTTTAAAATGTTTCATGATTACAATACTTACTTATTACTTTGTAAAAGAAAGTAAAAATGGAAACAAGGTCAAATAGACATTTTCTCTCACTACAATTCCATCAATATCACCTATCGAACTCTGCATTATGACATTGGTCACGTGATGTAGTCAATTTATTTATTGATTGGTAAACTGCATGACATAATGAACCACAAAACAATTGAACTCAATCCATTTCTTAGACAGAGAAACATAACAAACAATGTGGAGCGGCATGCACTTGACTTTCTAATACGTTGTTTTCACAAGAGTTATTTATCCCAAACAAAAAATGTCCTTAACAAAAAGTGTTTGTCTCGTCGCCCTGAATCCAAAAATATATATAACTGGATGTTAGTCGTCCGCTCGTTAGACTAAATGTGTGCCCTCAAGTCCTCTGAACGTACCGAAGCGATTTACACCAAATTTGCTACACATATTATTAGGCATCCCATTTGAACCCTGTCCCAGTTTAACACCAATCGCCCATATACTTCCCGAGCTATAGGGCCCCAAAATTTGGAGCCTCCCTTAATACTGCCCTTAGAAAAATAATTAAAGCACCCAAAAATTCTACTAAGAATTCTAAGATATTTTATGTCTACAAGATTGTTTCATATTATTAACCCAAAGACCATAAAAAATATTAAATATTATAATTTTGAATTTTAAAATATGCACTAAAAATTGTTTTTTATCAAAGTAATAAATTGTTAATCAACAGACTATAATTATTAAAACTGCTGCTCGCATCGCATATATAACTTATTAGGCGAGCAGAACGCATAGGTGCTTATGATTATATGAAAAGTAAAAATTGTTCCGTGAGTATACCCAGCCTTAATAATCAATTTCTCTGCGTGCGATTATTCCGGACATGACAAGTAATTTAACAGAACATCTTATATAGTTCATTAAATCGTAATTTGTAGGATTATAATTAATAATGCATTACTTGCAATATTAATTTCCTATAAATGAAATATACATTTGAAAAATCACGCAACAAATATGAACCAAACATAATTGTTCACAAATTATTGCATTCTTACTCAGGATAATTATTATTGCATGTTGTTAATAACAAAGTATATGACGATTTATTTAGCTCGTGGTACAATAGAATACAAGTTTGAGTATAAACTCAGTGAGGAGCCAGTCTATAATTCTCTCGCACACACACACACACATATCAAAACCCCATACATCTAACCCTTAACCATCTTACGCTAGTCAAGTAGTCAAACCTCATACGTAAGCGTTAAGGTTACGTATGAGGGGTATTCCGGCCACCGTTGGGACCCCCAGACACACCAGCCAGGCCATTGTCAATCAACTATTTAGTATTATCTCAAAACTCATCAAAAATAGATATTTAACTTATATACTTGGATGTTAGTCGTCGCTCGCTAGTAAGACCAAATTTGTGCTCTCTACTCCTCTGAAGGTACCGAAGCGATTTGAACCAAATTTGGTACACCTATTATTTGACATCCCATTTCAATCCATTCGCAGTTTAAATTACATCGCCCTTATACTTCCTGAGTTATAGAGTTTCAAAATTTGGAGCCTTTCTTAATACTGCCCTTATAAAAATAATTAAAACACCCAAAAATTCTACTAAACATTTTAAGTTATTTTATATCTACAAGATTTTTTCATATGTTAACTCAAAGGCCATAAAAAATTATTGAATATTAAAAATAATCATTTTAAATTATGCACTAATTATCTACAAAAAATTGTAAGTCTTTTTAGTTCTATAACATATTTTGAAATTGTTAACCAAAAGAGCATAATAATTAAAAATCGTTGCTCGCATCGCATATATTACTAATAAGGCCAGCTGGAGGCATAGGTGCGTTGGACCTAAGCTTGTTTTTTCAATTTTTTATATAAGTTTGATATACATATTCGGACAAATATATACAAATAATATACAATTTTGTATTAAATTAGTGATCGGTCCGTAATAACTCATATACTTGGATGTAATTCGTCGCTCGCTCGTAAAACGAATTCGACAAGAAACGTTGTTACCGTAAAACAAACTATAATGTAAATGTACCCTTTCTAAAATTAGAATTTTATATGTTGATCGTGTTTGATTGGATGCGAAATTAACCTTGGACATTAATAATTATATTTGTACATACAACCCTGTAATGAGCCATAACATACAAGGTTTATTTGAACGTCAGCTCGCGGCACACGTTACCTTGGAAACACCACACAACTCCCCTACAATACTTGGTGTATAATCAACCAATGCCTTTAGCTCGCCGTACGAAGTACCGAAGAAGCTAAGGCAATCGGTCGTGTGTCTGTAGCATTCTCGGATCAAAAAATACCCACCCTGAATCCAAAAATATATATAACTCATATACTTGGATGTTAGTCGTCGCTCGCTCGTAAGACCCAATTTGTGCCCCCTTCTCCTCTGAAGGTACCGGAGCGATTTGCACCAAATTTGCTACACATATTATTTAATATCCTATTTGTATCCGCTCGCAGTTTAAATCCAATCGCATGTATACTTCCCGAGTTATAGGGCCCCAAAATTTGGAGCCCCCCTTAATACTGCCCTTATAAAAATAATTTAAACATCGAAAAATTCTACTAAAAATTCTAAGATATTTTATGTCTATAAGATTTTTACATATTGTTAACCCAAGGGCCGTAAAAAATTATTAAATATAATTTTTAATTTTAAAATGTGCATTTTTTTTTGTCTACAAAATTTTTGCTCTGTTAACTGTTTAAGTTTCCTATTTTTACGAGGTGGGTGTTTACTCGTATGAAATGTGCATTAGCAGTTTACACCCCGTTTTATTGCCTTGCAATGTACAGCACACTGTGTACAGTATACAGTGTACAGACACTTTTATGACCGTATAAAATAAATTATACTCTGGTCATTAGCTAATAGGATATATTACTAGGGTAACAATGTGAAAACAATATTATTCTATTCTTATCACTAGTAATTCTATCGTATAAAACGATAAAAGCTTTTAAATAATTACATTTTGAAAAATGTGTAGTGCCTTTCACTCAACTTTTATATATGTACTTAGTTTTCACTATATATATGTCATATAGCTTTATAGGTCCCCGAAATTAGGAACCCTCCTTAATACTGGCCTTAGAAAACATTTTAAAATACCCAAAAAGTCTGTCGGAAATTCTAAGATATTTAATTTGTACGAAACTTTTTCATATTGTTAACTTAAAGCCCATACAAATTATTATTAATTTAATACAAATAACAAGGTTAGGTACAACGCACCTATGCGTACTGCTCGCCTAATAAATAATAAGTAATATATGCGATGCGAGCAGCGGTTTTTAGCTCGCCGTACATAGTACCGAAGAAGCTTAAGCATTCGGTCGTGTGTCTGTAGCATTCTCGGATCAAAAAATTTCATCAAGAAAAAGTGTTCGTCTCGTCGCCCTGAATCCAAAAATGTATATAACTTATATACTTGGATGTTAGTCGTCGCTCGCTCGGTATCTCGTAAGACCAAATGTTGCCCTCTACTCCTCTGAAGGTACCGAAGCGATTCACTCCAAATTTAGTACACATATTATTTGGCATCCCATTTGAATCCGCTCGCAGTTTAAATCCAATCGCCCGTATACTTCCCGAGTTATATGCCCCCAAAATTTGGAGCCCCCCTTAATACTCCCCTTATAAAAATAATTGAAACACTTAAAAATTCTACAAAAATTTCTAAGATATTTTTTGTCTACAAGATTTTTTCATTTTGTTAACCCAAAGCTCGAAAAAAAAAATTAAATATTATAATTTTGAATTTTAAAATATGCACTAAATTATTTTTTTATCAATATAATCTAAATTTGGTACACATATTATTTGGCATCCCATTTGAATCCGCTCGCAGTATAAATCCAATCGCCCGTATACTACCCGAGTTATAGGGCCTCAAAATTTAGAGCCCCTCTTAATACTGCCCTTATAAAAATAATTGAAACACTTAAAAATTCTACAAAAAATTCTAAGATATTTTATGTTTACAAGATTTTTTCATTTTGTTAACCCAAAGCCCGAAAAAAATTATTAAATATTATAAATTTGAATTTTAAAATATGAACTAAAATTTTTTTTATCAATATAATCTAAAATTAAATGTATTCTACGCGTACCAAATCTTGTTTAATTATAATGGCCTTTTGGTTAACAATTTCAAAATATGTTATAGATATAAAAAGTCTTACATTGATTAAATTTAAAAAAATTCAAAAGTATATTTAATAATTTCTTATGGCCTTTGGGTTAACAATATGAAGCAATCTTGTAGACAAAAAGTTACTTATATTTTTTAGTAGAATTTTGGGGTGTTTTAATTATTTTTAGTATTTTAGTATTACGGGGGGCTCCAAATTTTGAAGCCCTATAACTCGGGAAGTATACGGGCGATTGGATTTAAACTGCGTACGGATTCAAATGGGATATCATATAATATGTGTCGCAAATTTGGTGTAAATCGCTCCGGTACCTTCAGTGGAGTAGAGGGCACAAATTTGGTCTTACGAGCGAGCGACGACTAACATCCAAGTATATAAGTTATATATTTTTTTTTGATTCAGGGCGACGAGACAAACACTTTTTGTTAAGGACATTTTTTGATTCGAGAATGCTACAGACACACGACCGAATGCTTTAGCTTCTACAGTAGTAAACATGCATTTCCGGTTTGAATATTCTTTTCAAAAATAGGAGATGCACATATATACCCGATTCGCTTTGTTTGCAAACAAGGGTATAACAATAATGAAATTTTAAAATGAAAATGAAAAAAATGTATGCTTTATGTGCATTGTAAAAGAATGAAATGTATTTTCTGTTCGTGTTAACAATCAGTAATACACAGATGTCACGCTGGTTGTAATCATAACAGGCGTACAGGAAATTACGAATATGCAGTTGCTGTTATTATTGTGCAAAGATCGATATTAGTGATATTATTGTCAATTTTATTTTATGATCACGCCTATTATCATACATATTTTTAATGAAAACTACGTAAATGAAGCAAGCCACTCCTCAATTTATTAATAGGTTTCTTATTCACAATTTAAAGAAAATTGCTTAGAAATTTTAATATTTAGAGTTTAGTAATAAAGTTAAAGTTAAAATACGACGGGTACCCAAATATTATGTTTACCAAATTTCAGTAAAATCGGTTCGGTACTTTTAGAGTATTGCGGGTGCAAAGTCCTATCTTACGATGAACCAAGCGAGCGAGATAAATGCGAGACAAGTTAAGAAAATATATTGAAGTGAGCATGTTACAGACATAACAAAACACTATAACCCCCTTGTAGCTAAATACCCAGAAAAGAAAATAAGCGCTAAATATTTGCACTAAACTCCAGTTTTGAAAATATATCTAAGCGTATTTCTGCATACATATATATACATATGGTCCCTCAATACTCTAACGATTAATACGTAGGTTTAATTTCCTGTTGCGTTCGTGTCAACTCGTGCGTATTCGCGTAATTCCGTCAACTATTCGGCTAGGATATGCACAGCGGACAGCGGTTCGCGGCTGTTCTTGTGCTGTGCTTTAGGTTAGGTCTGGGGTACTGGGGTCGCGTTAGCGTCCGTGCCTGGCACTATGGGGCCAATACACAACTCTTTTAAAGCATATTTACAATTGTGTAATCCATACTTTTAAATGTATCTAATAATAATGTGTGTTTTGACAATTATTGACACATTTGTTTGCTATAATACATATTTTATAAGCTAACTAAGACTCATTGTTTTCTTTTCTTTTTACATATAACAGTAAAATAGTGTGCGGTTACATATATTTTATTAGTTAAATTAAATGTTTGTTTTTGTCGAGTATTAGAACTTTTGGATATTTGGTTGTTGTTTAGTTGTAAGATGCAATGTGTGTTATTTATGTGTGGAATTGAGGGATTGTTTGTGCGTTCTCGCGTGTGATTGTGAACTTTGACCTTTCCTGTTCGAGGTATGGGAATAGTTATAGGTTCCTGTGTCCCGGACGAGGAGCCAGACACATATTATAGGTTTCATCGCGTTGTCTACGGTGAGATTCCTTTGTTTACTTTTTACATCCTTAAAAGCGGACCTGAGCAAAACCAATTACTAGTGGAATTGAATTCAATTCACAATTCAACTTAAACATTATTTCGATAATTCACGAGCTCAAATCACAATTAATTGATTTTAAAACGTATTAACAAATCTTTTAGGTGAATTTATGTTTAAAGTCATTGATCAAAAGGAATAAAGCTGTTATAATTCAATAGGAATTGAACCTTGTTGACAATTCCAAACCTTTTCAGTGATTTTATATTATAAATCTTAAGGAAAAAAGGATTTAAAAGCCTTATTGATAATTACAAGTCTTTTATGTGATTTTATATTATAATTCAAATGAAATTAAAACCGGTTTATTAATTTCAAATCTTGTAATTTTTCAGTAGGAATTGAAACCTTGTATGTGATTTTGTATTATAAATCAACAATCAAAAGGAATAAAAGTCTATTTAATATTTATGAATTAGAAATCTTTTATGTAACTTTTAACTTGAAATGTGGTTTTAAACCATTCAATCTTTTCCACAATTATACATTTTGATGGCTTTTTACTTTCTTTTACGTAGTAAGTCTTGTAAACAATGAGAAAGTAAACTCGATTTCAACGGATATACACGTTTTGACCTTCTCTGGGTTCTACTTTCCCCTAGATATGAAAAATTTGAATCATACAATACTGAGATTAACTAATCGATAGTTTATCATGCACTGATCATTTAAACTAAGATTTATTTAAACTACGTTTTGTTTAACGTTGATGTTAAACTTGCATGGTGCAAATGGCTATATAACAAGCTTAGGGACAACGCACCAATGCGTCTAGCTCACCAAATAAATAATATATGCGATGAGAGCAGCGGTTTCTACTTATTATAGTCTTTTGGTTAACAATTTGAAATAATGTTATAGATATAAAAAGTCTTACAATTGCATATTTTAAAATTATAATATTAATTATAATTTTTTTGCCTTTGGGTTAACAATATGAAAAAATCTTTTAGATATAAAATATCTTAGGATTATTAGTAGAATTTTTGGGTGTTTTAATTATTTGTATAAGGGGAGTATTAAGGGGGGTTAAACATTATAACTGGGGAAGTATACGGGGGAGAGTGGATTCAAATGGGATACCAAATAATATGTATAGGAAATTTGGTGTGAATCGCTCCGGTACCTTCAGAGGAGTATATTATATTATATTATTATAGTTCGTGTTTGATTACACAAAATGGTGCATTTCTAAACTAGTTACATAAATAGCTATTGCATAATCTTACAATAAAATTTGCCAATGTCAAGTATCAATTTGAATGGCATTAGTCCTTAAAAGAGTTTTATACTCGTATATTTTATGCGTAAAGTTTATTTCTAGATTTAATATCCTCGTTACATGCTATACGGACAGTTTAAAAATAAATTATGTGTTAAATTTAAATATTTGTGTATCTATTTTTGTGGCAAAGTCTAATTTTCACCTTATTTTTAGATATTAGATTAAAATCTGAGCTAACTTTGAAATATTTGGTTTTGTTGATTCAATAGTAATAATACAATGAATATTTGAATTTTGCGTGTTTCAAATATTTCCCCGTAATGTTGTGGTCAAAACTAATTATGTGTATTACGATGTAAGCATTGTTTTATTCATAGAAAATTGTTTTATTCTTTTTTTGTGGAATTATTTCATGGAATTTCGGCTTATTACTATAATAATGTTGGTATTTGACGATATTGTTCACTCAATTTTGTCGTTTCATATATTTAATATTACAATTACAAGTTCAATGTCGTTGTAATATACCAGATATATATGTGTGTATGTATATATATACGGAACACATTAATTATGTGTGTTATATATTATTATATATATATATATGAAGTCAGATATATATGTTTATATGTGTACGCTTTTTTTTTTAATGTATACTGACATAGGCAGGAATCGAACCCTAATTTCACGGTGAAAGTCAAGAGCATTAATTTTTTCTTTTGTTTATAATGAATGCGTTTACTTTATGAGTTGTTTATGTTAGTTTGTAAGTTATTCATATCGTTCCGGATAGAAAACTAGATATAAGCATATTCTGTATATGATACGGACACTTGGTGCCAACGGCTGCAGTGACATATAAAGTTTGGAGACATTTCACAAATAAATGTGTACATTTTGTCGGTGTGAACGTTAGTATTGTTTGTCATAAAACAAACTGGATTATTATGTGTAATTACTAATTGACTAGTATTGCGGTGCTTTTTGGCGGAGTTGTTCTTATTCAAAAGTAGTAGTTTAGCGGATATATATATATATATATATATATATGTGTGTGTATATATGTAGGTATTTTTACTATTAAATAATCAATATTAGACAAACCACAATTCAAGTTCATTTATAATGTATTTCAGTGTCAATTGGAAATGTATTGATTCAATGTTTTTTTTTTGTTTGTTTTTTGTATATTTGTTAGATTATGTATATTCACGCACTAATAATAACATTTTTTAATCAATTACGTCGATAATTTCATTTATATTCCACACGCTTTGCTCAAGGAGCAACGAAATTATTTTTTTTAGCTCGCCGTACGAAGTACCATAGTAGCTAAAGCAATCGATTGTGTGTCTGTAGCATTCTCGGAGCAAAAAGGGTTTGTTTCGTCGCCCTGAATCCAAAAATATATATAATTGGATGTTAGTCGTCCGCTCGTAAGACCAAATTTGTGCCCTCTACTCCTCGGAAGGTACCTGAGCGATTTGCACCAAATTTGATACACATATTATTTAATATCCTATTTGTATCCGCTCGCAGTTTAAATCGCCTGTATACTTCCCGATTTATAAGGCCCCAAAATTTAAATCCCCCTTAATACTGACCTTACAAAAATAATTAAAACACCCAAATATTTTACTAAAAGTTAACATTTTTCCAAATTGTTAACCAAAAGCGCATAATAATTAAATAGCGCTGCTCGCATCGCATATACTTATTAGGCGAGCAGGACGCAAAGGAGCGTTTTCTTGATCCATTCTCTTTGTATTCTACTATACTAATTTCAGTAAATGGTACATTTTTAGAAATAGATTTTAAACAAAAGAAATTTTAATAAATTAAACTGTTTTCGAGATATTGAAAAAGTCGCAAAAGTTTCACAAACAGGACGTTTTCTACCGGAAGCTATACAGGTTTTAAGTTTAGAGTTTTATAATTGTGTCAGTTTGAAAATTGTCAGAAACGATTCAGGGAGGACTAAAACGTGTATTTTCGTTAAATTATCGAGTCCGATACATCGTATAAGAAAATAACAAGTTTAGGTACAGCCACTTATGCCTTCTGCACGCCTAATAAAAAATATTTGGATTGGCCTGCACATAGATATTAATATACATATATTTCTCAAACAAACGGTCAAACTAACCAATACTCTACAGGAATACTCTGAAATGTCTATTTTGTTTTCCTGGCAAAAACAGGCGCAGATAATAATTATTATTATTAAGTGATAACAAAATCTTTTGCTGACCAATATAAATTGAAAATTCAAATTAAATTACTATAACTTAATAATAACTGGATAATTATACCAATTTATAATGGATCTGTATTTGAAGTACTTATCGTATTCACTTTTAAACAGTCAAATTTCACAGTAAAACTCTGAAATTGTTAATTAATTATGTCAGCAAATATATAATATAAATTTATTCTATAATAATTTACCTGATGCAATGTGTTCTAATAAGTAATCAATATTTTAAATAATAATTCATACAGATAACTGTCAATGTAATGCTTGTTTGTTTTCAATAAACAAGAAACAAACGATGTAACTCATGGTTGATCCGATTTAAAAATAATTAAATTTGTCACAAGTGTAGGTATCACTATGGCAACGTAAATAAGATATTTGAGTTTTTTTCGTAGCAGTTTTCTCATAACTGGTACAATTTACGAAGAAACTTTTCAAACAAAAGTTGTGCGAAAAATATTATCTTTTATTATGAACATAACTATTTTTGCCGTAAGTGTATGTATAGAGTAAACATGCACTACCGGTTTGAATATACTTTTCAAAATAGGAGGTGCACATCTAGGGTATATACAAGTCTGAAGTTTGAAGTTTCATAATTTTACGTTGGACAGTTTCGGCTCTAGAGCGTTCACATACACACACACAGACGTCACTCCGAAAATAGTCACATTCGATTCAGAGAAGCTCAAAACGTGTATATCCGTTGAAATCTCGAGTTCGATTTTTTTGGTGATTCCTATACTTACTTATTACTCTGTAAAAGAAAGTAACAATAATGAATAAAATGTCAAATCATTAAAAATGTTGTGTAGAAAGGGTTTGTAATACATATTTTTTTGAATAATCGATTCAAATAAGAAACAGCAATCGTAAGTAAATTTATAATCCTGTATTTTATATACAATCATGGAAAGTGTCTAAATGATACAACACATATGCACCATACAAGGTTAAAATCAAAGTTAAACAAAATTTTGTTTGAATTTATCGGATGTTACACAGTGCATGATAAGCGATCGATTCGTTAATCTCAGCATAGTGATCTAAGAACAAAATAGCGTTCAAAGAAAGAACTCGATTTTTTCTTTATTATTATTTGCGATGTGAAAATTTGTATTACTATTATAGTCAAACGATACAAAATGAAGAAAAACCGTGTTATTATTATTATTAAATTACATGAAAATTCGGCATCAGTCAAAACTGACCTATGCTCTGTATACCATATGGGCACATGGTGCCCACGGGTGACCCTAGTAAGAAAATAACAAGGTACATGCGCCTTCTGCACGCCCAATAAAAAATATATACGATACGAGCCTCTACTCCTCGCTAGCGCATAATATTTAAAATTTCTAAATCATTAAATTTCAACGTTACTCTTCTTCTTCTTCTTGATATTATGAAACACCGGATGTTCGTTCGCTAAGCGATTCGGAAGTATTCTTCCTAATTTGTGTGTTGTGTTATGTGCGTTAATGACCGACCGTCCGACCGTCCGACCGTCCTTGTTATGTCCGTCGATGCTCTACTGACATTTGAAAATAAGTAACAGACAAGAAGAACACTAACGCCCTTCGAACGCATCATGTTCGTGTTTCAAGTCGACAAGTCGAGGACAACACAACGAAATCGTTCATCAAAATCAAAGCTTTTTGTTTTCATGTCCTGCCGTCTTGCCCTACCCTACCTATTGTTTTCGTTTGAATAAATTATCTTGGTCATTCTGAACATATTTAGCTCGACGTGTGATCAAAACAATTCCTTAACAAAAAGTGTTTGTCTGGTCGCCCTGAATTCAAAAATATATATAACTGGATGTTAGTCATTGCTCGTAAGACCAAATTTGTGCCCTCTACTCCTCTGAAGGTACCGGAGAGATTTACACCAAATTTGCTAATTATATTATTTGGTATCCCATTTGCATCCGTTCGCAGTTTAAATCCAATCGCCTGTATATTTCCCGAGTTATAGGGCCCCAAAATTTAGAGCCCCCCTTAATACTGCTCTTATAAACATAATTAAAACACATAAAAATACTACGGAAAATTCTAAGAAATTTTATGTCTAGAAGATTTTTGCATATTGATAACCCAAAGGCCGTAAAAAATTATTAAATATTATAATAATAAGAATTTGAAAATATCTATAATGAAATTGGAAGACTTTTTTTTTATATCTATAAGATTTTTTCAAATTGTTAACCAAAAGGCCATAATAATTAAAAACAATTATTTTTTATTTTTACAAGCTTACAAACTCACCTATGCGTCCAGCTCGCCGTTTGGATAGAATCCGCAAACAAAAACGAAGATTGTAATGCCATCTATTGCTGGCTAGATTATATATTTATTTACGAAACTAAACAGACAATATGTCTAAAATACAATATATTTCACATATAATATATATTAACATATATAATTTTTTTTAGTTAATATAGTCAGCAATAGATGGCATCATACTATATTTTTTAGGGTTTTGCGCTTAAAATCTGTAAATTTGGAAAAATGTTATAGATATAAAAAGTCTTACATTTATTTTTTTGATTTACTAAAAAAAAAGAAAATTTGTGCATATTTGAAAATACTAAAATTATAATGTTTAATATTTTTTTAAGGCCTTTATTTTAACAATATTTAAAAATCTTGTACACATAAAATATCTTAGAATTATTAGTAGAATTTTTTGGTGTTTAAATTATTTTGATAAGGGCAGTATTAAGGAGGGCTCCATAACTCGGGAAGTATACGGGCGATTGGATTTAAACTGCGAACGGATTCAAATGGGATGCCAATTAAGATGTGTACCAAATTTGGTGTAAATCACTCCGGTACCTTCAGAGTAGAGGGCACAAATTTGGTCTTACGAGCGAGCGACTACTAACATCCAAGTATATAAGTTATATATAAATTTTTGCATTCAGGGCGACGAGACAAACACTTTTTGGTCCCGAGAATGCTACAGACACATGACCGATTGCTTTAGCTTCTTCGGTACTTCGTACAGCGAGCTAGAAATTATATGTTATTTAATGTTTTAGACGTGTATCGTGACAGAAATATGTTAAAAGGAGAAATTTCAATGAGAAACAATTTCAAATTATATATTCAGTAGGTTGTGGGTAGTTTTAAAATGTTTTATTCAGAAATATGTAAGCTTACGTATATGACAGAGCAGACAGTATATATATATATATATATATATATATATATATATATATATATATATATATATATATATATATATATATATATATATATATATATATATATATATATATATATATATATATATATATATATATATATATATATATATATATATATATATATATATATATATATATATATATATATATATATATATATATATATATATATATATATATATATATATATATATATATATATATATATATATATATATATATATATATATATATATATATATATATATATATATATATATATATATATATATATATATATATATATATATATATATATATATATATATATATATATATATATATATATATATATATATATATATATATATATATATATATATATATATATATATATATATATATATATATATATATATATATATATATATATATATATATATATATATATATATATATATATATATATATATATATATATATATATATATATATATATATATATATATATATATATATATATATATATATATATATATATATATATATATATATATATATATATATATATATATATATATATATATATATATATATATATATATATATATATATATATATATATATATATATATATATATATATATATATATATATATATATATATATATATATATATATATATATATATATATATATATATATATATATATATATATATATATATATATATATATATATATATATATATATATATATATATATATATATATATATATATATATATATATATATATATATATATATATATATATATATATATATATATATATATATATATATATATATATATATATATATATATATATATATATATATATATATATATATATATATATATATATATATATATATATATATATATATATATATATATATATATATATATATATATATATATATATATATATATATATATATATATATATATATATATATATATATATATATATATATATATATATATATATATATATATATATATATATATATATATATATATATATATATATATATATATATATATATATATATATATATATATATATATATATATATATATATATATATATATATATATATATATATATATATATATATATATATATATATATATATATATATATATATATATATATATATATATATATATATATATATATATATATATATATATATACATTAAACTAAGGGAAAAATAGTTCGAAAACTAGAAGTTCCCAGAAACGCATTAATGTCCCGTCCCCTGTCATTTATGGTCAGTCCAATTACTAATCATACATAATTCATTGCCGCTGTTGTCATGCACTTTACGTTCGATAAACGTGTCTGAACCTGAACTATTGCCTGTATTTGTCAAAACCGACTGAAGAATTGCAATATATTCAATTTCAGCTCGACGTACGAAGTAGCTAAAGCAATCAGTCGTGTGTCTGTAGCATTCTCAAATCAAAAAAGAACCTAAATTTAAATTAATTTTTATCAAAATCTACAAAATATTGTGAGACTTTATATCTATAACATATTTTCAAATTGTTAACCAAAGGGCCATAGTTATTAAATACCGGTGCTCGCATCGCATATTACTTATTAGGCAAACAGGACGTATAGGTGCGTTGTACCTAATTTTGTTTTCCATAGTAATCGTAGTTTGAATGTAAATCAAAATAAAACTTTATTATCAATACATTTAATATTATTTTGTTTATACATATATATATATATATATATATATATATATATATATATATATATATATATATATATATATATATATATATATATATATATATATATATAGAATCTAAATGCATTTATTGTGTTTTGTTTCAGGGATCAAATGTCCGGTGTGTAGTAAATTTATACTCCCGGATGACATCGAGTGCCATCTGGTAATGTGCCTCACGAAACCCAGGCTATCATACAACGGTGAGTCAATATTTACCATCATTTTATTATTCTTGAATTGAATCATTGTTTTACCCTTATACCAATGACCGGATATCCTTTTAAAACAAAGTTAAATATAAGTAAAGAATAAGGAATAATTGAATAAAAACACACTTGGTTGGTTTCAAAATTAATTTAATGTAACTTAATACGTATTTCGGCTTTTACACCATCATCAGAAGTGTCGGAAAGAAGTAAACTGCATACACACAAATAAATATAACAGGTATAAAGGTTATAAGCGAAAATTAACTTAATTCTAGAATAACCTAAGTTACAATATATACAAGGTATTACAAAGTTGAACACATTGAAAGGGATAAATAACGGTAAAAGGATTAAATGGATGTTATGTTTAGAAGCGGTGATACCAAAAGGTCTAATTGTGCATTCATCAGAGATTTACCTTGTTTTATAGCTTTGTTTATTTCATAGGCTTCTAATACATTCATTCTTAATCCTTTCTTTTTTATACCTGTTATATTTATTTGTGTGTATATAAACCTTGCAGTTTAATTCTTTCCGACACTTCTGACGATGGTGTAAAAGCCGAAATACGTATTAAGTTACATTAAATTAATTTTGAAACCAACCAAGTGTGTTTTTATTCAATTATTCCTTATTAAATAATCATGTTTCAACAAGTGCCTGCAGCTCATACATTTAATCTTATAAACAAAGAATCTATAATTTATATTAAAAAAACAGTATTTGATAACGTAAACAAATAATAAGCTAATTAGTACAATTGATAACTTTAATGGATGATGCTGTTGCCACTCGGTGAAACATAATGAAAAATTAAAATAAAAACACTCGGTGTAAGTTTCACAAAAATAATTTATTGAGACGACTTGTTAATTTTAGTATATAAGCTTGTTTCATGTATTCTCATGTCAGACCTGAAGATGGTTTAACAACCGAAACTAGTCGTCTCAATAAATTATTTTTGTGAAACTTACACCGAGTGTTTTTATTTTAATTTTTAGTACAATTGAGATATATATATATATATTTCTAGTGAAAACTACGTATAAGTCGAGTGTAGGCCACTCCACATTTTGTTGTTGCAAATTATATTGGAAACAAATAATATTATTGTGATTCTAATTATGTTTTCACGCAAATTTCTTTGTTACCGACGCACAGTGGGGCCAAGTTTTCGACTTTTGATCAGCTTTTTTCGATTTAGCCCCACTGTGCGACGTTATGAAACCCCCCACGATTTAAAGTAATGACGTAGTTATGCTGGGGAATGCGATTATTTCCAATTGTAATGGTAATTGTTTGTTTGAATTGCAGAAGACATTTTGACAGACGACAAAGGCGAATGTGTGATATGTTTGGAGGAACTGACTCAAGGAGATGTGATAGCTAGACTGCCCTGCCTATGTATATATCACAAAGGGTAAGCAATTCCTTCAATGCGAATTAGTATACGTTTAGGGCCAGGGCCGAATTGGAACAATTACACTGAGATAATTAATATTTATTTCCAGTCCACGAATGGATTTTGAATGGTTTTGTTTCAATTTCAGATGTATCGACAAGTGGTTCGAGATAAATCGTTCGTGTCCAGAACATCCTGGAGATTAACGTAGTGCTTGGGGTGTTTGTGTGTTTTGCTGGATGGACAATTGTACATAAATGTATATAGCCTGGTACAAAGTTACCATCTCGTATAGCGAAGAGATGTCTTCAACTTGATTTTTGGATTCTTCAAGAATTCGTTCTGATGTTTTCAGTAACCATTTACTTCTACATACAATGTTCAGCATCAGTCGTACTCATAAGTGATTTAGCAAACATATCAAACGTCAAAAGTCATTTTAATAATCATGCCATTTATATTTTAATTTCCTTTCATCTTAAATGTGGCTAGGCATTTTTCATAACAATTTTGTGTAGCAAAACCAACCACTGAATATGAATACGGCTGATGATACAATAAAGATAATAATTTTTTCATATTGACTATATATATATATATAAATTGTACACTTAATAACATGTTACTAGGAGATTTGTTAAGTTTATTTTATAACTATTTTAATTTTTTTTGTATGCCAAATTATTTTATATGAATGCCTAAACACCACAGTGTAGACTCATATTAAAATTAATTTTAAATTGATGATTATATAACCACACTTGCAAATTTTTGAAAACAATACATATTTTAATGGTACTTTGTGTGTAATAAATTTTTTTGTGTTTCCTTCCCGATGCCTTGTTTTTATTTTCTTCAGTTTTGGTCCAAATACTCTTTATATATATGAAAATTATATTCTATTAGTATCAAAACGATATTGTGAAAGGACAATACGTTCTCGCACGGCGATTTCAAGAAAATCGTAGTTACGAGTCTATTACCTGCCTAAAATCATTTACCTTATGAGTAATTACCCTATGAACTTGCCAGTAGATGACGTGAATGCTGTTTACTGTTGAAATCATTTAAAGGAAGACTCCTAACGGCTATAACCGCTATAGCTGCATATTCGAGCGTTTTTCTCGAAACCGCATTTTTTAATTCGGTAATTACTCTAGTTTCCCCAATTTTCAATTAAAAGGTCTTTCTGGTTTTTTGGGGTTAAGAAAGGAGCTTTTAAATTATTGTTTATATTTAAATCAAAACCATTTATTAAATAGCAGTTTTTCTATACATTAATATACACTTTTAGGAATATATATAAAAAAAATCTCCATTATTCCCTTTGATATTAGCCTCTAAGCGCGTGTTCAAAAATGATTTTAAAAAAAGCGCTCTGTATTTGCATATAGTTTAATCAATCATATTATGTCAATATTTGGTTTTTTCTAGGAAAATCTACGTAAAAGAGAGTCGAGAGCAGGCCACTCCAGCTTTTTTTAATACACTCTTAATTAAAATATGTATAACTCTTTTATTTATTTAAATGGCCTGAAAATTGATAACACAAGGTTTTTGGGGTCGCAGATTACGAATCTGGCATCAAAATCGGTATAAAAACAAAATGGCGTCTACAAAATTAATATTTTATTAACTACACTATTTCACTTTTTTGTTTACAAAATTGTTATGGAAGCCCTGGGTCTATTACCTGTCTAAAACCATTTACCTTATGAGTAATTACCCTTTCAACCTGCCAATAGATGACGTGTATGCTGTTTACTGTTGAAATCATTTGAAAGAAGAGTCGGCTATAACCGCTGTAGCTGCATATTCGAGCGTTTTTCTCGAAACCGCATTTTAGAAGTCGTACTCTAGCTTCCCCAATGTTCCATTAATCTCCTTGATTTTCTATTTATATAATCGTCACATATTATTCTATCGAAGTACGTAGGATTTTTTGAAAATATTGATATCTCGATTTTCTATACTAAGTAACGAAATTATTGGCTACGAATGTATGTTTTACTTTGAATCGATGCCATTTCATTAAAAATGCATATTTCTTAAAACTGTTACGTATTTCGATAGCTTTTGGACTAAGAAAACTATTTCTTTTTGTTTCACTGTTCTAGGTCACATGTAAACTTAGCTCAACTGTAATATTGGGCCTAAAAGGAATTTGCGTAATATTTTTGGTAAAAATTTGTCATTTGTAACTGGTTTTCACTAATCATTAGCTCGCCGTATAGTATCTACACAAGAGCTATAGTGATCGGTCGTGTCTATAACATGCTCGAATCGAAAAAAAATCCTAACAAAAATATATATAACTCATATACTTGGATGTATGTATCTCGTTCGCTCGGTCGGTCGTAAGACTCTGAAGGTACCGGGCCGATTTCAATGAAATTTAATATACATATAATTTCCATGCCCGTGAAATTCCCGTTGCATTTTAAATCCAATCGTCAGTACACGGCCGGAGTTATAGTAGAAACAGTATTTGATAACATAAACAAAATGGTAAAGGGTATTAAGAAAGACGAGTGCAGGCCACTTATTCGCTTTTATTTAACTAAAAAAAATCAATCCTGCTATAAGTAATGATAATCTACAGTAAATCTCGATTTTGATATAAGAAAACAAGTAAATCCACATTTTCGGGTAACAACAAACTTCGTTGAGGTGTAACCAGATTCCTTTCGGTCGAGAAAGCTCGTTCCGAACTTGGTGAAGAAGCTGGAATACCCAAGTACTGTCGAGCAATGCTTTCAATCGCGGGATATTTGTCAATGCGAGTTTTCCACCATTCAAACGGATCCAAATCAAATCGGATTTGAGGTTCCGTTAAATATTCATTCCATTGCGCTACATAATCCCTTTTTGGAATTTCTTCCTGATAAATACATGCAAGAGCGCTACTTTTCATCGAGATCGAATCTTCTACCGATTCTGTCGAACAGTTTAATAATTGTTTTACATGATCTCGAATTATTGGTCTTGCTTGATAATACTCATGATGCAAGTCTTTGTATCTTGGATCTAAAAAAGAGGCGATTTGTCGCATTGTCACTATGTCTTTTATATCCCAGATTAAATGGAAACTGTTATTTAACTCGTTTTTTAAAGTAGATTTCAATTCCTTTATCATTGAGTCATCTTCAGGACGTGGAGACATGTGAGTCTCCATACATTTTTTAATTAAAGGACGCACCATTGATATTGGAGAATCACATAATACTGTTGTAAGCATTTGTAGAGGTTTTAGTAATGTGACTAAAGCTTCAATTTGTATCCAGTCTTTTTTAGTCAATTTTAACTCTTGGGTAGTTAAGACATTAGAAACTGGAATTTTGTTTAGTAATAAATGCTGCAGCATTAAATATATAGAATTCCATCTGGTTTTGCAACTTTCCAGTAAATTAGTTTCAGGTAAACCAAGTTGTTTTTGTTTGCTGTTTAAAGCATTTGTACGTTTAAAATATGCTACAATTTCATCGGATTTCAGTATCAATCTTTGAATTTCAGTATCTAAAAGCGCTATATTCAGTGCAAGTTGCAATGCTTGCGCAGCATCTGTCTGTTTTGTCCCAATTGCTCTGCAATCACTTACAATTGTCTTCATTTTATCCCCAATATCCCAATCTTCGCACATATCCTCTATTTGTTTATTTAAATGAGCATGGTCTAATTCAAATGTGCCTAAAGTAAATTTTTTTGGAACCCAACTTTTATCCAGGGTGTGAACGGTTAGTGTTATATACCCCTTTTGTGCCCAAGTTAACCAATCATCAGTCGAACACGCTACAGTCGCCACAGTAGCTAGAATAGCTTTTATTTTAGTTTCAACGTTTGTCTTTAACGTAATAAGCCGTTTTTTTAAAGCGTCCTCCTTGCAAACTGTATAATCGGGTGCTACTACTTCCATAAACTCTTTTAATCCTTGACTGGAGCAAAACGAAATTGGTAATTGAGAATCAACAATCAATTTCGTTAATGCTCGATTAATTATTTCGGAATTGTCATTGCTACAATTGTTTCTTTCTGTATTTGAACGAGTTCGTCTTTTCCTTTTTCGTGGTGATTGAGAACATAAAAGTTCTGGAGAACTTGATTGGGGTTGGGATGACCCCGCTTGTCCTTCAGGTTCACTTGTTGATGTTCTTCTGCGTAAAGTAAAACATAAAATTCTCGGATTAATTAATTTTCGCAACAAAAAGTGTTTTATTGCCACCCTAAGTACGAAATCTTATATCGTAAGACTAACTTTGTGGATGTATTTCTCTGAAGGTACCGAGCCGATTTTAATGATATTTGATACACATATAATGTCTACGCCCGTGAAGTTCCTGTTGCATTTTAAACCCAATTGTATTTACAGGTCCAAAGATATAGGGCTCCAAAATGTGGAGCCCTAATTAATACTGCCCATAGTTAATTTTTGAAAATTTTAGATTTTTCTACAATTAATTCTAAGATTTTTATGTCTACAAAGTTTTTACAAATTGTGACCCCAGGGACTATAAAAAATTATTTTTTATTACATCAAAAAAACGATTTTTTCAGATTGTGAACTTGAAGGTAAAAAAATATTATTAATAATAATAATATTGAAATTTAAAATGTTGTTGCTTCATGGATGTATCTCCTCTGAAGGTACCCGGCCGATTTTAATGAAATTTGATACATATATAATTTCTACGCCCGTGAAGTTTCTGTTGCATTTTAAACCCAATCGTATTTACAGGTGCTGAATTATAGGGCCTCAAAATTTGGAGCCCTAATTTATACTGCCCCTAGTCAATTTTTGAAAGTTTTAGATTTTTCTACAATAAATTCTAAGATATTTTGTGTTGATAAAGTTTTTTCAAATTGTGAGCCTAGGGGATATAATTTTTTTTTTAACGTTTTTACAAATTGTGAATTTGAAGATCAAAAAACATTATAATATTGAAATTTAAAATGTTGTTTGAGGCGAGCTGGAAACATTGGTGCTTGTTTTTATATAGAATTCTCAATATTTTGCCTTAAAAGGATAAATCCAGCAATTATTAAGAATTAATTGCTACAATTATAATAATTTGCAAATCAATAAAAAAATAGGCTGCAATTTGAAATTTTTCTTGATTCTTGGTATAGATTTTTGAAAAAATTGAAATTTCGTAATGCTAAATATGAATAATGGAATGAAAACACATGCCGTATATTTCGTTAAATCTCGAAAATATATGTATATGAATCGGCTTTAATTCAAAACGATTAATTTAAGAATAAATAAAAAGAAATCTCAAAACAAAAAGAAAGCAAAAACGCAAAAAACTTCGATGGCAAAGACAGAAAAGTGTCAGGAATACAAAAAAAAAAAAAAACAGGTACAGTAAGGATATTAGACGTATAAATGACGAATATAAAGAGAATGAACGAGTAGAAAACGTAAAAACCGATTTTTGAATTCAGGGCGACGAGACAAACACTTTTTATTAAGGAATTTATTTGATTGACTTCAATAAATAAAACTTACCGCCGTTTTTCTACTTTAATTCTGGAATGTATATCATGTACATACATTAAATGCCTCCCCAAAGATCCCGTCGTACCTCCACGACAAGAAAATTCGTTATTCTCATTTTCCCCACACAATTTACAATAGGCCTTATCGCCTATTCGTTGCGCGTAATCCCATACCCAACTTGTTAGTTTGCTCATTTTAAACTAACTAAAACACTGCACTATTAACGGTCACTACGTAATTATACGTAAATCAAAACACCATTTCAATTATGCACAATATATAAAAAATAATGACGAGTTGAAGTTAACATACTGGATTGGTAATACGATATATATATATGTATTAGGATGTATTTTAAATATACATTAAAACATAAAATACACGTGTACACGTGCATGAAATGCATATATTTTAACTGCACGTGTATTTTATACAAGTATATTTCATACACGTGTATTTTATACAAGTGCAACGTGTATATGAACAAAGAGGTAAGGGAGAACAGGAACTGAAACTCTACACAGGGGGATACGCGTACATTGCAAAAGTTCCCAATCTCCCGCAATTTTTGGCGCTAGTATCGAAAGAGAGTAGAGGCAATATTAGAAAGAGATAGCATATACTGAATTATAGTATTTTGAAATTTGAATTATTGTCCCGGTAATTTTGCTCTATTATGAAAATCATGCATATACGAGGGATCTTTTATATTAATTTATTTGACACTATTTTAGCCCTATTCTTATTATACAACACAGTTAATTGGAATATTCCTGAATATTGAATATTAAAGTCGATATGTCACTTTAGCATAACCTCTGTTCATGAAATTCTTCGCGATTGCCATTACAAACCAAAAAAAAGCTTTGTTCGTTTGTCCTGCACTGTCCTGTTCAGTTCATGATTTGCCTCTTTTCCACATATAATGAAGAAAAAGGACAGATTATAAACTGAGCAAGAAATGCAGGTCGAACGAACATACCTATGGTATAACCATAACTATTAATTATATTGTTTGCAACTGATGTTAATATCAAAATAATATAGTCGTACAATTTACTTTCCAACATAAATATAACTCCAAACGTATAAAATTAAATAATAAAGCGACAGCTCGCCATCTAGTGTCAGTTGAAACAACTAATTCATAAGTTATGTTTACAATAGGTTACAGCATGGTTCTTATTTTGTAATGGCAACCGCGTAGAATTCTGTGAACTAAGGTAATGTAAAATTAACATATTGGATTTAATTCACTTGTTCCGGAATATCCCAATTAACTGTGTTGCATCAAAGGAATGGGGCTCAAAATAGTTTCAAATAAATATTTATAAGAGATTCATTGTAAATGCATAATTAATTTTCATAATGCAAAATTACCGGAACGAACATTCAAATTTCGCGGCCATATAATAAAATTCAAATTTGTCCCTATAGAAACTAAAAGCAACACTTGGATTATATTTGTAATAAATATTTTGTTATTTAATATAATATTTTTAATTTAGTAACAAGTGTTATATTTATTGTTTATAAATTTAAATATATATATATATATATATATATATATATATATATATATGTATTTTGGTTTTATAATAAGTTTGTTTGTATGGAAATGAAAAATAAATATATTGTTTATTAATTCATTTATCAAATATATCCTATTCTATATCTCTTGCTAGTGCAGTATATGCTATCTTATTCTAATATTGCTCCTATTCGCTTTCGACACTAGCGCCAAAAATTGCGGGAGCTCGGGAACTATTACGGTGTTAGTCCTGTTCCTCCTTGATGCTATTTTAATAGTCGTATTCTTTTATACACATTCTAAGCTTGTTTCAGTTGAAACTCATCTTCTCGCTTTGTTCACACATGGGGTAGACAGAGCAATAATATGACCTAGCGGAGATTTTGTGTACAAGAATACAGTTATGTTTTTCAAATCCCAACGTTCACTAATAAAGATACACAAAGTTGACGTTATTTGACATGTGTGTATATTCGTTTTCTTTGTACAACCAACAACAGTATATTTAATAGCGAATTAGTGCATATAAGTGCCAAATATCACAGAAGCTACCTAGAGATATTCAATCGGCTACAACACAAATTCCAGGTAGGAAACATTGATGCAACGTAGAAAGTAAGGTTATGCGCAGTGTTATTATAATTAAGATATGAATTAGAAATGTCTGGGATCGAATATATTGTTGAGGATTTATCAACGCATCCGCAATGTGCTCACGGCCCTACATTATTATTTTCTCGGTGTGTAAATGACAGTGGTGATCGGCGTAGATTTTTTGCTTGTTCTGCGTGTCGTGATAGAAAACAGTGTGCGTTTTTCTTATGGGAAGATGAACAACGTAAAGTTAGTGCATATAAAAACAAAATATTACAAAGCGAGAACCAAAAATTGATTCCGAACATCAATCACCGAGTGTTGTTTAAGCAATTAAACGAGGTAAGTTTAAATTGAAATATTCAATTATTTTTTATATATACTGATACTAGTTTGTGTGAAACATATTTATTAACATTAAACATTTATATGTTTTTTCTTACTAAAAATTGAATAATAACATGTTTAAACTTAAGATTTGCAATTCAAACAATGTTGCCGTAACTCGTACGTCACTAATTCACATTGAAATACTGTATTTGACGCTCATGTGCTAGCACTTTTATTTATATTTGTTCTTTGGTCGGTCATTTTAACATAAGTGCTAAATAGCGACTCACAAACTTCAAATTAGAATAAATAAAACTTAATTTTATGAACTAACAATTATTTATATTTGTCATTGACATACAATATCAATATAATATAGAAGAAGCCACTCTGTGTAAAGTACACAACACACTAAATACACTTCAAATCATCAAATTAATTGAAGATTTATCACAAAAACTTTTTTGACTGATTTCATTCTGACGTTTGATTTGTTTTTGTCTATTTCAATGCAGACTGAACTTCAGAATAGTAGTGCTTGTTTTATTTCAGTATAAACTATTTGATAATTTTTATTACATTATTAGCCGTCGCCATGGTGGCTAAGACTCTCGCCTCTTATCCTGGAGGTCGTGAGTTCGATCCCCGTCTCTGTCAATCTGCATTTTCACAATTTTTTTTTGACATTTCATTCAGACTGAACTTCAGAAGAGTAGTGCTTGTTTTATTTCAGTATAAACTATTTGATTTTTTTTTATAACAACATGGCGCAGAGGTTAAGAGTCTTGCCTTTCACCCTGGAGATCGTGAGTTCAATCCCCGTCTCTGCCAATTTGCATTTTTACAAAAAAGCGTTCTAGAGATACACACTTACTCACATACATACATTTCTGGCTAATTATATTAATAATAATTGGTTAATTCGTGCCCATATCGTATACAATTCAGTTTACATTCTTAACCCATATAAATACATAATAAACCGTATGGAAACTTGTTTACAATTTTTTTTGCAACAAAGCGCTAGCGCGCTAGTAGAAAAAGTTAGGGTGGCCTTCACTAGACCAATCCTTTTACTATCTATTTTCATAACTAGGTTAACTCGTAAGCACAGTTTAAATTGTTTTTAACCCAAATAACAACATAATAAACTGTCTACATTATTTTAAACTAGGTTTTGCAAGCAAGTGAATCAAGACGCAGCTATTGTTTAACATGTGAGACATTTGTATCGGTTAAAAATAAAAACGATCATGCAGACCATAATATAGAATCGCCAATTAGTGACCAGCAACTATCACGTCCTTCTACGTTCTTAAAACCGTTTAGTAACGACAAGAAGGAAGCACAATATTTGTTTTCAGACTCATCTGTCTCAACTATCACGAACATTCTTCAACATTTGAAAATAAAGTAAGCGAAATTGCATTTAAAACGCCCTGAATCCAAAAATATATATGTAACTGGATGTTAGTCGTCCGCTCATAAGACTAAATTTGTGCCCTATACTCCTCTGAAGGTACCGAAACGATTTACACCGTAATATAGTGTGATGCCATCTATTGCTGGCTAGATTAACTAATCTATCGAGCAATAGATAACATTACAATCTGCATTTTTGTTATGTTCGCTATTTATTTTTTACTGATTCTATCCAAACGGCGAGCTGGGTGCATTGGACTTGTTAATAAAACGTACTTACAGTACTAATTACTAAGTTAATCTAGCTTAGGTACAACGCACCTATGCGTCCAGTTCGCCTTATAAGTAATATATGCGATGTGAGCAGCGGATTTTAATTATTATGGCCTTTTTGTTAACAATTTGAAAATATGTTATAGATATATAATGTCTTACAATTTTTTCTAGATTATTTTGATTAAAAAATATGTATATTTTAAAATTCATAATTATAATATTAAATAATTAGCTCGCCGTATATAATGTGCAAAAGAGCTATAGTGATCGGTGTGTCTGTAACATACTTGGATCAAAAGAAAAATCTTAACAAAAAGATCTTGTATTTTTGCCCTGAATCCAAAAATATATATACTCATATACTTGGATGTTTGTATGTACCTCTGAAGGTACCGGGCCGATTGTAATGAAATTTGATATACATATAATATCCACGCCCGTGAAGTTCCCCTCGCATTTTAAATCCAATCATCAGTACAGGCCCGGAGTTATAGGGGCCCAAAATTTGATACCCTCCTAAATACTGCCCTTAGTCAACTTTTAAATTTATTAGAATTTTCTACTAAAAATTCTAAGATATTTTATGTCATTAAAGTATTTTCAAATTGTGAGCCCATAGGCTTAAAAAAAATAATATAAATATATTTTGAAGTATATCAGGCATTGAACGCCATCTATAAGTGAAACGAAGAAGTTATGTGACAGTAATTTTTTTGGTTAAATTTTCCAGTATATAAACTGCTTCTGTGATTTAATGAATTAAATTAATTTTCAATATCTTTGGCTAATCACGAAACGAACGATATTAACGTTACTCATGTGTGCTATTTTAAATGTGAGGTTATGGAAATTAATACTGGTGCAGGAATAAATAAATGTCTGGATCATAATTGGTTGGATTGGTTGAGTCGGCTCTGTGAGTATAATGTCGATGATTTCGAATTATACACGTAAACTCAGAAATGCAATTTATTTCATATAAAATGCAGAAGAAATGTTATCAAACATTCAAGACACAAACATAAACCAAATTTTAAAGACTCGTCGTATATTAATACATATTATTGTATAAAACAATAATTTGAATATGATCCACAATAATGAATTGCTATCACTTTTAGTATTGTATTTATTGCGATTGGGCCGGAACGGCGAGCTGGTAGCACTAGCGCTTGCGCTTTTATTTTATTAATTTCCTAACTAGTTGCTTAAATAGCTATAATTTTATTAATAATTTTGTAAATATACATCATACATTCATTAAAATAATTAAGTATTTAAACTACTTTTGAATAAAAAAAATAACACGGTGATTGTTCATTTTCACGAATTTTTTTCTCTGAACTTAGAAATAGTAGATTGTTGGGGTTTGCGGCATTAAATAAGGTATACATCGAAGGTCTTTCAGGATTTTTTTTATTGAAAAATAATAATAGCTTCATGCTTTTTTTGCGTTGTCCAGCGGCAGCTTAAAGAGGAGGTAGCGTCATGGTTATGGATGTAGCGTAGATTGTAATAAAATTTTTTTTTACGAAATTAACTTATATTTGCAGAAATGTGTTATGTATTGGAACTCCAAGAATCCATGAACACATTCAAATAAAAGAAGCAACCATGTCAAGTTTGCTGCTCGATTTAGACCACCGATACCACAATTTCTATGGTCCATTGCAATTTTGCTGGTATAATTTATTCAACCATCATTTTTTCCAGTCAACCAATGCGGTTTATTCCGATTTTCTTCAAAGCGATAAGTAATTCATTATTTGCTTAACAATTGTTAGAAAATGTTTTGTCTTCACCCGATTGGTTTTAGAGATAACGCAATAGCAATAATGATTGACCCACCATTTGGAGGTCGCATCGAACCGATTGCAGAAACGTTAAAAAAAATTGAAAAAGATTACCAATCGCTTAACAATATTACGAAAGCGTTGCCAGTGTTTTTATTTTTTCCGTACTTTATGGAACCGCAAATCAAGAATAGTTTAATGGATTATCGTATGGTGGATTATAAAGTGGATTATGATAATCATTCGTTGTTTCAAAAGGGCTCTAAGGGCCGGAAATTTGGGTCGCCTGTTCGAATATTTACGAATATATCTCTGAGGTAATAAAGCAATATTATAAATACAGATAGTTTAAGGACAAGGAAGTCGAGTGATTCCACTCCAGTTTTTTGCATTTTGAGATGATTTTAGTGCGATTCGGTTACCAGAAATTGAAGGGTATCACTATTGTACCCCATGTGACCGATGGGTATACAATGAAAATGTACATTGTGAAAAATGTAATGATTGTACCTCAAAAGATGGCCGAACTTATGTACATTGTGCTTTGTGTAACAGATGCACAAAACCGTCTTGGATTCATTGCGATACTTGTGCAAAATGTGCGCAACCGGATCATAAATGTGGGGATTTACCATTTACGCAGGTACGAACACTTCCGGTTGAAATATCCTTAATTTTATGTATTGGCCGTAGAGCGTTCAAACAGACATACAGAAGTTTTTGAAAATATAGTTAAAATGAATTTAGGGATCACAATACCTTTTTACTTTATTTTACGGAGTAATAAGTAAATCTTGTAATCATGAAAAATTTCGAACTCGAGATTTCAACAGATGATCCGATTTTATAAGCTACATGCGAATCCATGGCAACGTAAACAAGATATTTATAATGTTTTGTAGCATTTTTCTCGCAACTGGTACATTTTTTGAAGAAATGTTTCAAACAAAAGTTGTGCAAAATATTAATATCTTTCATTATGAACATAACTATATTTGCCGTATGTGTAGCCGTTCTAGTGATATTGGAGATAGAACAAAAAATGTATAGAGTAAACATGCACTTCCGGTTTGAAATATTCTTTTCAAAAATAGGAGGTACACATCTAGGGCATATACAAGTCTTAAGTTTCATAATTTTTCATTCGACAGTTTTGGCTCTAGAGCGTTCACAGACATACACACGTCATTCCAAAAATAGTCACATTCGATTCAGGGAAGGTCAAAACGTGTATATCCGTTGATATCTCGAGTTCGAAATTTTTCATGATTACAACACTTACTTATTACTTCGTAAAAGAAAGTAAAAATGCTCGGGTATTTTTTTTTTTAATACACAGTTTCGGAGATAAAAATAACTATTTTGAAAGTTTCTGTTTTTATCTCTGAAACTGTATTCAATTTTTTTAAAATTTACTAGTAATTTTTACTTGGACGAAGTTTAAAAGGTAATATGAAAATTGGCGACCTTGAGATTTTATCGAATATATACGTGTATGAGGATAATAGTTTCGGTTTACGAACATTTCGGTTTACGAACGACGTTTAGGAACGAATTAAGTTCGTGAACCGAGGTTTAACTGTATTATGTATATAATTAACATTATTTATACCAATTATAAGGAAAATCATATTATTTAAGATGTTATATTTCAGACATGCTTCCATTGTAAAGAGATGGGCCACAAAAAAAGTAATTGCCCAAAAGTAAATCATGAAAAGCTTAAAAATAAAAGACACAGTGCCATGGAAAACAAAAAGAAGAAAAGAACCAATAATTGAAGTCTAAATCATTGTTTTATATTTGTTTTAACAATATTTGATCAAATAAAGAAATATAATATTTAATTACTTACAAAGTGTTTTATTTTATCTAGCAATTCCATACATTTAAGGGGTAACACCACTTTGGGCTCTTCAAAAATTCGAGTTTTATTTAAATCTCAAAGTACTCTTTGTACATATATATGAAAATTATATTCTATTGGTATCAAAACTTTCGGGCCTAATACCTGCTTAAAAATCATTTACCTTATGAGTAATTACACTTTCAACCTGCCAGTAGATGACGTGTATGCTGTTTACTGTTGAAATCATTTAACGGCAATTTTAGAAGCGCTCCCGATTATCAGCTGCCATTTCTTAATATATCGAAAAAATAAAAATAATTTATTTCCTACTTTAATGTATATATAATAAAATAGGGTATTTTCATTAAACCTATTCATGTCTTTAAAAAAAATTCTCGAAAAAACCTTAATTTCGGTGGGTAATATAATTACAAGCCTCGTTTACATAAGACTAGTGCATTTACATTTATGAACTGTCGCAATTTTGAAACATTTGCAGATTATTCGAAATACCAATTATTTGATTCTTATTGTTGTAGATTGTCCTTTCAAAAGCGTCAGCGTGAAAATGAGTATTATAAAACTAGACATGAATAAAGATATAAGAAAACTATCCGAAATAACTTCACTAACAACAGAAATTCTATATAGTTCGGATAGCGATTGCGAATATCGAGTTATTCAGACAATCACAAAAATAATAGACGCTAAAATAGGAGCTATGAATTCTTGTGTTAAATGCTCAAAAGGATTCCGGCAAAAGTCTAGTTTGAAATTGCACATTGCGAAATTCCATAGTAAGAAAACGAAGGAAGATAATACAAATATTGAAGAGGTATTAGAAGATACTCATAAACAGGAAGTAATTGCTAGCATTCAAAGTTGCGCAAAAGATGATTGTAATTCTTCTGATATGTTATGCAATATAACAGACGTACAATCTGATACTGCAGTTATTTCAAAAATTGATCAAAATGACTTAATGACTAAGCGAAAAAGAAAATATATTGTTGGTCAATGGAGCAGGTCGATATTATGTTACATTTGTGGAAAACAATATTCGCATAGTCGAGGTTTGGAAATACATCTGAGAAGCCATAATGATGAACGGCCGTTTTCATGCAAGCTATGTGGTATGTATTTTTTGCTCGCAGTACGGAGTATCGAAGAAGCTAAAGCAGTCGGTCGTGTGTCTGTAGCATTCTCGGAACTAAAAATGTCTTAACGAAAAGTGTTTGTCTCGCGCCCTGAATCCAAAAATATATATAACTGGATGTTAGTCGCTCTCTCGTAAGACCAAATTAGTGCCCTCTACTCCTCTGAAGCTACCGGAGCGATTCACACCAAATTTGGTACACATATTATTTGGTATCCCATTTGAATCCGATTACAGTTTAAATTCAATCGCCCGTATACTTCCCGAGTTATAGGGCCCTAATATTTTGGCCCCCCTTAATACTGCCCTTATAAAAATAATTAAAACACCTGAAAATTCTACTAATAATTCTAAGAACTTTTGTGTTAACAAGTTTTTTTCATATTGTTAACCCAAAGGCCGTAAAAAATTATTAAATATTATAATTTTGAACTTTAAAATATGCACTAAAAATGTCTTTATCAAAAAACTCTACAAAAAATAGTATTTTTTTTTAAATTGTTAACCAGAAGGCCATAATAATTAAAAACCGCTGCTCGCATCACATATATTACTTATAAAATACGAGCAAGACGCATCGGTGCGTTGAATGTATCGTATCTTGTTTTATTTCTATATTTTTACTACTACTCTGAAGGTACCGGAGCGATTTACACCAAATTTGGTACACATATTATTTGGCATACCATTTGGATCCGCAGTTTAAATCCAATCGCCCGTATACTTCTCGAGTTATATCGCCCCAAAATTTAGACCGCCCCCTTAATACTGCCCTTATAAAAATAATTAAAACACCCAAAAATTTTACTAGTAATTCTAAGATATTTTATATCTACAAGATTCTTTCATAAAAAAAAAATAATTTTAAAATATGCACTAAATAATATAGGGCTTCGAACCGGAACTTAACCGTAAACCGGAAAAAGCCGTTATTTTTACCGGAACGAAAACCGAAGCGGTACCAAAAAAAAAGATATCGGTTATTTTCGATAAGGAACATGTTCAAAAAAAAAATTACACGGAGCTGAACCGTAAACCAAAAACCGGTAAATACTGTTATTTTTGTCGGAACGAAAACTGAAGCTGAACCGAAAAGCAATATCGGTTAATTTCGAACATGTTCAAAAAAATATTTTATTACAATCGGAGATGAACCGAAAACCCGTAAAATCCGTTATTTTTTCCGGAACGAAAACAGAGATTGAACTGATTTAATTGAACCGGAACGAAAACCGAAACAAACAAAATTACGGTTCGAAGCCCTGGAAAAATTTACAATTTTTTTTTCAAATTGTTAACTAAAAGGCCATAATAATTAAAAAGCTCGCGTCACACAGCTGGACGCATAGGTGCGTTGTACCTAAGCTTGTTTTTGTATCAAAATAATGACAAAAAATTGTAAGGCTTTTTATATCTATAACATATTTTCAAATTGTTAACCAAAAGGCCATAATAATTAAAAAGCGCTGCTCGCATCGCATATATTACTTATAAGGCGAGCTGGAGGTATAGGTGCGTTGTACCTAAGCTTGTGCTACCATTTTGGTGGAGTTACCAAATACTTTCCATATATATAATTTTTAATTCTCGTCCTTCACCGTAAAGATCGGGATTCGATTCCTGCGCCAATAATAACCCGATTTTTTTTCTTTTACAGGTAAAAGTTTTTTAGCAAAACAACACTTGGAAAAACACGACTTAACGCATACAAAGGACTACAAATACAAATGCGAAGTTTGTTCAAAACGGTTAGTAAATCGTTGTAGCTTAAGGGAACATATGCTAAGGCACACTGGCGAGAAACCACACGTATGCCAAATATGCTCCAAATCGTTCACCCATTATAACGGCTTAAAGCACCATTTGCAAATGCATTATAAAATAATAATAGCCAGATGTAGTATATGCAACAAGGGATTCTACAATAAGTGTCACATAAAGGAGCACATGCGTTCACACACTGGAGAGAAACCATATTCGTGCACGAAATGTAGAAAATGTTTCGTCAGTAAAAGTAAACTGTCTCAGCATATGCAATCACACAGTGGACTTAAACCGTTTCAGTGCACAAATTGCAATAAAAGCTTTAGCAGATCCGTTACTTTACGACAACACCTGAAAATGAATACGACTTGTAATAGTTTAAGCTAAATGTCATTCAAATTATAAATAAATCTTTTTTAAGAAAATATGCTATTTTTACTTATGTAACAAACGCACCTATGCGTCCAGTTCGCCTTATAAGTAATATATGCGATACGAGCAGCAGTTTTCAATAATTAAGGAAAAAATATTATGGATATAAAAAGTAGATTATTTTGATACAAAGACAAGCTTAGGTACAACGAACCTATGCGTCCAGCTCGCCTTATAACTAATTCTGCGATGCGAGCAGTTTTTAATTATATAGTTCACGATTTGAAAAAATGTAGATATAAAAAGTTTTATAATACTTTGTAGATTATTTTGATATAATAACAAGTGTAGGTACAACGCACCTATGCGTCCAGCTCGCCTTATTAATAATATATGCGATGCGAGCAGTTATTAATTATTAAAGCCTTTTGGTTAACAATTTGGAAAAAAATTATAGATATAAAAAAATTATAATACATTGTAGATTATTTTGATAAAAAACAAGCTTAGGTGCAACGCACTTATGCGTCCAGCTCGCCTTATAAGTAATATGTGCGTTGCGAGCAGTTTTTAATTATTATAGCCTTTTGGTTAACAATTCAAGAAAATATTATAGATATAAAAAGTTTTATAATACTTTGTAGATTATTTTGATATAAAAACAAGCTTAGGTACAACGCACCTATGCGTTCAGCTCGCCGTGTAAGTAATATATGCAATGCGAGCAGGGGTTTTTAATTATAATGGCGTTTTGGTTAACAATTTGAAAAAATGTTATAGATATAAAAGTCTTACAATTTTCTGTTGATTACTTTGGTAATCAAAATTTTGTGCATATTTTAAAATTCAAAATTGTAATATTTTTTTATGGCCTTTGGGTTAACAATACGAAAAAAATCTTTTAGATATAAAATATCTTAGAATTTTTAGTAGAATTTTTGGGTTATTTAATTATTTTTATAAGGGTAGTATTAAGGGGATTGCAAATTGGTGTCCTCTACTCCTAGAAGGTACCGGAGCGATTTGAACTAAATTTGCTACACATATTATTTGAGATCCCATTTGAATCCGTTCGTAGTTTAAATCTAATCGCCCGTATATTTCCTGATTGACAGGGCCTCAAAATTTGGAGCCCCCCTTAATACTGCCCTTAGAAAAATAATTATAACACCCAAAAATTCTACACAGTATTCTAAGATATTTTATGTCGACAAGATTTATTCATATTGGTAACACAAAGGCCTTAAAAAATTATTAGAATTTATAATTTTTGTATTTTTAAATTTGCACCATTTTTTCAGTGTTTCAAAATAATCTACAAATGATTGTAAGACTTTTTATATCTAACATAGTTTCAGATTTAAGGGCAAAAACCCTAAAAAATTTACAAATTATATAGTGTAATTATCTAATCTAGCCAGCAATAGATGGCATTACAATCTAGGTTTTTGTTATGCTCGCTAATTGTTTTTTGCTGATTCTACGCATCAGTGCGTATTTACCAAATCTTGTTAGTTTTTGGTCCGATAATGCTACAGACACACCGAACGTTTTAGCTTCTTCGGTACTTTGTACGGCTAATAATTAATTATGAATTTTATAATTTGCACTAAATTTGTAAAACTTTTTATATCTTTAATTTTTAGCGAATTGTGAACTCATCGGTTATTTAAAAAAAAAATTCAAGCATGGAGTAGGACGGGGAAGCCCCGCTGCTCGCATAAGGCAAGGCGAATGCATGAAATTCTAACTTAATATTTCTGACCATTAAAAAATCTCCCTCAATATATAATTCCGCAAACTGCCGCTTAAGGATTTTAAGGATGAGATAATTAAGGTTTACGAAATGAATACATATAAAAAACACAGATTCTTATAGATATCACACGTATTATTTACTTATTTATTAAATTTTATCATGTATTTATAAATGTAATTAATTCTATATACTAAATTGGTTTTAACTATGACAAAATACTACTAAATAATAATAATTGCGATAAATCATAAATACGGTGGTTCCAAAAGCAACGCCTATTCATAAAAATATCTCTAATAACAAAATATTTCATTTTGATTCCGCAGACTTAACAAAGAATTGAAGAAAGCAAGTACATATATTTTTTATTGTTATTTTAACGCGGGATAATGATTTTTTATACATGATATTTAACAATGACGGTGGAATTTAGGTAATATTTGGTTCCATGCGTTCCTGTTCTTATTTATTATAATAATAATAATAAGAGATTAGATATGAAGAGATATTTCCAGACTACAGTTTCGTTATACATTCATCCCTTTTATTGTGTTTGTAACTGTCAATCTGCCAGTAGATAACGTGTATGCTGTTTACTGTTGAAATAATTTTAAGGAAGAGTCCTAATCTCCTTGATTATTTTTTTATATAATCGCCACACAATAAAAGGATTATTGTAAAACTTACAAATGGTAAGGTCACTAGTCTACCTTGTTTTTCAATCACATAAATATTTATATTCAATGGTCAAATGTTTGAGTATTCTTTGATATGAATTTCATGACAACCATTCATATCTTTGACGTAGGTACTCCATTTTATAATTAAACTACTCAAAATTACCTCATTGATTTACATAAAATGCTATTTCAATTTGAACTACATACTAAAATCATGTATTTGATTCTTTTTTTTTTATTTGAACCTTAAACTTACACTATATTGTCAAATTATAATACATTATATTTATTTTACACTTTTTTTAATCGTTTATAATTAAGATACGCCGTTTTTGTTTAAAGGAATTATTTATATTATGAAATATATATTTAAAAAAGAAAATGTGTATACGTAATTTTCATTAGAAATTTATTACAAACAAATAACCAACTTAACTAATACACTTATTATTTTATTACGTTATAAAATACTGACATTCAATATAAAATATAGATTGTTTCTTTAATTCGCCTTATCAATATATTCAATGCATTTTTGGAATTTAATGTTGAATTAAAAATTAGACGGAATTTATTTAACGTTTCGACAAAATATTTGTATTTTTCAGGACGTTAATTAGTTACAATATATATATATATATATATATATATATATATATATATATATATATATATATATATATATATATATATAATTTGCTATAAATATCATCTTTATTCGTGAAAAAATGTAATTAAGATGAAATCCATAGATTTTTGTACCAAATTTTACGTATATTGTAACTAATTAACCTCCTGAAGATGACAAATATTTTGCGGAAAGGTTTAAATAAATTTAACAAATACCGTCTAATTGTTATTTCAAAATAATATTTAATATGTACTGTTTTTCAATATTTATTTTTAAAAATCAAATGACTAATGTTGTCAGGCATAGTTTATACGATTTGTTACATATATGAGATATTTAAATTTATCTATTTAATTGTTTGCTTTTGTTTTGCAATTATATATATATATATATATATATATATATATATATATATATATATATATATATATATATAACAAGTTACAAATTATGTCCATCCTAGTTTATACGATTTCCATGACAATATAAATAAGAATTTGAAGATATCCAGTTTTCTTGTAACTGGTACATTTTTTAAAGAAACTTTTCAAACAAAACTTGTGCGAAATATGAATATCTTTCAATATAAATATAACTATTTTTGCCACAAGTGCAGCCGTTCTAGTGTTATTGGAGGTGGAACAAAAAATAAGAACGTTCTAGATTTTCCGTAGCTGTTTTCTCGTAACTGGTACATTTTTTAAGGAAACTTTTCAAACAAAATTTGTCCGAAATATTTATATCTTTCATTTTGAACAAAACTTTTTTTGTCATAAATGCAACCGTTTTAGAGATATTAAAGAAAAGAAGTGTTTATTCTATGTATATTTGGTCCTTTCTCCAATATCACTAAAACGGCTGCACTTATTCTAAAAATTGTTAAGTACGTAATGAAAGATATTTGTATTTCGCACAACTTTTGTTAGAAAAGTTTCTTTAAAAAATGTACCAGTTACGAGATAACAGCTACGGAAAATCTATAACGTTCTTATATTTGGTTCTATCTCCTATAACACTAGAACGGCTGCATTTATAGCAAGTACATAATGAAAGATGTTAATATTTCGCACAACTTTTGTTTGAAAAGTTTTTTTCAAAAATTTACCAGTTACGAGAAAACTGGGTCGGAAAATCTTGAAGATTTTTATTTATTTATAAATACGCATTTCTGGGGATTATATTAATTAAATCGTATGAACTATGTCTGATTACATGGCATGGAAACAAAATTGGCAAAAATAATTTAATATTTGCCATTTCCTACGAGTTATTGAAATAGATCGAGGGTATTGGTTATTGAAGAAAGATATTAAAGAACAGTACATATTAAATATGTGGATATATTGATAAGGTGAATTTTAAAGAAATAATATCTATATTTTATATTGTAGAAACAGTATTTGAAAACGTAATAAAATAATAAGCTAAATATGGTACAATTGGTTTGATAGTTTCTTTGCTACGTAGATAATAGTCGAGTGCAAGCCACTCCACTTTTTTTTTTAATAGTTTTTAAAAATATACATTCATAATAAAAATATTTACTTCACACAAACGGTGCCTCATACATAATAATTAAATTATAATCTTGTACATTTCTTTTACCAAGAAAAATGTTTAGTTGTCATTAATTAACAAATATTACAGTTACAGTAAATATAAAATGATTAACTATCATTTTACTAAATGTATATATTGTAAATAAATGAAGATTCAGGTAAATATAATTATTTAGAAGTCACAGTTTTATCTCACGATTTTGTTTGTTCTCAGTTTGATATGTTACATTTATGTCTGTGCTTTGTTCTATAAATGTAATTTATTACAATTGTTTCAGAGTAATTTATCAAAATATCTGTCTGTACCATAAATGATTAATATAGGGCCGTAACAAAAGGATTAAAATGGTTGTTTTTACTGTGCAAAGACACTAGGAATATACTTCAACTTTTTTCGAGTAATAAATGTAACAAAACAATACAACAATAGGTAGGTATATACTCTTATAAAAAATAAAATCTAATTCTGTTAATTCCCGAATACGAAAAGGAATAAATCGTAAATATATACATTTTACCATTAATTAAATAGCATAAACGGTCCTATTTTCAAAAAAAAACTAATTGTTTTTGTTATTTTTTCTGTTATAAGCGAGTTTTGAAATTTTTAAATTGACATATCGACTTTAATTCACATATTTAGGAATGTTCAAATTAACTTTGTTGTAGTGAATGAATGGATTTAAAAAAAGTTTCAAATAAATTTATATGAGAGATCACTTGTAAGTGCATAATAAATTCTGTAGTAAAAGTTCATCACGATTTCCCATAAGAGAGCAAAAATTTCTGAACAATTCTACAAATTTTGCGCTCGGATAAAGAATTTTAATATTGAAAATAGGACTGAATAAGAGGTTTGAAATGTCTACATTATTTAAATTTACTTATCGAAATATAATACGTTTATTATTGTTAATGACGAATTATTTAATAATGCATTTTTGTGACCTTAACATTATGGGGTATATTTTTCTGTCACCTACTACGAAATAAATTGCAACAAAAATAAATATATATATTTATATATAATTATAAGTTAATAAATAATAAGTTATTGTTCTGTGTGCATCTAAATTAATATCGCATAATATGCGAAAATACGATATAAAAGAACAGCAGTCAAGAAAATTGCAACTCGAATCAATTAGTTTCACAGTGAAACAATTAGTAATTAAACTTAGAATTTACAAATAATAATTCCAATTTGATGCGTTCACAGCAACAAAATTTATAATCAATTTTGTTGTACATACAAGAATATTATTTGTAATCTTCTAATCTTAATTACTATTTGGTTTACAGTAAATACAGTTTAAACGTGTATTCACAGTGGTCCAATTAGTAATCACGAATCAAAATTGCTAATAGTAATCAATTGAATAGTTTTAAAACACGTTTAAAATCAAAATTGGTTGTAAAAGACAAATTGTCAGTATATAAACAATAATGATTTATTTAATATTGTAATCATGAAAAAGGAGACTATTACATCTCATTTGATGTGGAACAAAACAAATATGGTTTCTCTCCGCAAAGTTACATTGTTACTGGATTTATAATTAAATGCAGTAACATTAAAATAATGCAAAATGCATTGTTATTTAATATATTTATATTAAATTTGTATTTTAAATACTTATATTTACGTTACACATGAATATATTGCAAATCGTAAACAACAAATGTATTTTGTCGCTGTGAACGCATTATTTGTCATATAGAAACAAGTATATTACGTAATTACTAATTGGCTGACTGTGAATATTCTTTTAAACGCAATAAAATAATTTAATTAATGTTCAGCTATGTATATATATATATATAAAATGTTTCAAAACGAATACACAGTATAAATATATAACCAATAGCGATTTTCCCTCAAAATGCCGGTTTAAATTTTCTCCGCGCATCTAAACGCGCGTTAAAACTAGAAAATGGCCGCCAAAACGTAAAAGTTAACCCACCTAGCAATAGATGCCTCTACAATACCAATACTGTTAAGTTCGCAACTTGTATTGCTCTTAGACTTTGCTGGTTGCTTATATTGTGTACTCTATAATTACGTTTATATATTTAATGATTTCTAACAGTCAATTACGCATTATCTCAGTGTTTTATTATTAATTGGTGCAAAAACAACTAGTAGTAATTACGTTTTTTTTTAATGTAACAATTGCAATTCGGAAATGTTTTAGCGCGATAATTAAAGTTTATTTTTAATTTGTGCAGAAACTAGTTAGTTATTATTAAAAACATACCAAAACGTAATATGTCCGCCATAGTTATTACGGTTACAGTTAATTTTGGTTGCGTATACTTATAAATCAGCAAAATGGCCGCCTTCTTAAAACCTTTTAACCAGAATCAAAGCTGGTTTATATATTTATACTGTGGCGAGTTTGCAAATATTTTAAATAATATGTACACATTTTGTTTTGTTAAAAACAGATTATTATCATGTGAGAAGCTTAAAAGCACTGTAGTTTACGAGCTTTTCTATACATTTTGAATGAAGAAGGGCCTTGTTTCAAAATATACTTATTCAAACAAAACACGTTTATTAAAGCTGCGATTGTAATAATTAATCACGTAAATACTAAAACTTATTATATATGCCATACAATTATTTAGGAATAGTAAATTGGTCCAATTTACTATTCCGAAATAATTTTATAGCATATATAGTAAGTTTTAGTTAGTATTTACAGAATGTGCTGTTTCCCGCCCAACAATATCGATCGCAGCCTTAAAGGACTGTTTATAATTGCCTTGTTGCACGTCAAGTATCCGAGTAAAAATTGGTTATCTCTTTCTAACACACCAATATAGACAACCTGTCCTACTTCCACAAGTTTAGTCTGCAAGCAGGATGGTTGTCATTCGTGTGCGCTAGATAAAAATAACTATTTAACTTGCCGTGGAACAATTCTATTATAAATGCACCCTAACTTCTAAGCTTCCCTTTATTATCAAATGCAGAACTATGAAATACTTATGTTCTAGTTAACTCTGTTGCTGTGTTAGCCAACGGTTTTAACTCTAATATCGTCAGTGATTCGACTATATATATTATATATTCGTATTTACCCCTTATTATGTTGTAAATAGACATGTTACTCTTTTATTTATTTATTTTTTTCTGTTCTTAATCAGTCACTACAAACGATTTAAAAAACTTCTATATATAAAGTTAGGAAGGCTGACATTGGTATTAAACAGCATCTGGAAGATCTCGGGACTCGAGCGGGCGATAGTCCAGTGTGTCGTCGCCAGGCCGGGCGCACAGGTGGGGAAAGCACGTGACTCGCGCGCCCTGACCGCACACACACTCGACGCAGTTGCCCGTGTCGTGCGGCAGCATTTCCCCGATCTTGTATTCTGTACCTATATCACACACACACAATTTTGTTATGATACAGTGTACGGACATGCGTTATAGTCAAAAGTCCGCTGAATGTCGATATGTGATGTGGGTTGCAGTGTGTTTTGTACTTTTAGGGTTGCAATATTCATGCAATTGTTGGTTTTTATTTAGTTTGTTAGGTAATTTTAGGAGATATTTAATTATTTAAGTGTGCTTTGCAATGAATGTATGTATGTGTTTGTAAATTTAGTGTGTCTGTTCGTTGATTGAATGTTTGTCGGCGTTAATGTAGAACATTTCTACCAGATGTTTGCTGCTAAGGTTTGCTACGGTGTTTTTTTAAGGGGGGATTTACGTAACTCTGCCCAAAGAGAAAGCATGTTTTTCGTGCATTTTTTCTCGAATTGGGTAAATGATATCAACTCCAGGTTTTTTGCATGTTGTGTGAGAGCAGTTTGTTTGTATTTAAAATGTAAAATGATGCCTTACCCATAACAATGCAGACAGTTGGGGTAGCTGTCGAACTTATGCTCGGTGGAGTTACGTCTGTGTTACTATTAGTTTGTTCTGGTTCTGTGTTATCGCTCGCTGTCACGGTATCATCGGATGTTTCGTTGCTCGCAGTGCTCCAGGTGCTTTCGGGGTCGGCCGTTGTTATTAATTCTGTAGGCCTTTGTGAACTAGTGCTGCTCATTTTAACAGCGGTGCTTAATTTCTGCATTGGGCTTTGTTTTTCTGTCTTATCCGATCCGTTTGCTTAAATGTTACCACACATATTGTAATTAACATTTACAGTATTTTTAAAAGGCTCTAGTTTCGGAGATATACATTTGTAAAAGTATTTCTGTCAAGATTAGGACATTGCATTTAGATAGTTGGGGTTATTTTATTACTAGATGTATATACACCATTGCTGTTTTGTTTTCTCATCTGTCATTTGACAGTTCAAGTTTTCTTTATACGTTTCGAACTATTAATATGTTTTATTTGTTCAAATCAGTCTTTTTCAAGACTACTGTGTGTTTATGAACGTAGTTCGGTATATCAGATGAGGACAAAACATTTTCTAACAATTGTTAATTATTTATATATTTGAAATATCAATATTGAGATACTAGAATATTATATAGAAAATTGAAAAATTATAAAATAAGGAAAGATGAATGGATTTTCTAATCCAATGATACAATATTTATATTATAAAGTAACAAAATTGCATAAATGCAAATTTTTAATTATAATTAAATAAAAGAGAGTCACCGCACGGACTGAAGGGTCGACGGTCTTTGCAAGGGCCATCGGCAACAGGCGGACAATCCTGCCACCAGCAGAACATTTCCCCATCGAGACATAAGCAGAATTCGCAGGGATCAGCGCGGTAAATCTGTAACAAAAATATTCAAAGTTGTATATGTAATAGAACAAGCACCTATACGTCCAGCTCGCCTTTTAAGTAATATATGCGAAGCGAGCAGCGGTTTTTAATTATTATGGCCTTTTGGTTAACAATTTGAAAAAATGTTATAGATATAAAAAGTCTAATATTTAATCATTTTTATGGCCTTTGGGTTAACAATATGAAAAACTCTTGTTGATATAAAATATCTTAGAATTTGTAGTAGAATTTTTGGGTGTTTTAATTATTTTTATAAGAACAGTATTAAGGGGGGTTTCAAATTTTGGGGCCTTATAACTCGGGAAGTATACGAGCGGTTATATTTATACTGCGAGTGGATTCGAATGGGATGCCAAATAATATGTGTACCAAATTTGGTTCAAATCGCTTCGGTACCTTCAGAAGAGTAGAGTTATAATACTTAATAATTTATTACGGCCTTAAGGTTAACAATATGAAAAAATCTTGTAGATATAAAATATCTTAGAATTCGTAGTAGAATTTTCAAGTGTTTTAATTATTTTTATAAGGGCAGTATTAAGGAGGGCTCCACATTTTGGGGCTCTATAACTCGGGAAGTATATGGTCGATTAGATTTAAATTGCGAACGAATTCAAATGGGATGCCAAATAATATGTGTACCCAATTTGGTTCAAATCACTTTAGTACCTTCAGAAGAGTAGAGTTATAATACTTAATATTTTTTTACGGCCTTAAGGTGAACAATATGCAAAAATTTTGTTAATATAAAATATCTTAGAATTTACAGTAGAATTTCTGGGGGTTTTAATTATTTTTATAAGGGCAGTACTAAGGGGGGCTTTAAATTTTGGGGCTCTATTACTCAGGAAGTATACGGACGATTTTATTTAAACTGCGAGAGGATTCAAATTGGATGCCAAATAATATGTATTGCAAATTTGGTGTAAATCAAAACAGTGCCTCCCCGACGGGGAATCGAACCCCGGTCTCCCGCGTGACAGGCGGGGATACTGACCACTATACTATCGAGGACTTGTTATAACGAATGTGCAAGTATTCAAATGGGACGCTCCAAATGTTGGGGCCCTATAACTCGGATGTGTACCAAATTTGGTGTGAATCGCTCCGGTACCTTCAGAGAAGTAGAGGGCACAAATTTGGTCTTACGAGCGAGCGACGACTAGCATCCAAGTATATAAGTTATATATATTTTTGGATTCAAGGTGACGAGACAAACACTTTTTCTTAAGTAAAAGTTTTGATCCGAGAATGCTGCAGACACACGATTGATTGCTTTAGTTTCTTCGGTACTTCGTACGGCGAGGCATGTAGGTACATAAGAAATACAGGAATACATTTATGTAACGTTGGTTGCAGTATGTGTAGGTGTGAAATGACAATATCTCAACAGATAAGTCCTGCTTTAGTTAAACCAGAACTAACTAAAACATGTAAAAGCTGGCCTATGTTCTTGGCTATTATTCTGTGTATAATAGGATCACGAATTTATTGTTCTTAGTGGAACAGTGAGTGCTTTGCAACTAATCCAAAGATCCATCTTAGTTGTCGACAGTAATGGAATTTTCATAGCACCTTGTGCGAAGTAAAACTTTTCTTAAATGTGTTACTATAGTCCAGAACTTTTCGTTCGCAACACAAATTGGTACATTAAGATCTAACATCAAGTTACGAGATAATTCTATTTGAAAATACTTGCACACAACGAAACAGCTTATGCAAACTAGCGATACGAACAATTTTCGTCAAAACTTTTTCATTCATCGACACGTCGATTACACAATGACTTTCTTATAATATTATTTTGGCTTCGAACGCCTGACAAATTAAATTTTAATAATCAATATTTTTTACCGACCTTTGGGTTAACATAATGAAAAAATCTTGTAGACATAAAATATCTTAGAATATTTAGTAGAATTTTTAAGTGTTATAGTTATTTTTATAAGGGCAGTATTAAGGGGGGCTTCAAGTTTTGGGGCCTTATAACTCGGGAAGTATACAGGTGATTGGATTTAAACAGCGAACGGATTCAAATGGAATGCCAAATAATATGTGTACCAAATTTGGTTCAAATCGCTTCAGTACCTTCAAAGGAGTAGAGTTATAATATTTAATAATTTTTAACGGCCTTAGGGTTAACAATATACCAAAATCTTGTAGATTTAGAATTTTGGGGCCCTATAACTCGGGAAGTATATGGGCGATTGGATTTAAACTGCAGATTCAAATGGCATGCCAAATAATATGTGTAGCAAATTTGGTGTAAATCGCTCCGGTACCTTCAGAGTAGAGGGCACAAATTTGGTTTTATGAGCGACCAACGACTAACATCCAAGTATAAGAGTTATATATATTTTTGGATTCAGGGCGACGAGACAAAAAAATGTTAAGGAAATTATTTGAATCGAGAATGCTATAGCCACAGGTGCGTGAAGTTGGCACCTCAAGTCCGGCACTAATTCTAGTTTCAGGGTAGGTCAAAACATGTATATCCGCTGAAATCTCGAGTTCGAAATTTTTCATCATTACAATACTTACTTATTACTCTGTAAAAGAAAGTAATTATTAAAATTTCAAACATAATTTTTAATATCTTTGGGTTACAAATATGAAGATATAGAATATTGTGTAGAATTTTTGAGTGTTTTAATTATTTTTCTAAGGACAGCATTGAGGAAGGTTCCAGACAAACACTGTTCGTTAATGTAATTTTTTAATCCGAGAATGCTACAGACACACGACCGAGTGCTTCAACTTCATACGGCAAGCTAATAATTCGTAGTATTGTGGTGGAGTGAGTCCGTAACTCATGATACGTTTATTTCATGTTTTCGAAATACAACAATAAAAATAATCATTATGAAAGCAACAATTTTTAGCGTTAGACTAAACATTTGTTAAACTCTTAATAAATAAAGGATTGAAATTTTAATGGGGTGGTTCAAAAATCATAATAATGAACGTTTCATCATAACCCTTAGTTTGCAAAATATAATGAAATAGATAGAAATGAGATAATCGCTGCAAATGAATAAAATATAATGATGTTTAGAATAGTTAGTCTTATGATAACCATTGTAGAGTTCAAACATACATATTGTATTTAAATAAATTTACTTGTTGTTTTGAAGTCAAAACCACGATATTTACCCTAAAAATGGCACCATTTTGTAGCTGTAACATTTTTCATGTGAGATATTTTGCCAAAAACAGTTAATTCATCTTCATTCTCAATATAGATATAATAGCCGATTTTATATAAAGTACCAATTTGCACTTTGGATGTTTTTTACATGAATTTGCGTTTCCACAACCAGACTCATTTATTAAACAATGCACCTATGCGTCCAGCTCGCCTTATAAGTAATGCGATGCGAGCAGTTATCTAGTCATCAATAGATGGCTTTACAGTTTATTATTATGCTAGCTACTTGTTTTTTTCAAATTGTGAACCCATAGCTCATAATAATTAAAAACAATTATTTTTTAATCTTAATGCCAAGCGTGAAGTAGAAGGGAGACACTGCTCGCATTGCGTATCTTACCTAAGGCGAGCTGGACGCATTGGTGCATTGGTGCATTGTACGTAACGAATACCACAGCTCTTCTGTACTAGTCAATGTCTCAAATCGCCATAAATATTTTAAATCGTGAATACGTAACTATAATGTAGAAACATTTTAATGACTAGTTTCATTAACAGAATGTGATCACATAATTATTGAATGTGTGTGTTTATGTCGAAAAACTTGATTTTTATAAATTGAACCAGTCCTATAGTTATAATGAACATTTATAAACAGTATTAAAATATCAAGCCAAGCAGTCAGATGTGTGCCAGTTCCAGTCGAGGTATTTATTCATTATCACCGTGAGTAATATTTACGATATCGTTATCGACGATTTAAAAGCGCTAATTGTTAACATTCCTATACCCAAATAAACAAACAGCAATATTTACAATGTGTCCGTTCTGTTTTGTTGTCCTGAAACATTTGCGCGCGTGTTCTGTGGGACGAAACACAGGACACTTTCTTTTTCGTCATCGTCAGGTTCTTCTTCGTTGAATCGTGCTTCAACGAAGTTCGTTCTGTATGTTATGTGTGGTATGTTGTGTGTGGTATGCTGTGTATGGTATGCTGTGTGTGGTATGCTGTTGTGGTATGCTGTTGTGGTATAAATGACGAGAGTGAACCTAGCAGCTCGATCTAGCAGCCGATTCGTAGAAGCGTTTAACCAAGGCCAACTAGATCACATTAACTAAAAATTGCAAAATAAGGTTTCCCTTAAATATTCTGCCTTTTAAACTTTTACCCCTTGTTTATAACAGGCAGGGGCTCCTATTACGGGTTAAATTTTTAGCCTACGTGCTACAGGAAATGAAAAAAAAAATTATATAACAATTACATTTTGATTAACATAATACTTTCGTTGGTGGGCACTTGGTGAAACATTTTCAATTATAATAAATTAGAAAAATACACTTGGTAAGTTTTACAAAATCTTTATTATCGCTCTATAATTGTTTCGACCTCTCGGTCATCATCAGGAACTAATACAAAATTATTATAAACATGTACTTATATACAAAATTATTCAATGCACAAATGAATGAGGGGTGACGAGTTGACATCCACTTGGTCATTTACAATATTTTTCTTACGGTGGACTGCTTTCCTAAATGCAGATTGTTTAATCTATATCCTTTGGTAACCGTATGTAGGATTTTAAAGTTACCATCATAACAATGTAGATTTTCTATACAATGGTCAGAAAAGGCTGTGGAGTTAATGTTGTTGGTTATAGACTTCTGATGTTCTTTAATTCTTATTTTAAAACTTCTACCACTCTGTCCAATGTATATTGCATCACATTTATTACAATTTATTTTATAAATTCCAGTTTGTTCTTCTTTTTTGTGTTTTGGTTTATTATTTATTAGTAGACGTCCCATAGTTAATTTATTAGTAGCTATTTATTTGATTTGCAAAGATTTTAATTTTACAGCAATGTTTTCTGTGATAGTTGGTATATAATTTAAATAAAAGTAATTTGGGTTGGAAGTTAATGTTGTTTGATTATAAATTTGATTTAAAATAAGTTTTCGGTTTTTCTTTTTTAGGAGGTTATCAATAATGGCTGTTCCGTAACCGTTATTGTGTGCTATGGCTTTTATTGTATTTAATTCTAACTCAAAGTTTGTTTTATTTAATGGAATTTTTGTTAGTCTATGAATTTAACTGTGGAAAGAAGACATTTTAATTGATCTTGATTGGTTGGACGAATTAGGAATTATGGTGTCTGTGAATGTTAATTTGCGGAAAATTTTATATTCGAGGTTCTTATTGTTTTTTGTTATCGTTAAATCTAAGAAGTTAATAGAGTTGTTATTTTCTTTTTCTAGAGTGAATTGTATATTTTTGTTTATTCCGTTTATATAATTAAAGAATTTATCCAATTGCCTATCCGTACCGGTCCAAATACATAATATGTCATCCACATAGCGTTTCCAAAATTTAATTTTATCCAAAACTTTATTTTCTTGGCAGAATATTTTTTCTTCAAAATTGTTCATAAATATTTCTCCATATTGCCGAAATATTTATGAACAATTTTGAAGAAAAAATATTCTGCCAAGAAAATAAAGTTTTGGATAAAATTAAATTTTGGAAACGCTATGTGGATGACATATTATGTATTTGGACCGGTACAGAGAGGCAATTGGATAAATTCTTTAATTATATAAATGGAATAAACAAAAATATACAGTTTACACTAGAAAAAGAAAATAACAACTCTATTAACTTCTTAGATTTAACGATAACAAAAAACAATAAAAACCTCGAATATAAAATTTGCCGCAAACCAACCTTCACAGACACCATAATTCCTAATTCGTCCAACTAATCAAGATCAATTAAAATGTCTTCTTTCCACAGTTTAATTCATAGACTAACAAAAATTCCATTAAATAAAACAAACTTTGAGTTAGAATTAAATACAATAAAAGCCATAGCACATAATAACGGTTACAAAACAGCCATTATTGATAACCTCCTAAAAAAGAAAAACCGAAAACTTATTTTAAATTAAATTTATAATCAAACAACATTAACTTCCAACCCAAATTACTTTTATTTAAATTATATACCAACTATCACAGAAAACATTGCTGTAAAATTAAAATCTTTGCAAATCAAATAAATAGCTACTAATAAATTAACTATGGGACGTCTACTAATAAATAATAAACCAAAAAACAAAAAAGAAGAACAAACTGGAATTTATAAAATAAATTGTAATAAATGTGATGCAATATACATTGGACAGAGTGGTAGAAGTTTTAAAATAAGAATTAAAGAACATCAGAAGTCTATAACCAACAACATTAACTCCACAGCCTTTTCTGACCATTGTATAGAAAATCTACATTGTTATGATGGTAACTTTAAAATCCTACATACGGTTACCAAAGGATATAGATTAAACAATCTGCAATTAGGAAAGCAGTCCACCGTAAGAAAAATATTGTAAATGACCAAGTGGATGTCAACTCGTCACCCCTCATTCATTTGTGCATTGAATAATTTTGAATATAAGTACATGTTTATAATAATTTTGTATTAGTTCCTGATGATGACCGAGAGGTCGAAACAATTATAGAGCGATAATAAAAATTTTTTGTAAAACTTACCAAGTGTATTTTTCTAATTTATTATAATTGAAAATGTTTCACCAAGTGCCCACCAACGAAAGTATTATGTTAATCAAAATGTAATTGTTATATAATTTTTTTTTTCATTTCCTGTAGCACGTAGGCTAAAAATTTAACCCGTAATAGGAGCCCCTGCCTGTAATAAACAAGGGGTAAAAGTTTAAAGGGCAGAATATTTAAGGGAAATCCTATTTTGCAATTTTTAGTTAATGTGATCTAGTTGGACTTGGTTAAACGCTTCTACGAATCGGCTGCTAGATCTAGCTGCTAGGTTTACTCTCGTGTATTCTGTGTGTGGTATGCTGTGTGTGTGGTATGCTGTTGTGGTATGCTGTTGTGGTATAAATAGGAATGATTGATGTTTTAAGGCCACTTATTTCAGTTACAACCGAATTTGATCGAACACTTTGTAATGATTGCTCAAAAATATTTCCCAAACCCCAACTTCAAATTATTAAATTATGTTTTCAGGTCTACAGTAGGGCCCTACGAGTATTTAATTTAATTTGTATTAATATATATTATTATTTTACAGCTAATAAGTATCAGGGGCGGTCGCCGTTTCTTTTTCAGGTCTACAGTAGGGGGCCTACGAGAATTTCCCGCTCCTGAATACTATTTAATTTGTATTAATTTGTATAATTGTTTTACAGCTGTGTATGGTGCACCAAATGTTTGAACTTTAAGGGGTATTCACACTTATGTAACTGTTTGCAAACCAAAGTTATTCAAAATATTCAGTGGCCCCGTGTGATCTCCTGCTGGAGTTTAAAATCATATCGTCGCGCGCAAAAAGACCACAGAATTTGGGTATTCCGAGGTTGGAAGAAACAAACTCTTACTTAAGTGTTGAATAAATGGAATTAAATGTAATAATGGGCACCCAACGAGCGACGAATAATAATTCGCAGTGTAGTAACGTTGCAATCAAAGGTACTCGTTCACCAGTTGGCGGCTGGCAGCGCTTCCTGTACTGATCCAAGTCCGGTAAGACCTTTGTAAAACGAACTTTAAGTTTGATCGACGTGCTTATCCTTAAATGGGTTAGCGTCGTTGAGGCGTCGACTAGATCAGAAGAAGCAGGGGGTCTGTTCGGTGGGGCTCGCGCGATAGTTAAGTCCAAGTCTGCGGCGAGTCCTCGCGATTGCAACTCTTACTAAAGTGACGAATTTCAGGGGGGAGGCGGGTCCCTGCCGACGTGGAACCGACCTTGTCGAGGTGGCAGGGCTTAAGCATCAATCACTATTATTCAAATACTGATTGATGCAACTAACAGGTTTCATAAAAATTACTTCTTTTTCTTTCTAAAAACTACATTCCAAATATTGATTTTGAATATTAAATTAATATTATAATAAACATTTTGTTAAATACGATTTTTAAAAGACAGCAACACTATGTAAATAATGTATATAAATTTACAAGTCCATGTAAAGTTACAATTATAAATCATGTAATTATAAGCAGAAATATAGTAAAATTACATTGCAATTCAGGTAAATTAAGTAAAACTAGAATTACATAATTTTTTGTTGTAGTTTTTCAGTAAATGTTTTAGTTTTATTTGCTTTAAATAATTTTTATATTGAATATTTTTGCGATTAGCGTTCTGAGAGTTTGAATAATTTTTAAGTAAATATTTTGTACATGGAATAATTCTGTTTGTTTTAAATCATTGTGGCTTCAAAGTATTTTTATAATTTGTTCAATTTACTTAAACTTTTTATTTGTTTTGCTTAACATTTATTAAATACTAGGGTCACCCGTGGGCACCATGTGCCCATATGGTATACAGAGCATAGGTCAGTTTTGACTGATGGCGAATTTTCATGTAATTTAATAATAATAACTCGGTTTTTCTTCATTTTGTATCGTTTGACTATAATAGTAATACAAATTTCCAATAATAAAGAAAAAATCGACTCCTTTTTTTGAACGCTATTTTGTTCTTAGATCACTATGCTGAGATTAACTAATCGATCGCTTATCATGCACTGTGTAACATCCGATAAATTTAAACTAAATTTTGTTTAACTTTCATTTAAACCTTGTATGGTGCATATGTGTTGTATCTTTTAGACAGTTTCCATGATTGTATATAAAAAACAGGATTATAAATTTACTTACGATTGCTGTTTCTTATTTGAATCGATTATTCAAAAAATATGTATTACAAACCGTATTTACACAGCATTTTTAATGATTTGACATTTGATTCATTATTGTTTTTGAATTAAATATCAGGCTAGATTCTGAATTTTGCAGTATTAAATTGCAGTGTCACAACGGCAGTTTTAAAAATGATGATAATTAGTTATATGCTAAAATACAATGGATTGTGCCATCAAAAATAAAAGAATAAAATTGCCAACCAAACATGTTTCTAAATATGTTTGAATTATCTCTTCATATTTTATTTCTCTAATAATCAGAATTATAAGTTTACTTCCTTGCAGTTGTTATAATTTGACGAACTATAGAATCTTACCGCAACTCATATTTTCAAAAATCACTGCTTCTTGGCCATTTTGAAGTGAAAATATTAACTATGAATTAAAATAAATGTACGGAAACACGAATTTGCTAAAAATATATGCTAATTAGGCAATAATATGCACTTATTTCATATTATATACTTACAAATTGAAATTATAACATGCTACTTCCCTTAAACTTAAGATTAAACTTCAAACAATGTTTCCGTAATTCGTACGTTGAAATACTGTTCTTGACGCTCACGTAGTAGCACTTTTATTTATATTTGTTCTTTGGTCGGTCATTTAAACATAAATGCTTAAAAGCGACTCACAAATTTCAAATTAGTATAAATAAAACTTAATTTTATTAACAAACAATTATTTATATTTCTCATTGACATACAATATCAATATAATATAGAAGATGTCACTCTGTGTAAAGTACACAACACACTAAATAAACTTCAAATCTATTTAATTGAAGATTCACAAACACTTTTTTGACTGATTTCATTCTGACGTTTGATTCGTTTTTGTCTATTTCAAAGCAGACTGAACTTCAGAATCGTAGTGATTGTTTTATTTCAGTATAAACTATTTGATTATTTTTTATAACATTATTAATGTTTTGTTAACAATATTTTATTTTATTTGTGTATTTTATTTCCTTAATCCACATAACATTCAAAAAGGCGAACTGGTGAACAGTAACTATCAGTTACATGTTCACATAAGAACGGTCGACGTAAAGATAAAGATATTTTTTCATATTGTGAACCCAAGGTCCATAAAGACATATTTGAATATAATAATTATTAATTTTTAAATATGCAATTTGTTTTTTATGTATAACAAAAACTCGACAAAAGATAACTACACTGTCAAAGTTATGTCGATATTTTAACAAGTTTGCCAAGTTTCTTAAATCTTAAATGAGTTTAACTTTGCATAAAATATATTCGGTTTATTAAGGGGGTATTCACATTGTGAAAAGAAAAAGAATCGAATTTTATTTTTTTTTGGTATTTTAATATGTCTAGAATATAGGTGCGTGAAGTTGGCACCTCAAGTCCGGCACTAATTCTAGTTTCTAGCCTAATATTTAGTGCTTAATTCGTGCCTATTACTGCCACATGAATTAGTTTTTTATCCATTATATTAAAGAAGATATGCACTTTGTTAAATAATGTAGTGCCAACTTCACACTAGCACCAAACTTCTAAATATTGTTAAGTTTTTTTCTTTAGATAATTAGTGCCAATTGAGGGCCCGGATTCTATAACCGGACTTACGCTCGAACGGCGGCCGAACGTATGTCGGGACCGAGGGAAAAAGTTGAATTTCAAAAGGTGGTCAAAACGTTTCGAAAAAAATATGACATTGTAAAGCATAAAATTCCACAATTTGTCATGTTTTTAAAATTTTTATTCGATACTCCAAACAATAGTAATAAATAAAAACAAACTTTTTGAGAGCGCGATTTTTCGATTGAAATCGCGTGTTTTTTAAAACTAAAATCGCGATAGCTCGGACAAATGTAAACGAAATCCGTTTTTTCTTCGAGAAACCGAAAGAGGACACTTCAGCGATGCGAAATATGTATAAAAACTAAATAGCAATCACAAAATTGTTAGTGAAAATTAAATGGGAAGATAAAAGCGTTTTAATTCACGCTTTTTTTACTTTCACTCCAAAAAGTGTGTGGCGAAAGTTGTCGCCGAACATACTTCCAGCGGGAAAGTTGTTCGGTATGGTATGGAGATTATTTTGACAAAGTTTAGGGTTAAAATATTGATAACTCTAAAAGTTATGAGCATTTGTTTATGAAAGCGGCCGGCGCGGGCGGTCGCGCCGCGCGCCGGCAGTCTCGCCTAGCGCGGAGCGGCGTCTCACCTTGAGAGTCATTGTTGGAAATAATGACTTTTGTTCTCGTTATTGTTATATAATGAATTAGGGTGTATACGCAGCGTATTCACCCTGGGTGTTCTTTCGTCTATATTTACATTAGTCAACAAATCAAAAAAATTGTTGAGTAATGATGTTTTTAACTACCAATTCTGTAAAAAATACACAACAACTATTGTAAATAATTTCCAATTTGTTTATTAAGAAAGAACAAAATATTGAAACAAGGACAACAAACAAAACAAACATCTAAGACGACTAGGCGAGACTGCCGGCGCGCGGCGCGACCGCCCGCGCCGGCCGCATTCATAAACAAATGCTCATAACTTTTAGAGTTATCAATATTTTAACCCTAAACTTTGTCAAAATAATCTCCATACCATACCGAACAACTTTCCCGCTGGAAGTATGTTCGGCGACAACTTTCGCCACACACTTTTTGGAGTGAAAGTAAAAAAAGCGTGAATTAAAACGCTTTTATCTTCCCATTTAATTTTCACTAACAATTTTGTGATTGCTATTTAGTTTTTATACATATTTCGCATCGCTGAAGTGTCCTCTTTCGGTTTCTCGAAGAAAAAACGGATTTCGTTTACATTTGTCCGAGCTATCGCGATTTTAGTTTTAAAAAACACGCGATTTCAATCGAAAAATCGCGCTCTCAAAAAGTTTGTTTTTATTTATTACTATTGTTTGGAGTATCGAATAAAAATTTTAAAAACATGACAAATTGTGGAATTTTATGCTTTACAATGTCATATTTTTTTCGAAACGTTTTGACCACCTTTTGAAATTCAACTTTTTCCCTCGGTCCCGACATACGTTCGGCCGCCGTTCGAGCGTAAGTCCGGTTATAGAATCCGGGCCCTCAATTAAGCACTAAATATTAGGCTAGAAACTAGAATTAGTGCCAGATTTGAGGTGCCAACTTCACGCACCTTATAGCCACACTTAGCTTTTTCGGTACTTCGTACAGCGAGCTAACAAATTGGAAACCATGATTTTCCGTTTGACGGTGTCACACGTATATCAGATGACAAGAAGAATATATTACGCTTGAATTTGCGATTTTTCCTACTCAATGACAAATTCTCTTTGGTTTCTGAGGGAGGGGGGGATATGAGCCAGCTTGAAAGCACGCGTTTTCAGTAGGTCGAAAGACTTTACGCACAAATTGGTGTGCGGCCAAGCATAGCATCTCTGACGACTGAACCACTGACGAAGGCGATGTGCGGCGAGCGGCGTGCGGCGTGGAGTTATTTGCCAGGTGAAGCCGAGCGTGTAGCTCGAGAAATATGCATCAGGAAGATACGTAGTTCGTTTCTCATTCTTCGTATGTAGTTATGTGCACAAAAGTGGCGCGACATGTTACGACGTGCTTGAAATAAGAACGGTGTGTTTCTTTTTCTACGGTTACGTAATATGTCCATCATTCCATACTGTTGCCCTAATCATTCTAGCTTTTTATTTTCTTATATACGAAATGCTTAAAAGAAATTAAAATTGGCCTCGACATTTTAATGGAAGTGTCCCTGAATTTTCTTAATGATGTTTGTATGTATATCTGTATGAACGCTCTTCAAAGAACTATGTATAAATGTCTATCGCGGTGTGTGAATAGTCAATACAATTGAACATAAGAATTAATGGTGTAATTTTTATTCGTGATTACAAATTGGCTAACATACATACATTGAATACATCTTTAGTCGTGACTCGAATTATAGAAATTCACTTTGTTGGATACAAAACTGCAAATAGAATAAAATATTTATATCTACTATCATTACCATATATTTTCGCATTTTACAATTTTATTATAGAAAAGAAGCAAAAGTTTCTGTATTTTCAATGTTTTTAACATGATTAATAGTGAGTGATCACGAATCCTTCTAAAATATATTAAAACGTATAGAACAAATTGCCGATAATGAATCCAACCGTTGGTTGTAGGACGTGTCGTGTCGTCAGCGAGAACCGGAAATGATTTATCCGCGCATGAATATTCAGCCCCCTCTCAAGCATGCTCTCCCTCCGTTCCACACTGAACATTCGACAACTTTTTGCTCACAGTTAAACAATCGCGCTCTGGATAAAATTTATTGATTTTTATGTAATCGCTTCAAACCAAAGTAAAACTAATTCTAAAGTATTCTAGTATTGATGTATATTCGTTAGTTCGCCGTACGAAGTACAGTAGAGCTAAAGGTCGTGTGTCTGTAGCATTCTCGACTCAAAAAGTCTCATTAACAAAAAATGTCGTCGCTCGCACCAAATTTGTCCTCTCTACTCCTCTGAAGGTACCGAAGCGATTTGAACCAAATTTGCTACACATATTATTTAGAATCCCGTTTGAATCCACTCGCAGATTACATCCAATCGCTCGTATACTTCCCGAGTTATAGGGCCCCAAAAATTTAAACCCTCCTTAATACTGCCCTTAGAAAAATAATTAAAACACAAAAATATTCTATTATTAATTCTAAGATATTTTATATCTACAAGATTTTTGCATTTTGGTGGCCCAACGGCCGTAAAAAATTATTAAATATTTTAATTTTGAATTTCAAAATATGCACTAATAATGTCTTTTTATCAAAAAAATCTACAAAATATTGTAACATTTTTTCAAATGGTTAACCAAAAGGGCATTATAATTAAAAACCGCTGCTCTCATTGTATATATTACTTACAAGGCGAGCTGGCCGCATATGTGCGTTCTACCTAAGCTTATTATTAAAAAAAAATTTAGCAAATATTGTAAGACTTTTTACATCTATAACAATTATTCAAATTGTTAACCAAAAGGCCATAATAATTATAAACCGCTTCTCTCATCGCATATATTACTTATAAGGCGAGCTGGATGCATAGGTGCGTTGTACGTACCGAATATTGTTAATTATTATGGTCTTTTGGTTAACAATTTGAAAAACAAAAATTGATATAAAAACTATTTGTAGATTATTTTGATAAGAAAAAAAAAATGTCGATGCAAATTTTAAAATTCAAAATTATAATATTCAATAATTTTTTACAGCCTAAAGGTTAACAAAATGAAAAAACTTTAAAATATAAAAATCTTAGAATATTTATTAGAATTTTTGTGTGTTTTAATTATTTTTATAAGGATAGTATTAAGAAGGGTCTCAAATTTTGGGGCTCTATTACTCGAAAAGTATACGGGCGATTGGGTTTAAACTGCGAGCGGATACAAATGGGATACCAAATAACATGTGTAGCAAATTTGGTTCAAATCGTTCCGGTTCCTTCAGAGGAGTAGTATAAATATATAAATAAAACAAGATTCGGTACGTACAACACACCGATGCGTTCTGCTCGCCTGATAAGTAATATAATCAAAATAGTGCCTCCCCGACGGGGAATCGAACCCCGGTCTCCCGCGTGACAGGCGGGGATACTGACCACTATACTATCGAGGACTTATAATAGTGAATGTGCAAGTATTCAAATCGGATGCCAAAGAATATGTGTAGCAAATTTGGTGTGAATCGCTTGAATACCTTCAGAGGAGTAGAGAGGACAAATTTGGTTTTACGAGCGGACGACTAACATCCAGTTGTATATATTTTTGGAATTAGGGCGACGAGATAAACATTTTTTGGGAAATGCTACAGACACACACCGAATGCTTCAGCTTCTTCGGTACTTCGTACGGCGAGCTTAAATTTACAAGAAAATTCGCCAGCCATCAAATTATTCAATTACACAGATGAACTGTATTCTGTATAAAATATGGGCACATGGCGCCCACGGGTTAACCTAGTTGTATAATAAATAATACCCTTAATGATCCTATATCTAAACAAAAATAGCTCCAGTTGGTGTATAAGCATTAAAAATTGCAATGGAATATTTTTAATAAAACCGTTTGACAGCGAAAAGATAAAAAACCGCTTCAGATAAAATCCCGTTTGTTTGATATTAAAAATGCAAAACAATATTTTGAAATGACATTCATATGGAAAAATGGTAATAACATAGAGAGCGAAACAGGCGATTTAAAGCGTTTATAACGACAGCAACAACCGAACCAACACGATGTAAAGACTTTTTTGGTGAAATTAAACGACAGATACGAACGTAATCCAGATTAACACAATGGCTGTTCGCTTTTTCATTTATAATCACATCTAGCTGCGATTCACCTTGGTTCGTTAGTCGTTACAATGGACATGAAAAACAAAGCTGGGCAGAAAAAAAACAACAATAGATGATTCGTTCAAAATTAAAGAACGAGTTATAATGTAATTATAAATTATAAAGAAGCTAAAGCATTCGGTCGTGTGTCTGTAGCATTCTCGGATCAAAAAATTTCCTTAACAAAAAGTGTTTGTTTCGTCGCCCTGAATCCAAATATATATATATAACTTATATACTTGGATGTTAGTCGTCACTCGCTCATAAGACCAAATTTGTGCCCTCTGCTCCTCTGAAGGTACCGAAGCGATTTACAGCAAATTTGCTAAACATATTATTTAACATCCCATTTGAATCCGCTCGCAGTTTACACCCAATCGCCTGTATACTTTCCGAGTTATAGGGCCCCCCTTAATACTGCCCTTATAAAAATAATTTAAACACCCAAAAATTCTACAAATAATTCTAAGATATTTTATGTTTATAAGATTTTTTAATTTTTTTAACCCAAAGGCTATAAAAAAATATCTGGAGTGGCCTGCACTCAACTTTCTTTTACGTAGTTTTCAATGGATAGATATTAATATACATATATATCCCTAACAAACTATATATATATATATATATATATATATATATATATATATATATATATATATATATATATATATATATATATACAGTTGAATTTTTAAAAGAAGTCACTTCAAGGTCAAACATACACCATACGACTCAAGATTTTAGCCCCGCCCATTTTGTTAATTGCAGTGGTGTAGGTCATTAGGCACATAATAAACTTTTAATTTTTTTGAAAGTAATAACACAAAATTGAACGAATAGAACACACGAAATCGATCAAAACGAAGTAAAAATTGCACAAACTAAGAACTGACAGAAGCAGAAACAATTGCACAATAATGTGGAAATACGGTAGAAATTTCGTCGAACGCCTATGTGTTCAATAAAAAATATGATATAATACCGAACATATGTTATACATACATTGCGTTGGACAAAACAACGATTGACTAGCGAAGGATGTCTGTACTCTATTCGGAAATCACGAAAACCCGCGCGACATATGGGTACTCTATCCATCCTTCTCTTATGCATACAAACATGAGAGAGAAATAAACACGCTATTAGGTATCCGTGGTTCATACCGTTGACCTTGAAGTGACTTCTTTTAAAAATTCAACTGTATATATATATATATATATATATATATATATATATATATATATATAATCTCAAACAAACGGTCAAACTAACCAATACTCTACAGGAATACTCTGAAATGTCTATTTTGTTTTCCTGGCAAAAACAGGCGCAGATAATAATTATTATTATTAAGTGATAACAAAATCTTTTGCTGACCAATATAAAATGAAAATTCAAATTAAATTACTATAACTTAATAATAACTGGATAATTATACCAATTTATAATGGATCTGTATTTGAAGTACTTATCGTATTCACTCTTAAACTGTCAAACTCCACAGTAAAACTCTGAAATTGTTATTTAATTATGTTAGCAAATATATAATATAAATTGATTCTATAATAATTTACCTGATACAATTTATTCTAATAAGAAATCAATATTTAAATATTAATTCATACAGATAACTGTCAATGTAATGCTTTTTACTTTTTGTTTTCAATAAACAAGAAACAAATGATGTAACTCATGGTTGATCCGATTTAAAAATAATAAAATTTGTCACAAGTGTCGGTATCACTATGGCAACGTAAATAAGATATTTGAGTTTTTTCGTAGAAGTTATCTCATAACTGGTACAATTTATGAAGAAGCTTTTCAAACAAAAGTTGTGCGAAATATTATTATCTTTCATTATGAACATAACTATTTTTGCCGTAAGTGTAGCCGTTCTAGTGATATTGGAGATAGAACAAAAAATGTATAGAGTAAACATGCACTACCGGTTTGAATATTCTTTTCAAAAATAGGAGGTGCACATCTAGGGTATAGTTTGAAGTTTCATAATTTTTCGTTCGCCAGTTTTGGCCCTAGAGCGTTCACAGACACACACACCCAGACACACAGATAAACAGATAGACAGACGTCATTCCGAAAATAGTCATATTCGATTCAGGGAAGGTCAAAACATGTATATCCGCTGAAATCTCGAGTTCGAAATTTTTCATGATTACAATACTTACTTATTACTCTGTAAAAAAAAAGTAATTTTTAAATATTATAATTTTGGATTTAAAAATAACTAAAAGGCCATAATAATGCTCGCTTCGCAACCAACTATTGTGTGTTCTTTCTGGTTTTCCTGTTCAGTTCCACGCACTGACACATGACAATAATGTACGTTATCAATGTGTTCTCTGTTAAATTCGTAACAAACAAAATGCTTAAAATTAAGTAAATTCTACACGATTAGCAACACTGGCACTGCGCTTGCGTAAATAATGTTGTATAAATTCGTTGTTTGGACTTTAAATTAAATTATATTAAATTTGTTCCCTAATAAAGTCGGTATATGAATAGCCACAACCTTGAAGTGTTCAGGAGTGGTTTAGAGTAGGTAGGTCGGAGAAAAATTCCCCCGGGAACATTTGTAAACTTTGTCGGTCGTATGGCACGGCAGGTAACGCTTGTTTGTTGGTTTGAAATCATGCATTATTGATGCACGTTCGCCAGAATTGATTTTACGGGCGGGCGCCTCTAAAAGCCTCGATAAAAGAACATTAATTGAAATGTAAACATGACACTCTCAAAACCGTGTACCGATTTCAAGCGCAAATTTTATCCGAACACGAGTTTCGAGTTACGCAAAATGCTGCCAAACAATGCTTTCAGCTATTTAATTAAAACAAGCACCTATGCGTCCAGCTCGCCTTACAAGTAATATATGGTTTATTTTGGTTAACAATTTGATAATAAGTTATAGATATAGAAAGTCTTAAAATTTTGTCTATATTTTAAAATTAAAAATTATAGTATTTAATAATTTTTTGACTGTATTTTATAAAACTAATCATGAAAGTTTTTGTTGAAACTTTGACCACTAAAGTGCTAAAATAAATCGTCGACAATATTTTAACTAAGTTTTCTATGTAGCCAATTCAAATTGACCGTAGTTTTGTATAGTTCTTTGTAACGGAGGCACCCTTTGTCTTGCAACGAGGACGCTCGTACTAGAGCTCGGCTTCTTCGTCGACTTGGACCAAGTTGGAGCACCACTTGCTGTCCATCGCATAGTGCCACTGCTTTTATCGCTCACAAAAGATCTGTCGAAGACATCCTTTATACGAACACAGTACATTGACAACTTTTCGACACTTACGCAAGATGCCATTAATATCATTGTCCGAAATTAACATCGGATTCTTTTATACAAATTTCTTTTCAGTACATTCTTACTTTCTTATACGCAGTAATAAGTAAGTTTTTTAATCCATGAACATTTTTAACTCGAGATGCAGCGTTTATGTTCCTTATAAGGCGAGCTGAAGACATAGGTGCCTGTACCTATGCGTATTCTATTATTTATGTGTACTGTACTATAAAAATCAACAATGGTGATTAATTAAAGGCAAAATGTTGAACACGGAACGTTGTAAATTACAATTCGTGCTGCGACTGACGATAAATGACCCAATATTATTTAAAACTGTTTCCAATATATGTGAAATATGTTATTTGCTTTGCAAAGCAATGTTGTTTTGTAAAGTATACAAATAAAATAATAAATCGCTTTTGTTTCGAACTGTGAAGTACAAAAAAGCTAAAGTATTCTCGGATCAAAACATTTCTTTAACAGAAAGTGTTTGTCTCGTCTCGCTGAATCCAAAAATATATAATATAAAAATATACACTTGGATGTTAGTCGACCTAATTTGTGCCCTCTACTCCTCTGAAGGTACCGGACCGATTCACACTAAATTTGCTACACATATTATTTGGAACCCCATTTGAATCCGCTCGCAATTTATATTCAATCAAGGCGACGAGATAAACACTTTTTGTTAACGATATTTTTTGATCTGAGAATGCTACAGACATACGACCGAATGCTATAGCTTCTTCGGTACTTCGGCGAGTTAAAACCATTAAAGTTCTGTAGTATATAGGCAGTAGGCCGAGCTAAACACTATTGAACCCATTAAAATGGATGTCAGTGTAGAAAGCCATAAATGCTCGGATAAAGACGTTTGTTCCAGCCTCGGGCCCCAACTTATAATACGGTGTTCTGAATCTGCGATGTACTTCATTTAAACTCAATTAGTGGCTTTCTTAAGAAGTTTATCCGCCATTCGCAAATGATAGCTTTATATTTCATCGTGTTCGCGCAATTATAATACACCGAGCAAAACTAAATTTCATTTTCGTAACTCCCACAGCACCAATAAGTCCAACTTTGCACCAAAGCACCAAAGCCCGCTTCCTTACATTTCTTTATTAAAATTAATTGGAATTGTATTTTCTTTCGCAGTTACAATTAAAACTTCGAACATATAATTTAACATCGAGAGTTAGGCTTTTATATTTTGTACTGCTTCATAATAGAGCTTTTTCACGGGGAAATTTATTCAAAAACCAGCTTAGCTACAACGCCCCTATGAGTCCTGCTCGCCTAATAAGTAATATATGTGATGCGAGCCGCCGTTTTTAATTATAATGGCCTTTTGGTTAACAATTTGAAAAAATGTTATAGATATAAAAAGTCTTACAATTTTTTTTGTATATTATTTTAAAATTATAATATTTTATAATTTTTATATGGCTTTTAGAGCTCCTCCATAATAATTGATTAAAGAATACGGAGTCAAAACTGATGAAATTCAAATGTGGCCAGAAACAGAAGGACTGGTTGCGAGATTTTTAATTAAAGATAATGACACAATTAGAATTTAATAATCATTTAAGAGAACGATATTTTGTTACAATCCGTGGATTATCATAAGGAAAACTGGAGTTACTCGACTGGAATATCGCAGTATTACATTCTTATACTTATGTATATAGAGAAGTATTATAGTCATAAACATTTTCAATTTTAATAAAAACACTTAATGTGTACAAAAGAATTCCTTCAAAATTGGAGCCCAAATGCTATATAATAAACAAGCTTAGGTCCAACGCACCTATGCATTCAGGTCGCCGTAGCGAGCATAACAAAAACAGAGGTTGTAATGCCATCTATTGCTGGCTAGATTAGTTAATCTAGCTAATTTTTTTTGTATTTTCGCCCTGAATCCAAAAATATATATAACTCATATACTTGGATGTATCTCGCTCGGTCGGTCGGTCGTAAGACCTGAGTTTGTGACCGCAACGCCTCTGAAGGTACCGGGCCTATTTTAATGAAATTTGGTATACATATAATTTCCATGCCCGTGATGTTCCCGTCGCATTTTAAATCCAATCGTCAGTACAGGGCCGGCGATATAGGCCCCCAAAATTTGGAACCCTCCTAAATACTGCCCTTAGTTAACTATTAAATTTTTTAGAATTGTTTACTACAAATTCTAAGATATTTTATATTAGTAAAGTTTTTTCAAATTATGAGCCCATAGGCTTAAAAAAAAATATAAATATATTTTGAAGTATATCAGACATTGAACGCCATCTGTAAGTGAAATGAAGAAGTTATGTCTATGTGACAGTAATTTTTTTGGTTATATTTTCCAATATATAAACTATTTGCTGCTGTGTTTTAATTAATTAAATTAGGAAATGTTCGTCAAATAATTTTCAATATCCTTTGCTAATCATACAACGAACGATATTTACGTTATCCATATGTGCAATTACAAATGTGGGGTTATGGAAATTAAAATTGTTATGGTACAGGAATAAATAAATCTCGGGATCATAATTGGTTGGATTGGTTCAGTGGCACTGTGAGTATAATGTCGATGATTTAGAATTATATGCGTTAACTCAGAAATGCATTTATTTCATATTAAATGCAAAAGAAATGACATCAAACATTGAAGACACAAACATAAACCAAATTTTAAAGACTCGTCGTATATTAATACATATTATTGTATAAAACAATAATTTGAATATGTTCCAATCATGAATTGCTATCGCTTTTAGTATAGTATTTATTGCGTACGTTGTACCTAAGCTATTATGAAGCAATAACATCTTAATCGATCTAGATAAATCTTATAGCGCTATTAGAGTATCAAATGACCTTTTAGAAGCATTTGACAGTGTCTATGTTTACAGGTCCTTTGTGTTCCAGACAATGTAAGGTGTTTCTTGCGTAATTTGCATAGATGGCAGCACGATCACTTATTCGATGCCTTCCGGTATGTAGATATTTCTTTGAGGTGAAGTTGGCTTCCTCGTTTGAATATTGAAAGCATCTCCGTTTTAAAGCCAAATCTCTAATTACAGTAATGAGACGCGCTCTTATATACATACATACATACATAGGTTGCTAGTAATAAGAAAGCTTTCCATCGGAGTAAGTAATTCATTTTCGTTCGCTTTGAACATGGCAACGTCGCATCATCTTTATAAACTCAACGGTTGGAGCAGCGGTTAGAGTGTCTACCACGGAACTCGCCTACCGGATTATGCATATTAAATTTTAAACGCACTATGGCTAATGAATATTATATACGCTACATATTTTTATTAAATATCTATTCTTCTTTGTATTTTCTAAAGGATTATATCATTTTTATGTGACTACAAAGGTAGAGAAAATTTCAGAAATACTGATTTATATAATGTTCCCGTAAGGTACTTAGGTGCAGGCTCCAATGCTTTTAGCTCGCCTTATTATCTATTCAGTGCAATTTTTAGCTCGTCGTACGTAGTACCGAAGAAGCTAAAGCATTCGGTCGTGTGTCTGTAGCATTCTCTGATCAAAAAATTTCATTAAGAAAAAGTGTTCGTCTCGTCGCCCTGATTCCGAAAATGTATATAACTTATATACTTGGATGTTAGTCGTCGCTCGCTCGTAAGACCAAATTTGTGCCCTCTACTCCTCTGAAGGTACCGGAGCGATTCACTCCAAATTTGGTACACATATTACTTGGCATCCCATTTGAATCCGCTCGCAGTTTAAATCCAATCGCCCGTATACTTCCCGAGTTATAGGGCCCCAAAATTTGGAGCCCCCCTTAATACTGCCCTTATAAAAATAATTAATACACTTAAAAATTCTACTAAAAATTCTAAGATATTTTATGTTTACAAGATTTTTTCATTTTGTTAATCCAAAGCCCGAAAAAAATTATTAAATATTATAATTTTGAATTTTAAAATATGAACTAAATTTTTTTTTATCAATATAATCTAATATTAAATATAAGACTTTTTACACCTATTACATATTTTCAAATTGTTAACCAAAAGGCCATAATAATTAAAAAGCACTGCTCGCAACGCATATTTTACCTGCGCGTTGGTGCGTTTTACGCGTACCAAATCTTGTTTTTTTAATTACTGATGTTTTTAAGGAAAAAAAGCTAATTATAATCACTTATTTTTGATGAAATAAAATGATACAACGTATTTGGGTAGAATCAGCGAAAGCAAGTGGCGAAAATAACAATAACGATGATTGTAATGCCATCTATTGCTGGCTAGATTACACTTTATATGGTTCTTAACACGTTTTATGGTAAATACTAAAAGAACAAGCTAAAGTACAACTCACTTAATTTGGTACACATATTACTTAGCATTCCATTTGAATCTGCTCGCAGTTTAAATCTAATCGCTCATCTACTTTCTGAGTTAAAGGGAATTAAAATTTAGAGCCTGCCCTTATAAAAATAATTGCAACACCCAAAAATTCTACAAATAATTCTAAGATATTTTATATGTACAAGATTATTTTATATTATTAACCCAAAGGCCGAATAAAAATATTTTAAATTTCTGAAGGTTTTGCATGCATAATGGTTTACTAGTGTAAAGTGATTAAAGGCAGCATGAATGCAAGTTGATTGAAGAGGTTAATTTTCTTTAGGAAATTAGATTATAAATTATAATATTACGAGTTTCTTGTTTCTTTTATGTATCGCCGTCTTTTCGTAAGAAACTCTAATTACAAGCACAATATATATGATACGTTTGACGTACTAATAAAATTATATATGTAATATTACAGGGAAATGAGGAAGAACACGCCTATTTAATTATTAAACAAATGAATTAATTTCTGTGCCTAAATAAATAGCCTCTGTGTACTCCCCGCTTGGTTACGCTTGTTCTGAACACCGTAATGAACGTGAACATAATTTAATTATTATTATTATTGCTCTGTGTTTTTGTTACTCTTATATTTAGCTCGTACGAAGTACAGAAGAGGTAATTTTTTCGGTCGTGTATCTAGCATTTGCGGATTAAATAATGTCTATAACTAAAAGTGGTTGTTTCGTCGCTCTGAATCCAAAAATATATATAACTGTATGTTATTCGTTCGCTCGTAAGTCCAAATTTGTGCCCTCTGCCCCTGTGAAGGTACCGGTGCGATTCACACCATATTATTTGGCATCCGATTTGAATACTTGCACATACGTTATTACAAGTCCTCGATAGTATAGTGGTCAGTATCCCCGCCTGTCACGCGGGAGACCGGGGTTCGATTCCCCGTCGGGGAGGTAATATTTTAATTGACACCAAATTTGCAATACATATTCTTTGGCATCGCATTTGAAGCCGTTCGCAATTTAAATCTAATCGCCCATATACTTCCCGAGTTATAAGGCCCCAAAATTGGTAGCCCGCCTTAATACTGCCCTTATAAAAATAATGTAAATCCCCCTTAATACTGTCCTTAGAAAAATAATTAAAACACTAGTAAATTCTACATAATATTCTAAGATATTTTAAGTCCACAATTTTGATTTACACCAAATTTGCTATACATATTATTTGGCATCCCATTTGAATCCGTTCGCAATTTAAATCTAATCGCCCGTATACTTCCCGAGTTATAGGGCCCCAAAATGTGGAGCCCTTCTTAAAACTGCCCAAATAATTTAAACACCCAAAAATTCTTATATATTTTATGTCTACAAGATTTTTACATTCTTTTACGAAGTAATAAGTATATAAGTATTGTAATCATGAAAAATTTCGAACTCGAGATTTCAACGGATATACACGTTTTGACCTTCTCTGAATCGAATGTGACTATTTTCGGAATGACGTCTGTGTGTCTGTGTGTGTCTGTGAACGCTCTAGAGCCAAAATTGTTGAACGTAAAATTATGAAACTTCAAACTTAAGACTCCTATTTTTGAAAAGATTATTCAAACCAGTAGTGCATGTTTACTCTATGCATTTTTTGTATATCACTAGAACGGCTATAAATAGTTATGTTCATAATGAAAGATATGAATATTTCGCACAACTTTTGTTTGAAAAATTTCTACAAATAATTTGCCAGTTGCAAGAAAAATGCTATGAAACATTATAAATATCTTGTTTACGTTGCCATGGATTCGCATGTTGCTTATAAAATCGAATCATCTGCGCCATTGATAGGAAAACAAAATAGACTCAATTAGATAAATGACATTTCAGAATATTTCTGTAGAGTATTGGTTAGTTTGACTGCTTGTTTTGGTTATATATATATATATATATATATATATATATATATATATATATATATATATATATATATATCTAGTGAAAACTGCGTAAAAGAAAAATAGGCCACTACAGATATTTTCTTATTGTTAACCCAAAGACCATAAAAATATGAAATATTATAATATTGAATTTTAAAATATGCACTAAAATAATCTACAAACAAATGGTAAGACTTTTATGTCTATAAATTTTTTCAAATTGTTATCCAAATGGCCATAATAATTAAAAACCGATGCTCGCCTCGATTATATTACTTATAAGGCGAGCTGGACGCATATAAGCTTGTTATTATATCAAAATAAGACAAAAAATGGTAAGACATTATATATCTATAACATTTTTTCAAATTGTTAACCAAAAGGCCATAATAATTAAAAGCCGCTGCACGCATCGCATATACTTATTAGGCGAGCAGGACTCATAGGTGCGTTGTACTTAAGCTTGTTTTCTTGCTAAAATCAAACAAGAATGTTCCATCCTTTAGATCGAATACTAAATCGCCTTTGTAAAGACTGTAAGGCAACCCAAATATTGTACACATAAATTGTAAGAAACTGTCGGTGTAAGTGTATGAGATTCAGGTAAAATGATGTGATTTCGTGGCTGGGCAGCTTTTTAATATGACATGATTTATTTATTTGAAAAGCGTTCGAATCGATTTCGCGCTGGACTGAGCCGCTTACATTCGTAACACTCTGTCCTGGTTTGCGTCAGGCTCACCAACTAGAGGACATAAAAGAGAGAACACTATTTGTTATAGTGATTTACCACCGAAGGTTAAGGGGCGCCACCATCAATTTGTAACATTACTGCCAATGCCTACCATTTTCTTTTTCGACATTGGCCTACATTTTCTTACACTTTCACTATCTACTCTAAGTATATTTATAATTAGATATTCTTAGCTCGCCGAAGTACCGAAGAATCTAAAGCAATCGGTCGTGTGTCTGTAGCATTCTCGGATCAAAAACATTCCTTAACAAAAAGTGTTTGTCCCGTCGCCCTGAATCCAAAAATATATATATATAACTGGATGTTAGTCGTCACTCATAAGACCAAATGTGTGCCCTCTACTCCTCTGAAGATACCAGAGTGATTTACACCAAATTTGGTACACATATTATTTGGTATCCCATTTCAATCCGTTCGCAGTTTAAATTCAATCGCCCGTATACTTCACGAGTTATAGGGCCCCAAAATGTAGAGCCCCCCTTAATACTACCCTTATAAAAATAAATAAAACACCCAAAAATTCTACTAATAATTCTAAGATATTTTCTGTTAACAAGATTTTTTTGTTAAATATTATAATTTTAAAATATGCACTAAATAATTTTTAGCTCGCCGTACAAAGTACCGATGAAGCTAAAGCATTCGGTCGTGTGTCTGTAGCATTATCAAAAAGTGTTTGTCTCGTCCCCCTGATTCCAAAAATATATATAACTTATATGCTTGAATGTTAGTCGTCGCTCGCTCGTAAGACCAAATTTGTGCCCTCTATTCCTCTGAAGGTACCGAAGCGATTTGAACCAACACAACACAAATTATTTGGCATCCCAATTGAATCTGGTTGCAGTTTAAATCCAATCGCCCGAGTTATAAAGCCCCAAAATTTGGAGCCTCCCTTAATACAGCCCTTATAAAATAATTTTAATTATTTTATATCTACAAGGTTTTTTCATATTGTTAACTCAAACGCTATAAAAAAATATTAAATGTAATAAATTTGAATTTTAAAATATTTTTATATTAAAATTATCTTTTTATATCTATAATATATTTTCAATTTATTAGCCAAATGGCCATAATAATTAAGAACCGCTGCCCGCATCACATATATTACTTATTAGGCGAGCAGGACGCATAGGTGCGTTGTATTTAAGCTTGTGCTAGCTGTGAATAAGATTTCGGCGCATTTTGGTGGAGTAAACGCATATATTACTTATAAGGCGAGCTGGACGCATAGATGCATTGTACACAAACTTAATGTGTGTATGCAGTTAAAGCGCATATAAAAGTCAGAAATGCAAGTATAATATGAATGTTTTTCGAGGAAATATGCGTTTCAGCAGATTAATATGAAAATGAAAATTCCATGTTGAAAATACGTTATACAATAAAACACATTTTTAATGAAATCGCGTATTATAAACTCGGAGACAATGCAGCTTTTAAGGCATAAAAACAGTTATAGAGCAGTGGGTCTTAACCGATGGATTGTACCAAGTTTATTCGTTTGTATACATGTTTTTATATTCTTGGACGGAATCTAAATGGAAGTATTATAATCATGGAAAATATCAAAGTCGAGATTTAAAAGAAAATATACCAAATGGACAATCCCAGAATATTTACGAAATGAACCAAAACTGTTGAAGGCAAAATTGTGAAACTTGTATATAGCATATCTTGTAAGAAGACGCATATTTCCTGCAAATGTGTTTCAAACCCAAGTAGAGGCAGGTACAAAAGCACTCGAGATACGTTGCGTAAAAGAAACCTGAAATAGAACTGGTTTGTGTGTCGAATCGTTCGGATTTCACTTTGGCCAGATGTTATATAAACGGTGGGCATTAACAAATCGATGCTATACCCGTTTCATAATGAAGCAACGTGCCAATTACAGGGATGATTCATCCCCAAAACAGTGTGACCTTTTCGTAGCGAGGAATCAACCTAAACCCTAACTAACATAATTAAAGGGACGTCATGCATTTAGTAAATCTGTAGCATACCCGATACTTGGCTACAAGCAACGGATACTTGGGGAACGAACGTGAACTGAATTTCATCAGTTTACTGCTTATACTTCCTATTAAAAAGAAATCTTGAGTGGCCTTTACTTGCCTAGCTGAAACAAACTAATCGATACTCTCTAGTAATACTCTGAAAATCGCAAATCATTTGAAATAGCCGTAATTATGTCGTTCTATAAAGATAATATGGATTTATATAAATACTATATTAATTTTAATTACGACATAAAACGTTCTTAAAGTTATATTATGCTAATTCCACATATAACGCTGCGAAAGTAAATATATGCAGAAAAGAATACCTGTTGTCCGTGGGTGTATTCAACGCCAGCAACGAGACACGTAGCAGCAGATACCAGTCGCTCCAAGTTGTGCGAAGGGGAGTCATCGTCGTCAAGGATTAACTCCTCGGGGATTTCCGCCGTCTCTTGAGAATCGCTGTCTGCCGTCACCACAGACACGGGAACTGCAATTAACAAACAAACCAAGCTTTATACATCTATAAAAAGAATAGTGTAAAACATATTTTAATTAAATTGCAAACCACATACAGATTAAATTTATAATGAAATGTGTATTTAATTGTAATTAAATATGTATTCATTAAAGAACTACAGCTATTTAGCTCGCCGTAGGAAGTACCGAAGAAAGTAAAGTGTTTGTCTAATCGCCCTGAATCCAAAAATATAAATAACTGGATCGTCACTCGTAAGACCAAATTTATACCCTCTAATCCTCTGAGTTACTGAATTTACACCAAATTTGCTACACATATTATTTGGCATCCTATTTAAATATTTGCACATTCGTCTCCTCTGAAGGTACCGGAGCGATTTACACCAAATGTGTTGCACATATTATTTGGCATCCCATTTGAATACTTGCACATTCGTTATAACAAGTCCTCGATAGTATAGTGGTCAGTATCCCCGCCTGTCACGCGGGAGACCGGGGTTCGATTCCCCGTCGGGGAGGCACTATTTTAATTTACACCAAAGTTGCTACACATATTCTTTGGCATCCCATTTGAAGCCGTTCGCAATTTAAATCAAATCGTCCGTATACTTTACGAGTTATAAGGCCCCAAAATTGGGAACCCCCCTTATTACTGACCTTATAAAGATAATGTAAATCCCCCTTAATACTGTCCTTAGAAAAATAATTAAAACACTAGTAAATTCTACATAATATTCTAAGATATTTTAAGCCCACATTTTTTTTTATATTGTTCACCAAAAGCCATAACAAATTATTAGAAACCTTAAAAAATGATAAAAGATAATATAAAGTGCCAACTATTGCTGGATAGATTAACTTATCTAGCCTGCAATGGATGGCATTAAAATTCCCTATATCATTATGCTTGTTTTAAATCTAGATCGATGTCATAATTTTGTTGTTCGACATCATGGCATGCAGACTTCTCTGTATTACGATTTTAAACGTGAGGTAAATACGCCGATGCAAATTTGTTGATGAAACTATATGATATTGTATCTAAACATAACTACGCAATGCATCTACGTGCATTATTATAATTATTATTACTATATACCCTTTATACCTTATTAATATTCATAAAATATGAATAGTTTAACATATATTCATATTTTAAATATTCCCCCAGATTCTGTTAATATATGTATGAACGTTTAGGAATACAACAAGCATAGGTACAGGCACCTATAACTTCAGTTGGTATTGTAAAATAAGAATTGTAACAGGGGCACCGGAACTATAATATCCTTATATCTAAATACTATACGTATTTCTATATAATATACAATTATTAATTTATTTTTGTAGCTCTTATGGGGTTTTTAAGAGGGTTTTATTTGTAAGATTCCATATATAAAAGTTGACTCCAGGTTTAAAATGCACACATAAATATGTGTTATGTTTAAGTCTGACGTCACATTACGCCTAATATAATACAACCATCAATACAATAAAGAAAAGAAAAAAGAAATTAGCTCTAAACAATATGCAACCAACAATACATGTAAGGTTAAATGGTGGAGGCGCAAGCTTCGAGTAAGAATTTTAAATGCAGGCACCACCGGATGTGTATTATTATAACTCCGGAAGTATACGGGCGATTGAATTTAAACTGCGAATGGATTGAACTGGGATGCAAAATGATATGTTTACTGAATTTGGTGCAAATCGCTCCGGTACCTTCAGAGGAGTAGAGGGCATAAATTTGGTCTTACGAGCGACGACTAACATCCAAGTATATAATTTGTTTTTATTTTGGACAAGAAAATCGATTGTAGGCTACTCCATTCCGAGAACCAAACACTATTGCTTCTTTTTATTACAATACGATGAGCTTAAAACAGCATTTGGCAAATATTTAAATCCAATTTGGTTTAAAAATCTCGTTTTGCATAAACAACGACATTAATTCAAAACAACATTAATTATGTATGTAGTTCATTTTGATTTTGGTACACGGTGTCGACTGTGTGTTATTTTTCTTGTTTACGATCAACACATATTTGCTTACACAATGAATATTTTTATTTTGGCAATATTTATTGGGCTTGTTTGTGTACGTGTTTTTACGATCTTATACGTAATGTATAAAATGAAGTATTGGGAACACCAAAACATAAATTACCACGATATTTCAATAGAAGTATTCGTTTTGAGGGTATTGGAAATCATGCTAACGATTTTCTGATTGACGGCTATCCTTGTGTGTGTGTGTGAACGCTCTACAGCCAACAAAGTTGATTATAGAAATATGATGTTTTCATTTTCTTTTTAGCCTTTGGGTTCACAATATGAAAATTTTTTGTATATATAAAATATCTTAGAATTATTAGTAGAATTTTTGGGTGTTTTAATTATTTTTATAAGGGCAGTATTAAAGGGGGCTCTAAATTTTGGGGCCTTATAACTCGGGAAGTATATGGGCGATTAGATTTAAACTGCGAACAGATTCAAGTGGGATACCAACGTATATGTGTAGCAAATTTGGTGTAAATCGCTTGAGTACCTTCAGAGGAAGACACAAATTAGGTCTTACGAGCAACGACTAACATCCAAGTATATAAGTTATATATATTTTTGGATTCAGGGCGACGAGACAAACACTTTTTGAGAATGCTGCAGATACACGACCGATTGCTTAAGCTCTCTTATAATTCGTAGAGCGAGCTAATTAGCATTATTTAAACGTGATTAAATATCAATTAAAAATGTAAAATGTTTCTTTACACAGTGCACGATATAAACGTTTCAAAAATGAGATTAATTTAGAAAATACAAGACGTAACAATGGTCCCCTCTCATATAAGCCCTGTGTTACGTTCGTTATATACAAAAGTACGGGAGTTGATAGGAATTCAATTATATAAATATTAAATTTCATATTAAAAAATGTATTTAAGGTTTGTTCTCAATAATTAATTAAAACAGAGGGGAGAAATATTCCTATACAATTCAGGGAAAGTGTATTACGATTAAAATCACGAGTTCCACAATATTCACATACTTTATTATAAAAACTCGTGATTTTAAATTCATATAAAGTTTATATGACTTTGAATAAGAAGTTAAATTAACAGCAATGAACAAAGAACGTTGAACAAAACATTTTGACTTCATTATTTGATTTTTAAAATAGTGCCTCCCCGACGGGGAATCGAACCCCGGTCTCCCGCGTGACAGGCGGGGATACTGACCACTATACTATCGAGGACTTGTTATAACGAATGTATAAGTATTTTTTTGTCGAATTGTTTAGATAGCAGATAAGTAATAGTTGAATTTATCATATATATTTCAAAATAATCGCCCGAGCAGGGACTTGAACCCTGGACCCTTGGATTAAAAGTCCAATGCTCTACCGACTGAGCTACCCGGGCTTCGTATAAGTATATTAGCTCGCCGGATTAAGTACCGAAGCTAAAGCATTCGCTCATGTGTCTGTAGCATTTTCGGAACAAAAAGTGTTTGTCTCGTCGCCCTGAATCCAAATATATATATATATAATTTATATACTTGGTTGTTAGTCGTCGCTCGCTAGTAAGACCAAATATGTGCCCTCTATTCCTCTGAAGGTACCGGAACGATTTACACCAAATTCATTACACATATTATTTGGCATCCCATTTGAATACTTGCACACTCGTTATAGCAAGTCCTCGATAGTATAGTGGTCAGTATCCCCGCCTGTCACGCGGGAGACCGGGGTTCGATTCCCCGTCGGGGAGGTACTATTTTAATTTACAACAAATTTGCTACACATATTATTTGGTATCCCAATTGAATACGTTCGCAGTTTAAATCCAATCGCATGTATATTTTCCGAGTTATAGGGCCCCAAAATTAAAAGACCACATTAGTACTACCCTTAGAAAAATAATTTAAACACCTTAAAATTCTACTAATAATTCTAAGATATTTTATGTTTACAGGATTTTTTCATATTGTTAACCCAAAAGCCATAAAAATTTATTACAAATCATAATAGAGAATTAAGTAATATGCACTAAAAAAAATGTATTATCAAAATAATTTACTAAAATTGTAAGACTTTTTATATCTATAACATTTTACTTCAAATTGTTAAATAAAAGGCCATAATAATTAAAAACCGCTTCTCGAATCGCATATATTACATATAAGGCGAGCTGGACGCAATGGTGCGTTGTACCTAAGTTGGTTTTTATAAAAATAATCCACAATGGATTATAAGACTTTTTATATCTATAACATCTTATTTCAAATTGTTAACTAAAAGGCCATAATAATTAAAAACTGCTGCTCGCATCGCATATATTACTAATAAGGCGAGCTGGACGCATAGGTGCGTTGTACCTAAACTTGTTTTTTAGATAAATACATTTATTTAAAAATCCTTTTTTTTTAATAGCTAAATAATTTATTTTCTTTCTCCCTTGTTACAATACATATTATGTAATGTTTCACGGTAATGGTAATAAATAATATTATATAGATAGTAAAAGTACAAGAAAGTCGAGTGCAGGCCACCGCAGCTGATATTTTTAAATTTGTGAATATAGGAATATATTTTAAAGGCTCAGCACTTTCTAAAATATTCATGCGATAATAAGATCTCCCAATATTCCATTTTACGGAAATATTCTCCATATTTATAAATTTTAACTAATATTCTACAGAAGTTATGACATATCACATTTCCTTTAAATTATTGATATTTTAAACTGTTAGTTATTACAAATTGCATTATTTCGTGTATTCACATTCAAATATATAAATATATTTATCCTACGTTGCTGTGTATATTACATTAAAGACTATATTCGAAGTTTAAAATCCCTAATTTAGATTTAGATGAGGAGAGAATCCGGGATATTAAAATAGTATTCTTTTATAACCGACGTGACACAACCAAATTTATCCTGGAGCCTACAAAATACGTTGTACGAATGTCGAAGAGTGTATCACACAAGTGCCCCTTAAATGTTTTTGCCAAGTGCGATCGATGAAAACAATCTATTCGTCAGTAAATAATGCTTTAAAAATTGCGCATTAAATTTGCGCGATAGTGAAATATTATGGAAATATAAAGATCGCGCTATCGTTTACCATTTCATATAAAACAGAAATGAAGGCAAACATACAAAAAATAAACGTCCGGAATTGTTCCATATAAAAATGCGTTTCTGCCGGCAGCCGCTGCAATTCACTGAACACGGTATGCAGTAGGAATCCTAGACAAACTGCTCATTCAGTCCCTCTACCCCGACCATTCGCCGTTCGGCCAAACTGCCAGGACCGGTACGGACCGGCACGAACTATTCAACGCATACCTTTACTGACACGCTTCCCAGACCAGACAAAACACTCACACTGCTTCGTTCACTTCATACAGTCAGCGTTTGATATTATAATCGTATATTATTCTAAAGTTCCCATCCCCCGGATCGGATGGTTGCACAACCTGAATAAGAGATTACTTCAAGCTTTGAATACAGCTTTTAGAAGCTCTTAATGCCAATTTTAAATTTGTTTCTATGTCAACGTTATTACATAGAAAATTAATTATCGTAGAGCCATTTCATATAAAACAAGCATTAGCTAAAGTCGTAATACGGTATATATCGCCCCTTGGTTAGGCGAACAATGAAAATGGCCCGCGCCTAAGAACGGCCGAAAAACGGCCAAATAGAAAATATCAGACCCCTAGGTCATCAGGGTCCCTATTGCGGGTCACTTAAATACCCGAAAATAGGCCAATTTGAGCTTATGTTTAAAAATTCATATATCAGCGCCCTCTCAACCAAAAGAGGCGCCCATGGGCTCATTTTTTTTTGTCATATCCTCTAGAATAAGTATACATTTTTTTAAGGCCCTAAGTTACAAGGACCCGATTTGGCGACAAATTAACTAAAACCCTTTTTTTTTTCTTGTAATGACTATATTTAAATGACTATCGCTGAATCCTGTCAACTGATTTTTATCAATAGGTACTCATTTTAAAGGGCAACAACTAACAAAGAGAATGGGTACATACCGATTAAAGTCGGCGTTAAGAAACCAGAAATATAGCTGTATAAAGATAGCGCTTTTTCAAAAAACGCGTTTTTAGCCCACTTTGAACCTCTCGTAATCCCTTCTATCTCAATGAAAGTTTACAAAAATTTGTAGGACGTTTTCTCTGTATATATACAATCAACTCCCTAAAGGATTTCTTTGTGTATCTTTCCTCTCCACCACAGCTCCAAAAATGGAAAAAAATCAGAAAATAACATTAAAATTGTTAATAATACTCCTAATTTCATTATAAAAATTATAATATTGCTGACTAATCTTAATAGTTAGCTTTAATTATAAACTAATTATATCTTTCATTAGGTACATAACTATTTTTGCCATAAGTGCATCCATTTTAGTGATATTGGAAATAGAACAAAAAAATGCATATTTAAGATTTTCCGTAGCAGATTTCTCGTAACTGGTACATTTTTTGAAGAAACTTTTCTAACAAAAGCTGTGCAAAATATTAATATCTTTCATTATGTACATAATTATTTTTGCTATAAGTGCAGCCGTTCTAGTGATATTGGAGATAGAACAAAAAATGCACATTTAGGGTATATACAAGTCTTAAATTTGAAGTTTCAGAATTTTACGTTCCGCAGTTTCGGGTCTAGAGCATTCATGATATACATTGCGGTCTGAAAGGATATGCGAAAATTCCTTGTAAATGTAAATTCAATCAAAACAAGCTAAACAAAATTAAAATCGGCTTTGGTTGGCCATGGAAAGTCGGTTTTCACAATTTTCTTTCAATTTAAATACATGTTTTTGGCGGCACGTGCAAATATTCCACGCATTTCAAGTAGGAGGAACATACTTCACTGGTTAACAACTCTTATAAAAGAATTTAAACAAACACGGGCCACGATTGAGTAAGGTTTTCTTAAACACAACAAAAGACACAAAAACAAGCGAAAACGGCGAGTTTTGTTTGCACGAGTTAAGATGAAAGGATAACAAATAACGGAATGGAAAGAAAAATAAAGCAATTGACGATAATATTGATGTTTGAGATTGAATTTTAAATCGAGCACTATGTGCTTATTTTATTCTGTGTCGTAGGAATTGTTGGATAGCTTATCTGGCCTTATTAAAGCTGTATTCACAGTGAACTAAATATTAAGACATGCCCAGGTACAACGCACCTATGCGTCCTGCTCGCCTAATAAGTGCGATGTAAGCAGCGGTTTTTAATTATTATGGCTTTTTGGTTAACAATTTCAAAAAATGCTATACATATAAAAAGTCTTACAATTCTTTGTAGATTATTAACATATTTTAGTGCATATTTTAAAATTCAAAATTATAATATTTAATAATTTTTTATGGCCTTTGGGTTAACAATATGAAAAAATCTTGTAGACATAAAATATCTTAGAATTATTAGTGTTTTCTTTTTAAGGGTAGTATTAAGGGGGACTCCAAATTTTGAGGCCCGATAACTCGGGAAGTATGCGAGTGATTGAGTTTAAACTATAACCGGATTCAAATGGGATGCCAAATAATATGTGTAGCAATTGGTGTAAATCGCTCTGGTACCTTCAGAGGAGAAGAGGGCACAAATTTGCTTGGCATTCTATTTGAATCTGCTCGCAGTTTTTATTTATTTTTTATTTAATCGCCCATATACTTCCTGAGTTATAGGGCCCCAAAATTTTGAGCCCCCGTAATACTGCCCTTAGGAAAAAATTAAAATATCCAAAAATTCTACTAATAGTTCTAAGATTTTCTATGTCTATAAGATTTTTTCATATTGTTTTAAAATATGTACTAAAAAAATTATTTTTTATCAAAATAATCTGCAAAAAAATTGTAAGAGTTTTTATATATATATAATTTTTTTTAATTGTCATAATAATTGAAAACCGCTGCTCGCAACGCATATATTACTTATAAGGCGAGCTGGATGCATAGGTGCGTTGTACCTAAGCTTATCATTTTATCAAAATAATCTACAAAAAATTGTAAGACTTTCTATACCTATAACAATTTTTCAAATTGTTAACCAAAAGGCCATAATAATTTAAAAGCGCTGCTCGCTTCGCATATATTACTAATATGGCGAGCTGGACGCATACGTGCGTTGTACCTAAGCTTGTTTAATTAAAAAACAATAGATTAAAAAAAAAAAACTTTAAAATCTTTTGTCTCGTCTAATCCTATATCATACATCATCATAAATGATTAAAAAGGTCTACTAAATAGATTATATGGTGAACTGAAGGCATTGGTGCATGTTTGATTACGAGCATGTTGCAGACAATCGATAGTACACTGTTTATTTTGTATTACTGAATACGAAAAGCTAAATATGCACAAGTGATAAATTAGTCAAAAAACCGGTCGGAAAAGCAAAAGGAATGAGGAATTAAAATGGCCTTCGAAACACAGTCATAAACAAAACTGGAACCGGTTTGGAACATTTCCAGGCGCGTATTTATCTGGATTACCATGCAGCGAAGCGCCAACTAGCGGATGTGTTAAGGGGCTGTGTACCACCGCCAAGCGTAACTTAATCGTTTCTTATGTAACAACGTTTTAACGACCAAGAATAAATGTATTATAAGGTTGGTAACACTTAAGAAAATCTCTTGGAAAATCAGCCTCAAATTTCGACACGATTTGCAGCTCTTAAATAGATTTTACCGAGATTTAAACGTACAGGGGGAAGGGAACAGTTTAACCCTTTAAGGGACAAATTACTGGAAGAAGAAGTAATTGAATTATTCTACTAATACTTGTTTTGTTTGTCGGAAAATATTTTTAAATTCTGGAGTTGTTATTCCTCACTGTATATAAACCTGTCTGGCATAGGTATATTATCTTGATGCATGTATTCTGCCGTTTAATGTATATATATATATATATATGTATGTATATGTGTGTTCGTTTTCCGTGAAAGTGTATTTGAGGGAAAAATGCTTTGTGAGGCCTAAGAGGATCGCAGTGAGGCAAATAGATTGAAACTAAATACGATTATCCGGGGATTTTCTACGGAAATCGTTTCAAGCGATTTCGAAAGTGATGTACAGAAATACCTACGCATTTTTACCTTCTTGAACGAAGTCTAAAAGGAAGTGAGTCAAAAATATTTCTCCCTCGCCGTACGAAGTACCGAAGAAGCTAAAGCATTCGGTCGTGTTCGGATAAAAAAATTCCTTTAACAAAAGTGTTTGTCTCATCGCCCTGCATCCAAAAATATATATAACTCATATACTTGGATGTTAGTTGCCTCTCGCACGCAAGATCAAATTTGTGCCCTCTACTCCTCTGAAGGTACCCAAGCGATTCACAACAAATTTGCTACACATATTATTTAGCATCTCATTTTAATCCCCTCGCAGTTTAAATCCAATTACCCGCATACTTCCCGAGTTATAGGGCCCCAAAATTTAAAGCACCTCTTAATACTGCCCTTATAAAAATAATTAAAACTCTCAAATATTCTACTAATAATTCTAAGATATTTTATATTTATAAGATTATTTCATATTGTTAACCAAAAAGCCATAATAATTAAAAGCCGCAGCTTGCATCGCATATACTTATTAGAAGAGCAGGACTCATAGGTCATAAAAAATTATTAAATATTATGATTTTGTATTTTAAAATTTGCACTAAAAATTTTGTTTAACGAAAAAGACATAATAATTAAAAACCGATGCTCGCACGAAACACACACTTGACATTTTTTGATCCGAGAATGCTACAGACACACGACCGAATGCTTTAGCTTCTGCAGTACTTCGTACGGCGAGCTAATAAGTGTTTGTCTCGTCGCCCTAAATCCAAAAATATATATAACTTATATACTTGGATGTTAGTCGTCGCTCGTAAGTCCAAATTTGTTCCTTCTACTCCTCTGAAGGTACCGGAGAGATTTACACCAAATTTGGTACACATTTTAATTGGCATCCCATTTGAATACACTTGCAGTTTAAATTCAATCGCCTGTAAACTTCACGAGTTATAGGGCCCCAAAATTTGCCTCCCCCCCTTAATACTGCCTTTATAAAAATAAATAGAACACCCCAACATTCTATTAATAATTCTAAGATATTTTATATCTACAAGATTTTTTCATATTGTTAACCCAAAGACCATAAAAAATTATTATATATTATAATTTTGAATTTTAAAATATGCGGAAGACTTTTTATATCTATAATTTTTTATAATTGTTAACCAATAGGCCATAATAATTAAGAGCCGCTTTTCGTATCACATATATTACTTATAAGGCGAACTGGACGCATAGGTGCACCTAAGCTTGTTATTTTATAGAATAGAAACAAAATCAACTACCAAAACATTATATAACCTCAAGTTATTTTGGCAGCTAATACAGTAATATATGAGAGCAGTATTACTGTGGAGTATTTGTTGGTGTGACAGTGAAAACGTATAAGAACGTATAAGAAAGTCGAGTGCGGACCCCTTGAATTATTTCTAATTCCGAGCGACAAGACAAGAATATTTATAAAGAAAATTTTTGAGTCGAGCTTCTTACAAATACAACCCCTATAGCTGTTTTGTAGTATCGTACGACGAGCTAGAAACCGTTATGAATAATTGTATACTCATTAAATTCAGTTTTAAATTCCGTACACTTTTTCGTCTTACAATTTTTCCTCTAAAACTAATTGGTACAGAGATATCACGAGTTGAAACTTTTAATGAACACAAACAAACGCCGAGGGTATTTACTAGGTGCAAACTATAGTAATAGTGTTTCTATGAAACTGTATAACCGTTTCCGGTTTGTCTAGGCCAAAAATATGAATATCCGGTTTGTGTAAACAGCCAATGAATATTTTTAGATTTTAGTAAAATACGTATCTAAATTCTGAACAGAAAATAAAGTAATTTCTGTAACGGCAGACGAATTTCCGCCAACGGAAATTCAATTACCCACTGTCAGGACTTGTAACACTGCACAACGAATCGATACTAGCACACTGGCACACTAATATACAAGTTTTTAGCTCGGCTTACGCAGTAAAAAATGTATGTATTCAACAAATAATAGTGTGAAGTGAACAATAATTACGCCAAGTGTAATACGAACACTATAGAAATCGTGCTTTATATAATATAGCTACTTCTAAATATAGTGTAGAAGACATGGTTCGAGGGAGTAAGAAGTTTTCGACAGTGTTCAGGCGAATAACGCCGTTACAATTCACAGCGCTTTCCCTTTGCAGCCTTTTGTATGAGATCACTTCGTGGGCAGAGTTTCCTGTGGCAAAACACGCTATAACGAATACATTAACGCAAACCCCTTATTTTACAATGAACACAACTACATTATACAAATATTAAGTATTTTAAAGGCAAAGGCCTATCAATGTAAATATATTTACATTATTAGGAAAATTTAATTAGAAAAGACGTCTTATTCTTCACAATTTCTTTATTAAAACAAGCTTAGGTACAACGCACCTATGCGTCCAGCTCGCCTTATAAGTAATATATGCGATGCGAGCAGTTTTTAATAATTTTGGCCTTTTGGTTAACTATTTGAAAAAATGTTATAGATATAAAAAGTCTTACATTTAATTTAAGATTATATTAAAAAAAAAAAAAAATCAAATTTTGAAATTCAAAATTATAATATTTAATAATTTTTTTCGGGCTTTGGGTTAACAAAATGAAAAAATCTTGTTAACAAAAAATATCTTAGAATTTTTAGTATAATTTTTAAGTGTTTCAATTATTTTTATAAGGGCAGTATTAAGGGGGGGTCCAAATTTTGGGGCCCTATAACTCGGGAAGTATACGGGCGATTGGATTTAAACTGCGAACGGATTCAAATGGGATGCCAAATAATATGTGTACCAAATTTGGAGTGAATCGCTCCGGTACCTTCAGAGGAGTAGAGGGCACAAATTTGGTCTTACGAGCGACGACTAACATCCAAGTATATAAGTTATATACATTTTCGGAATCAGGGCGACGAGACGAACACTTTTTCTTAATGACATTTTTTGATCCGAGAATGCTACAGACACACGACCGAATGCTTTAGCCTCTTCGGTACTACGTACGGCGAGCTAACAAGCTTAGGTAAAACGCACCTATGCGTCTAGCTCGCCTTATACGAGCAGCGGTTTTTAATTATTATAGCATTTTGGTTAACAATTTGATAAAATGTTATAGATATAAAAGTTTACAATTTTTTGTAATTATTTTGTAAACATAAAATTTCTTAGAATTCTTAGTAGAATTTTTGAGTGTTTTAATTATTTTTATAAGGCCAGTATTAAGGGGGGTTCAAAAATTTGTAGCCCTATAACTCGGGAAGTATACGGGCGATTGGATTTAAACTGCGAGCAGATTCAAATGGGATGCCAAATAATATGTATAGCAAATTTGGTGTAAATCAAAACTGTGTCTCCCCGACGGGGAATCGAACCCCGGTCTCCCGCGTGACAGGCGGGGATACTGACCACTATACTATCGAGGACTTGTTATATGGGATGCCAAATAATATGTGTATCAAATTTGTTGTAAATCGTTTTTTTTTTTCAAAATTATAATATGTAATAATTTTTTATGGCGTTTGGGTTAACAATATGAAAAAATCTTGTAGACATAAAATATCATAGAATTATTAGTAGAATTTTTAGGTATTTTAATTATTTTTATAAGGGTAGTATTAAGGGGGCTTTAAATTTTGGGGCCCTATAACTCGGGAATTATACAGGCGTTTGGATTTAAACTGCGAATGGATTCAAATGAGATACCAAATAATATGTGTACTAAATTTGGTTCAAATCCGTCAATCATTTCTATTTTCGAAATACTTGAATAGGTTGATATGTAAGGCAATCTAAAGGACGCCATTGAGCAGTCGATAATCGAATACAATTGCAAGGAAATATTGAGCGTGTAACTGAGATTAGTAATGTGTAGAATTTGATATAATGGCCGTAATAAACAACAGCGAGCATATTAGTCGCATCGCGTCGCGTCGATAATCAGTTTAAATGGTGCTCACAAGTTCACAGCTCATAGAAGTCGGTTCGTTCGTTCGTTCGTTCGTTCGTACGTCGGATGATAATTTAATGCAGATTGAATCGCGTCCAGCTGGCCCTAGCGGTAATTCACCGGTTCAAGCCGAGACCGATCATAATATAATGGCACGCCGACCGCACCCTCCGCACCCCTCACTCCGATCATTTGTACCCTGATTTATGAGTGAACGGAACAAGAACGTGTTGAACGTTGTTTGGCCGCACTCCAAACTCCGCGCAAAGAAAATGCATTTGGAAAACTTTTACACACAACTTTATCCCGACACAGATAAAAGAGGGGCGACGATGTTACGAACATATCTCATGCTCTTTATCATATAACGTTATTCGAGTTTTTTAACGGTATCCGGACAATAGGTCGACATGGACAAAATTCCGACATGGACAAAATTCCGACATGGATAAAATTCCAACATGGACAAAGGACCGTTATGGAAAAAAATCCAACATGCACAAAATTCCAACATGGACAAAAGGCCGACATAGATGAAATGACACGTTAGAAAGTCTAGTGTAGGTCACTGTAGATTTTAACTCGCCGTGCGAATTACCGAAGAAGCTAAAGAATTCGGTCGTGTGTCTGTAGCATTCTCGGATCATAAAATTTCCTAAACTAAAAGTATTTGTCTTGAATTTGCCCTGAATCCAAAAATATATATAATTGGATGTTAGTAGTCCGCTCGTAAGACTCTTCTGAAGGTACCGGACCGATTCACACCAAATTTGGTACACATATTATTTGACATCCCATTTGAATCCGTTCGCAGTTGAAATCTAATCGCCCTTATACTTCTAGAGTTATTGGGCCCTAAATTTTTGAGCCTCCCTTAATACTGCCCTTATAAAAATAACTAACTAACCCAAAAATTCTACTAATAATTCTAAGATATATTATCTTTACAGGATTTTTTCATTTTGTTAACCCAAACGCCATTAAAAATTAAATAGTATAATTTAGAATTTTAATTATGCACTAAAAATGAATTTTAATTAAAATAATTTAGAAAAAATCTATAACTTTTTTCAAATTGTTAACCAAAAGGCTATAATAATTAAAAGCCGCTGCTCGGATCGCATATATTACTTATAAAGCGAGCTGAACGCATAGGTGCGTTGTACCTAAGCTTGTATATAACCATTGGCCAATTAGTACAATTTGTTAGTTTGCTGAATACCTTTTAGTTGAATTAAGGCCCTAATTGGCGTTATATGGATATTAAATGACGATATTTATCTATTTATAGACATGTATTTATAGTTATAATGAAATACACTGGTTCATTTTAGGCTACCCAAAAATAAAGTGCAATTAGAGTGTTCAATATTCGCTATGCACAATGAAATATGAATTATTGACATGTTCTCAGCATATATGTATACACACGTGATCCAACGCACCTATGAGTCCAGCTCGCCTTATAAGTAATATATGCGATGCGAGCAGCGGTTTCTAATTAAAATGGCCTTTTGGTCAACAATTTGAAAAAATGTTATAGAAACAAGAATCGGCAAGCCCAATCGCAATAAGTACAATACTAAAAGCGATAGCAATTCATTATTGGAATATATTCAAATTATTGTTTTATACAATAATGTATGAATATACGACGAGTCTTTAAAATTTGGTTTATGTTTGTGTCTTGAATGTTTGATGACATTTCTTCTGCATTTAACATAAAATAAATGCATTTCTGAGTTTACGCATATAATTCTAAATCATCGACATTATACTCACATTGTCCCCAATCTAACCAATTATGATCCCGAGATTAATTTATTCCTGTACCATAACAGTTTTAATTTCCATAACCCCACATTTAAAATTGCACACATAGGTAACGTTAATATTGTTCGTGTCGTGATTAACCAAGGTTATTGGAAATTATTTGATGAACATTCCCTAATTTTATTAATAAATACACAGAAGCAAACAGTTTATACATTGGAAAATATAACCAAAAAAATCTGTCACATAACTTCTTCATTTCACTAACAGATGGAGATCAATGTCTGTTATGTTTCAAAATATATTTATATTATTTGTTTAAGCCTATGATCTCACAATTTGAAAAAACTTCAATGATATAAAATATCTTAGAATTTCTAGTAGAAAATTCTAAAAAAATTAAATATTGACTAAGGCCAGTATTTAGGAGGGTTCCAAATTTTGAGGGCCTATAACGCCGGCCCTGTACTGACGATTGGATTTAAAATGCAACGGGAACTTCACGGGCATGGAAATTATATGTATATTAAATTTTATTAAAATCGGCCCGACCGAGCGAGCGAGATACATACATTCAAGTATATGAGTTATATATATTTTTGGAATCAAGGCGAAAATACAAGAGCTTCTTGTTAAGATTTTTTTTCGATCCGGGCATGTTACAGACACACGACCAATCACTATAGCTCTTTTGTACATTCTGTACGGCGAGCTAAAAAGTAAGTAAGAATGGGGGTAGTTGGATCAACAAATATTGAAGTCAGTCCTGTGAAAGTGGAGTAGACGCTAGACGGTCCGTGAACCGGTTATGTATGTAGTGGAACTACCCACAACGAACGGCGACAGAGAACGCATTGCGCAACGTTAACATCGTAAAGAAAACTTTATTGTTCTTGTTTAAAGTTTTGTAAACAGTCGCAAGAACAAATTTGCATGGATGAAACAATCGCATTTTATATTCTTGTAAGTTTTGTTTGGTTGTTGCTTCTATCAGGCGTACTTTCCAACAAAGTTTACCCTATAAATATAGTTGAACCTCTCCTACACCGAACAAATAAGGAAATGTGGAGTGACCTGCACTCGACCTTCTTACACATATATAGATATCCCAAACAAAGTGTCCATTACCCCACAGTAATTGTACTATTTAGATTATTATTTTTATAAGAGCAATATTATGGGGGGCTTTAAATTTTGGGGCCCTATAATTCGGGTAGTATAGAGGCGATTAGATTTAAACTGTGAACAGATTCAAATGGGATGCCAAATAATATGTGTACCAAATTTGGTTCAAATCGCTTCAATACCTTCAGAGGAGTAGAGGGCACAAATTTGGTCTTACGAGCGAGCGACGACTAACATATATACATTTTTGGAATCAGGGCGATGAGACAAATTTATGTCTTTTATTCCTCTGAAGGTACCGGAGCGATTTACAACCAAATTTGGTACACACCCGAGCTAAGGCCCCAACATTTGGAGCATCTGATTTGAATACTTGCACATTCCTTATAACAAGTCCTCGATAGTATAGTGGTCAGTATCCCCGCCTGTCACGCGGGAGACCGGGGTTCGATTCCCCGTCGGGGAGGCATTGTTTTGATTTACACTAAATTTGCTATACATATTTATTTGGAAACCTATTTGAATCCATTCGCAGTTTAAATCCAATCACCCGTATACTTCCCGACTTATAGTTCCCCAAAATTTGAAGCACCCCTTAATAGTGCCCTTAGAAAAATAATTTAAACACCCAGTTCTACTAATAATTATAAGACTTTTTATATCTATAACATTTTTCCAAGGCCATAATAATTAAAAACCGCTGCTCGCATATTAGGCCGGCGGACTCATAGATATTTTCTGGCATAGCTATATTTGAAGCCCCCCTTAGTACTGCCCTTATAAAAATAATTTAAACCCCCAAACATTCTACTAATAATTCTAAGATAAATTATGTCTACAAGATTTTTTCATATTGTTAACCCAAAGGCCATAAAAAAATTATTAAATATTATAATTTTGAATTTAAAAATATGCATTAAAATTTCTTATTTATCACATTTATAACATTTTTTTCATATTATTAACCAAAAGGCCATAATAATTAATAACCGCTGCTCGCATTGCATATATTACTATAAGGCGAGCTGGACGCATAGGTGCGTTGTACCTAAGCTTGTTTTTGTTAATTCTCGAGTTTGAAAAATGTTATGATTTAAATACTTACTTTCGTATAAAAGAAAATAAAAAGCATCGTTACCCTAGCCGAGCAGCGGTTGTGTTTGAAATCTGTTGGGCTAATAAAATAACAACCGCAGGGAATGAGTGTATACAACAAAGAGGGAGTGTTTTATTTAAAATATATGCCATGTAGATGAGATAAGAAAGACAGGAATGCATTTATGTAACGTTGGTTGCAGTATGTGCAGGCGTGAAATGACAAATATCTCAAAAAATGTATCGTTCCAGCCACAAAACAATCTAAGAAACGTTAGAAAGTTTTTCTCATTTGCAGTATTTTCTTGAGCTGATCTAATCGCAAGTGGCTAGCGTTTTATATAATAAAACAAGGAACTAGTGTACAGAAACTATCTAGTAACGCACATGCGCTTCGTGTACCGCAGTGTTTCACTCGCATTAAAAATAACGAGGCGTCCGTATCACCGAACGCAGGACAGGCGACCAGTCGCCCGTGAAAAATTGTTTGTTACTGGCTTACGGGAAACTCAAGTGCTGACTGCAGCTTTGAGGGGCTTCGGAACTTGATTCAAGGACCATGACCATGAAAGATGATTTATTGCTGACTATGTATATTATACTTATAGCATTATTAACGAATCTAGCCGATGCTTATATTGTTTTTTAAGACCATCCAACAGGTTTATTAGTTCGAGAAAATGCCTCTCTGCTCTGGGGTAGTTCTATCAACCTCGTATACAATTATTTGTATTTTTTGTATAATTGACAATGAAACGTCGAAAACAGACTTTGTAATGAATAATCTAATGTGCAGCCACCAATGTCTTCAGCTCACCGTATATTATATTTGGAGCTTTATGTAGGGAACATTTTTTATAAGGAAGGAAAACCTAATTATATTTTTGAAAATATAGTAGAGATAAACCAGAATATGTGCTAGGCACCAATGCTTTAAGCTCGCCGTATTATTTATTTAGTGGATGTTTTAAATGTTCTTTTTTTTTTAATCCACTAATCTTTTTTGAAAATATAAAATGACAAGCTTAGGTACAACGCACCTATGCGTCCAGCTCGCCTTATAAGTAAAATATGCGATGCGAACAGTGGTTTTAATTATTATGGCCTTTTGGTTAACAATTTGAAAAAATGTTATAGATATAAAAATTCTTACAATTTTTTGTAGATTATTTTAATAAAAACAAATTTTTCTTAGTGCATATTTTAAAATACAAAATTATAATATTTAATAATTCTTTACGGCCTTTGGGTAAATAATATGAATAAATCTTGTAAATATAAAATATCTTAGAATTATGAGTAAAATTTTTGGGTTTTTAAATTATTTTTATAAGGGCAATATCAAGGGGGGCTCCAAATTTTGGGGCCCTCTAACTCGGGAAGTATACCAGTGGTTGGATTTAAACTGCGAGCGAATTCAAATTTGATGCCAAGTTACATGTGTACCAATTTTGGTGTGAATCGCTCCGGTACCTTCAAAGGAGTAATGTAATATATTACGAGACAAGCAATTATTTATCCGAGAATACTACAGACACACGACCGACTGCTTTATCTTCTTCGGTACTTCGTACGGCGAGCTAAAAACCTTATAAATATTTAAAAATGCAGTTAAAAAATAAATTATATTTTTAATTTCAATATATATATATATTTTTTAGCTTTTGGGCTGGCAATTTAAAGAAAATTACTTAACATAAAATATCTTAGAATTCTTTATAGAATTTTTCAGTAATTTTAAATTTTTCCTAAGAGCAGTATTAAGGGGGGTTACAAATTTTGGGGCCTTATAACTCCGGACCTGTACAGACGATTGAATTTAAAATGCAGCAGGAGCTTCTTGGACATTAAAATTATAAGTATACCAAATTTCGTTAAAATCGGCCCGGTGCCTTCAGAGGAGTTGGTCTTACGAGCAATCAAGTGAACGAGCGTTATATATATTTTTATAATTAGGGTGAGGAGACAAGCACTTTTAGTTAAGAAACATTTGTGACAGACACACGACGAAATACTATCGTACGACGAGCTAAATATGACAGGAAGAGGTTAGGTTTCTGTCCCGTCACATATGTAATAAACAAAATTTTTGTTTTTAATTTTTGTCGAACAAATGTTTTGGATCATGTCAAAAATTAATGCGCTATCTAAATTATTTGTAATAAACAGCAGAAGAAAACCAGATTCACTCGACTCAATTAATTATTGTGGAATAAAACTACATTAATCTGTTATTAACTGAGGCATACATTCAAGTAGGATATAAACTGGTACACTGGAGGAAACTAGTGAAAATACTGACAGTTCGAGTCGAGTACCAAGTTTTCTTCATGCTGCGAAAAATGGTATAAAAAACTACCTATCGGATTTCAAGAAAGGTAACATACTTTATTCATACAAGCGCATACTATATTCCTACGAATAAATCGATTGCATTTGCATTTTCATATTTATTCAAATATTGAAGTTTAAATATATTTTTAAAAATAAAACGCTTTGTGGTTAACTAAAGTTGGCATCTATAGCAAAGTTGGTTCGATGATTCTGTTTGCTTCGCCACGAATTGCATTTTTACTAGTGATGGGGAGAATCGAATACTCGGTATTCGAGTACTTGCATGAATCGAATACTTATCCGAGTACTTGAGTATTCCGATGAATCCAACAAAGTACAGCGGAATCGGATAGATTGAGTATGCACGGCGAGATGCGTACTCAATGTAGTATACGATATTCAACCGAGTATAAAATGTATTCGAATACGTACGAGTACGAGTACTAGCAATGGTTCGAATACTCAGAGACTTGTACTCGAGTACAGCGAATACTTTCAAGAATCAAGTACATATCTATTCTTTGTACTCAAGTACCCCGTCACTAATTTGTATAGGCCAATTAGCAATTGCATATTAAATATTGAATTTATTTTACGCTTGCATTTATATTAACTAATTTCTGAATTTTCAATTCTCTACCAATGCCTCCAGCTCGTCGTGTAATCAATTTGGTGGAATATATTTATTTATTACGAATTTATATAGGTAACATTTTTTAACCACTTCTAATTGAGACAATCAATTTTAAATCATTATTTTATTGAAGATTAAAATTACATAATTATAAGATATTTAATAACCTTTAAATTCATAATTGAATAATATATTATAAATTTAAAATATACATTTTTCAAATTATTTTGATAAACCAATAAAAAACAAGCATTGGTACATGTCTTCAGCTCGCCTTAAAATGTATTGTTCTATTTTTTGATGAACTCTAATAATAATTTGTATCTTTAATAATTTCGGGATTTTCAATTCTCCATCACGGAATTTTAAAATAAAACTGTAATATACACTAGTATAGGTACCAATGCCTCCAGCTCCTCATGATATTTATTTGGTGGAATATATTTATTTATTACGAATTTATATAGATAACATTTTTCTACCCACTTCTAATAGAGAAAATTAATTTATAACAATTAATTGTATTAAAATTTAAAATTTATTATTTTAAGCTATATTATTAATTTAAATTTTTTTATTCATTTTTCGGATTATTTTGAAAAACCAATAAAAAACAAGCATTGGTACATGCCTTCAGCTCGCCTTACAAATGTTTGTACATTTTATTGATAAACTAATAATAATTTTTAGTTTTAATAATTTTTAATGGTCATTGGGTTCGCAATATGAAGAAATATCTTCTTAAAATGTTCATTATTAAATTTTTCTTTAAGGGCAGTAATAAGGAGGGCTCCAAAACACTAGCTTAGGTACCAATGCCTCCAGCTCGTCATGTAAACTATTTTTTTATTGAATTTGTGTAGAAAACATTTTTCTAACCAATTTATTACCACTGTTTTTATAGAAGATTAAAATTTCAAAATTATAATTTTAAATGACATATTTAATGGCTTTTAAATTAAAAATTTAGAAATAAATTATTAATTTAAATAGTCTTATACATATTTCAGATTAATTTGATAAACCAATAAGCATTGGTACAGGCCTTCAGGTCGACTTACAAATTATTGTAGATTTTTTAAGCTTGCCGTACGAAGTACCGAAGAAGCTAAAGCATTCAGTCGTGTCTCTGTAGCAATCTCAGATCAAAAAATGTACTTAACTTAAATATATATAACTTATATACTTGGATGTTAGTCGTCGCTCACTCGTAAGATCAAATTTGTGTCCAATACCCTTCTGAAGGCACCAATATAATACTTGGCATCTCATTTGAATCCACTCGCAGTTTAAATCCAATTGCCTGTATATATCCCGAGTTACAGGGCCCCAAATACTGCCCTTATAAAAATAATTTAAACACCCAAATATTTTATTAAAAATTTTAAGATATTTTATATCTAGATTTTTTCATATTGTTAACTCAAAGGCCATACAAAATTATTAAATATTAGAATTTTGAATTTTAAAATATGCACTAAAAATAGTTTTTTTATCAAAATAATCTACAAAAAATTATAAGACTTTTTATATCTATAACATATTTTCAAATTGTTAACCTAAAACGCATAATAATGAAATACCGCTCATCGCATCGCATATATTACTTATTAGGCGAGCAGGACTCATAGGTGCGTTGGACCTAAGCTTGTTCTTCACAAATAATTCATAATTTCACATGTTTGCTTTCAATATTAATTGGCATAAAATGAACAAAACTTCAAAATTGTTTTAGAACTTGTGTTGGTTGTAATGTAAGTACAGTTGTCTTTATCATTTATAGATATTGTTAATAAAGTAATGCAATCGCGCCAAAATGCGAACAGTACTTTAATGATGGTAGGCCCAAATTATCGCGTAGGTAAGAAAATTGGAAACGGAAATTTTGGTGAACTTAGACTTGGCAAAAATATATATAACAATGAGCACGTAGCTATTAAAATGGAACCTGTTAAGGCCAAAGTGCCGCAATTAGCGTTAGAATATAATTTTTATAAAATGCTTGGGAACAACGATGGCATACCAAAAATATTTCATTTAGGGACATACGGCACCAAGTACAACGCCCTAGTCATGGAGCTCCTTGGCCCTTCCCTAGAAGATCTATTTTCCCAATGCAGAAGAAAATTCAGTTTAAAGACAATTCTACAAATTGTAGACCAATTACTCATTCGGATTGAATTCGTTCACAGCAAATGTATCATGTACCGAGACGTAAAGCCAGAAAACTTCCTAGTTGGTACAGCAAAATCCAAAAAGGACCACATTATTTATATTGTGGACTTTGGATTAGCGAAGGAATATATGGATTCTGACACCAAAAAGCATATTCCTTATCGGGAGCACAAATCCTTAACTGGTACCGCTAGGTACATGAGTATAAACACTCATTTAGGGAAGGAGCAATCACGGCGAGATGATATGGAGGCATTAGGGCATATGTTCCTCTACTTCCTGCGAGGGTCTTTGCCGTGGCAAGGACTTAAAGCTGATACCCTTAAGGAAAGATACCAGAAAATTGGGGATTGCAAGAAAAGCACTCCAATAGAAGTACTCTGCGATGGCTTTCCAGAAGAATTTTCACATTACATGCATTATGTAAGGAAAATGGATTTTTTTGAGGAGCCCAATTATGAGCATTTGAAGAAACTGTTTAGGGATCTTTACATAAGGAGGGGTTATCAAAATGATGAGGCGTTTGATTGGTCAGGTACGATAAGGTATAACGAAGGGAGGTCACACATTGGAATTGAGAATTTGTTTGCAATTTGCCATTTTCTTCATTCGGCATTGATTTCGCTCAATTTCAGCGAATTCCTCAATTCGTACGGTGTGTACTCTCCTCGAATGTATTCGATGATTTTACAATAATATTAAATTTGCTCATTCTATTGTAGACAACTTAGATACAAGTTCGAGGCTCCGCCAAAACAGGTACGTTATAATTGTTTTACATTTTAATGATTGCTAAGTTATTTGTACGATATTTGGCAGATTTATCACTTTCAATTTGACTAAATACTGCTCGCTAATACACAAGCTTTAGCAAAAAAGAAATATGTCGTCATTGGAAAATTGCCAAGGTAGTTTATTTTTTAATATTAGAGTTATTTTATTATGGAAACGATCGTGGCGATCAAAACTATTGATTAGGTCTATTAAAATGATAAACATTTGCTCAGGAACTATTTTGAAACAGAGGGGGGGGGAATTCATATATTATACGTATATCTATATAATATACAATTATTTATTTATTTTTGAAGCTCTTATGGAATTTTTTAAAGGGGGCTGAGTCTCTACCGCTGAAATTATCAAAGCGGGCAAAAGCCCACACTACCCCTTCTGTTTCGGTGCCTCTGTGATAAAATTCGAATGTATATATATATGATACGGTTAATATAATAAATTCAGTTTATATTAATAATAATCAACTTCCGCATCTGTTGCTAATATAAATAATAAATTATAATAACTATATTTACCGGTAATTATTAATAATTACTTGTGTACAATTAATAAAATTATTTTTAGCTCGCACAAGTAAAAAGTGCTAATCGGTCGTGTGTCTGTAACATTTTCGGGACAAAAAGTGATTGTCTCGTCGCCCTGAATCCAAAAATATATATAACTTATATTATTGCTCGCTCGTAAGACCAAATTTGTGCCCTCTACTCCTCTGAAGGTACCGAAGCGATTTACACCAAATTTGCTACACATATTATTTAATATAACATTTGAATCCATTCGCAGTTTAAATCCAATCAGTTATAGGGCCCCCCTTAATACTGTCCTTAGAAATAATTAAAACATGCAAAAATTCTACTCGTAATTCTAAGATATTTTATGTCTGCAAGATTTTTGCATATTTATTACTCAAAAACTCATAAAAAAAAATTAAAACTATAATTATGAATATGTAACTTTGCACTAATTTTTTTTTTTTTAGTAAATCAAAAATCTACAAAAAAAATGTTGGTCCTATTATATAAAAAACATATTTTCAAATTGTGAACCCATAGACCATTTACCGTCCCTTTAATACTGCCCTTAGAAAATAAATTAGAACACCAAAAAATTGTAAGATATTTTATATCTACAATATTTCCTCATATTGGTAACGGCCCCAAAATTTAAAGCCCCCTTTAATACTGCCCTTAGATAATAAAGTAAAGCATCAAAAAATTCTACAAGAAATTCTAAGATATTTTATATCTACAATATTATCTGACCTAAAGGTCATAATAAATATTAAATATTATAATTACAAATTTTATAATTAACAATTTTTTTTTATATTATTATATCAATATAATCTACAAAAAATTGCAAGACTTTTAGTATCTATTACTTTTTATAAAATTGTTAACCAAAAAGCCATAATAATTAAAAACCGCTACTCGCATCGCATATATTACTTATTACTTATTAGGCGAGCAGGACGCAGAGGTGCGTTAGACTAGTTTTCTACTATTTATGCACAAATTTAACCTAACCTAACCAACGGAAAACAGGGTACGAAATGAGCATAATATTTTCCACTCCTTTCCTTACATTTACCGAAGATTGTAATGAATTATTAATAAGTACCGGTTAATGTGATTAATTCCCACAAATTAATATATTCGGTTATTATTGTTTGTAAACTTAAACATACTTTTAATTAAAATATATAGGATATAGGATTAATTAGATTTTATTTAATTTACAACCAATTTTGATTTAAAACGATCTAACTACTATTGATTTCGATTCGTGATTACTAATTGGAACGCTGTGAATACACCTAAAGTCAATTAATGGTTTGAAACTGTTGTTTTTGTGAATTATTGTACTGAAACAAAAAACATTTGGAGCGAGCTCTTTGTTTTTTATTTTGTTAACGACAATTGAAATCTAAAATGAAAATCATTTGATGTTAAATGTGCAATCGAGTCCCCTCGATGTATACGATATATCTGGTGCTGAAATCTAAATAGAGTGTTTTAATTCCGATACAGTTCGAAAGATAATTCAAAAATATCCATTACATGGAATTAATATCGGTAATGAAACGTTAACAGCGAGACTGGAACGTAGCACAATGCAATCGTACCATTTCCAAACCATTTAATTCTGTAATAAGTCGGACACGCTACTACGAACCCTGCAGATAAATTCGAAACGAGTTTCTTGCACTACTGACGATTGCAAATGTATAATTTATTGCTTTCAAATAATTCGAATGAAATACGTTGAGGGCACATTTTACAATAAAGAATGCGATCAAAATTGTCTTGGAGGGATACAGCACATTATTTGGGAATTGTAAATTATATATTTTGCCATTTTCTTTGATATACAAAATTCAGTAATTGATATAATGGTATCTTGAAATAAATAAATAAATAAGAAAGAGGCTTTTGATAATGATCCAATTGGGTGTGGAATAATTTAGTGCGTGAACATTCCGTAAATAATGGTGTAACGTTTCAGTTCGAGAAAAGGAAGCAGCCCCACCAATGCCGGGTTACATGACTCATCCAAGAGACTCATCTGATATTTATAACATCGCTGGAGGGAGGCCTATATGCCGTATGAATCATTCCAAGGGCGATCGTGATCGCTTCGCACTGAGCGTGCAACAGGAGGGAGGAATCATATCACTCATATCTACTACTTGAAGAAACTACTTTATTTTTCCCTTTATATTTATGATACACTTATATCTTTATATATTTTTGTTTTCTATGTATAAACAATTTATAAAATTATATTAAATACGTTGTATTATATTTTACAAACTAATTTGCCATTACATTTTTAATTGTTATGGAAAATTAATATTTCACAAACAAATTAAACAGAAAAACATACAAATGTGTACTCTATATTGCTTAACTCTATTGTGTAACCAGTTAGGAAATGCCTCGTTATGTGTAAGTTTCACAAAATCAGAGCTGAGCAAAATCAATTACTAGTGGAATTTAATTCGTAATTCGCAACTCAACTTAGAAATTATTTCGATAATTCACAATTAATTGAATTCAAAATTAATTGAAACCTTTTTGACAATTACAAGTCTTTTCGGTGAAATTGTGTTATAAGTTCTGTTATAATTCAAAAGGAATTAAAGCCTTTTTACTATTTCAACCTTTTATGTGATTTTGTATTATAAATCAATCACAAGCAATTAAAGTCAATTTAATATTAATCTATTAAGTGAAGCCCTTTTTGTGGGATTGCAGCTTCTTTGAGGGTTTGAAGTCTTTTTGAGGAATTCGCGTCTTTTTAAGGGTTTGAAGCCCTTTTTGGCCAATTCAATGTTTTTAACAATTATATATTTCGATAGTTTGAAGCCTTATTAAGAGTTTGAAGCATCTTTGAGCGATTTAAGCCATTTTGGGGGGAATAAAGCTTTTTTGAGAGTTTGAAGTCATTTTCAGGGCTTGAAGCCATTTTGAGTGCTTAAAGCATTAGATTAATTCATAAATTTAATCCAATTTTTTGAAATGAATTCAATTGCATACCCTAAAATTCTTATAATCAAAAGGGCTTCAATTAAATTGAATTTAAGGACGTTTCTAATTCCATCTGTGCATTTCTGCCAAACGAAATGATACCGATTTGCATAAAGTTTGGTAAACAATTAATTTCAATGTCGAAGAAGTTCCCGTTGCATTTCAGATTCAATCGTCTTTATACGCCCAGAGTTATAGGGGCCTAAAATTTAGAACCTTCCACAATTATGCCCTAAGACAATTTTAAATTGATTTATATGAACATGAGCTTAGAGGCTATTTATAATCTTTAAATTTAAATAATAATATATTTTTTTAATTACCTCAAAAAATCGGTTGTGGCCAGCAAAAGACTCGTATACGTTATGTATTATTTTTTGTTTATTAACAACTGATGACAATAGAATAATATTAAATTATTAGAGTCCATTTTGTTTCACTGTCAAAATGTTCATACGATTTATTAATAATAATTATAATCCCCATACATGCGTATCTATGCAAAACAGAAATAAGAACATTTAAGATTTTCCGTAGCAATATTCTCGTAACTGGTATAGTTTTTGAAGAAACTTTTCAAATTAAAGTTGTGGGTAATATTAATATCTTTAATGTAATTTTTTTTCCATAAGTGCAGCCGTCTAGTGATATTAGTGAAAGGACAATAGGAGTGCATTTCCGGTTTGAATATTTGTTTCAAAAATAGGAGGTGCACATCTAGACCATATGCAATATATTACTTATAATTTATTCAGACGTGCGAATAATATAAATGTTCAAAAGAAAGGAGAATCGGGAAAGTCAGATGTAAACCAAAGGAAAAATCAATTTTCCTGTCACAAAACAACGCACAAACACCCAATTTTATTCGAACTATTTACAATTTGCGGTTGGTTCGTTTCCGAGATGACAACTTGCGCCATTTATAACCGCACGCTCGTGACTTGGAGCTCGCTCGGTTTTCGGTTCTCGGTTCTCTCACTGCGTTCCCGTGAAACCGTATATTCTAGTCGGTTAATTTTCTAACAGCCATTTATCAATACATTGTCCGCAAACAAACTGTACTCGAAACAATCAATCATATTGTTAACAAGCGCTTGTCGCACCCAGCAAGTTACTACCTCACACTAATATATATATATATATATATATATATATATATATATATATATATATAAGCATAGGTACAGGGACCTATGCCTCCAACTCGCCTTGTAACTAATAAATGCAATGCACTCTCGCGTTTATTAAATAAAATATAATTGTTTTTAAATATTTGGTTGCATTGTTTAGGTTTCATTTTAAAAATGTGCTGGTCACATTTTTGCTAGCGAGCGGTTATTTTATAAGCAAGTATATATATTTTTTCTTCCTTTTTTTTGTAATATCTGGCCAGTACACTACTTTTAATCAGTAAGTCTCGTTTGATGGTGTTGTATTCACGCTTATCATTTTGTTTTTAGTGTAATTAAAAGCGCTTTGTACGAACGGAATACTGTTGTACGAAAGAACGAACGAACGAATGAACGAACGAACTAAGGTTTTCTGATATTTTCAGAATCCTTTGTTAATTGCCGCGCAATACGACACGCTTGAAAGGCACCCTACAAACATTGTTTTTTTTTTACTCTCTTATACGAATGTATATAAGGAAGTATTGTAATCTCGAAAAATAAAACAATTTACTGTAGCATATCTTTCGCTTCTGGAAACCTAAATAATTACCGTCTTACGGGATAATGTAAAAAGAAATATATATATTTTATATCTATGAAAGAAAAAAACTTATTATTTAAATCGTTAGTACAAAATGAAATGATTACATTTATTTATTTAAATTAGTGATTCTTTCATCTTTTTCATTATTTTATTTGTAGTTTCAATGCTTATTTGTCAAATATCAAGTCTTGTGAACGAAACACGGTACTTGGATTCTTGCCAAATCTAGGCACCAATTTTTGCCTAGTGATATAGGGGAAAGAACAATGAATGCATGCACTTCCGGTGTGTATACTCTTTTCAACAAGCTTACAAGGCACATGTGCCTTCAGCTCGCCTTATAAATGGGTACATATTTAGATATATATATATATATATATATATATATATATATATATATATATATATATATATATATATATATATATATATATATCTTGTAATTTTTTGTACATTTTATTTATATATTCAAATTTAACAAGCTTAGGTTTAACGCACCTATGCGTCCAGCTCACCTTAAAAATAATATCCCACTTCGTGCTTTATATATTAATTTCTTTAATTATTATAGCTATTTGGTAAACAATCTGTAAAAATATTATAGATATAAAAGGTCTTAAAAATGTTTGAAACTGATTTTTGATTTTCACTTTTTTGTATTCTTCAATTTTATTTACAAATTGTTAATCATATGATTTAATTGAATTCATATTGCACAATGACTGTATTGTTATATTCTTGTTACAGATTTGAAAACATGTTTCTGTATTATTTATAAACAAGAGCTAGATTATTAATAAAACATCTTGGTAACAGTAACCCTGGTTACATAAAACAAATGCATGTCCACTCTTACAATAGCATGTACACTCTCAAATATGAGTATGTACACTCTCAAACAACTATTTTAATATATATTCAAGCTTAGGTACAACGCACCGATGCGTCCAGGTCGCATTTTTTTATGGCCCTTAGGTTAATAATATAAAAAATATAACTTAGAATATTTAGTAGAATTTTTAGGTGTTTTACTTATTTTTATAAGTGCAGTATTAAGGGGGACACTAAATTCTGGGGCCCTATAACTCTGGAAGTATACGAGCGACTAGATATAAACTGCGAGCAGATCCAAATGGGATGCCAAGTAATATTTGTAGCAAATTTGGTGTAAATCGCTCCGGTACTTTCAAAGGAGTAGAGGATACAAATTTGGTCGTACTAGCGAGGGAGCGACGACTAACATCCAAGTATATAAGTTATATATATATATATATATATATATATATATATATATATATATATATATATATATATATATATTTTGGTTCAGGGCGACGAGACAAACACTTTTTGTTATGGAAATGTTTTAATCCGAAGAATGCTACAGACACACGACCGATTACTTTAGCTTTTCTGTACTTTGTACACAATTTGTTCCACGTTCCAAAATACTAATAACAAGAAACTAAAACTTATATATTACATTTAATATCTCAAATTTATTTATAAGCAAATACACAAAATCCAGTATAAATGACATCATTTAAAACAGTAAACAAGCTTTGAAAGTAATCGCTTTGCATTAACCGGCCTAATGAAATAATTTATCCCAGCGTTCTTTCACTATCAACATCAAAAAAATGTGATTTATTTTTCACAAAATCATGTTATTTACGAATCGCGGCACGTTTTTGCTACAAACGAGCAATAACATTACATTTTTCAAATATACTGGAACATTAATGATGTGAACACTCATTTATATGTTTTAAACACATAAACTGCCTTTGGGTTAACAATATGAAAAAATCTTGTAGAAATAAAATATCTTAGAATTATTAGTAGAATTTTTGGGTGCTTTGATTATTTTTATAAGGGCAGTATTAAGGGGGGTTCCAAATTTTGGGGCTCTATAACTCGGGAAGTATACGGGCGATTGAATTTAAACTGCGAACGGATTCAAACAGGATGTTATCGATACAAAAAGTGGATGCCAAATAATATGTATACTAAATTTGGTGTGAATCGCTCTGGTACTTTCAGAGTAGAGGGCACATATTTGGTCCTATGAACGAGCGACGACTAACATCCAGTTATATATTTTTGTATTCAGGGCGACGAGACAAACACTTTTTGTTAATGAAATTTATTTATCCGAGAATGCTACAGCACATGAGCGAATGCATTAGCTGTTGTGTACTTCGTACGGCGAGCTAAAAAATGTTTCTACAAATGACAAGTGTTGTTTACATAATAAATAGGTGTCATCTGTTACATGACGGCGTATGTTCAGTTGATGTATGCCCGTAGCTACGTTTAGAAGCCTTTGTAATGGGGAGTAATCTCCGCAAACAGGCAACCTATTTAAATACAGATTATAGCTGACAACACATTGAATCAAAATTACAATGCAGTTCCCTGTTTATATGCGTACAAAATGTAATACTATAAAATGGAGCAAAACTATTTTCATATCAAAATGTAAACATAAATGAATCAAAGACCCATTCTTTTTCACTGTTAAAGTGCTCGTCTTGTTTATATCTCGTTCTCTGTCTAGCAACGGTTAATATCAATTAATTTCAGACTTATTACGAATAATATAAATAATTTTGTAAATTAGAAGCGTAGAAGCACCATACAATATATACAATATGGCATATTTTTAACTCGCCGTAAGAAGTACCGATGAAGCTAAAGCATTCGGTCGGGTGACTCATCGCCCTGTATCCAAAAATATATATAACTCCCCCAGTAGCACAACGATATAGTACCAATATTGTTTGCCATATTGGCGCAATGTGGTTTGGGTTAACATAGTACTAGATTACTACAATATTGTATTTCAATATTGGCAGAATATTGCAAACCAATATTGTATAAATATAACATCTCCATATTTACCCAATATGTAAATGAAATATTTATTCTATATTATATATTTTGATTTAAAAATATAATAAAAACTCAAAATTAATAATAAATATATTTAATAAAGTTTATTGCACATCAGAGATATAAAACATATACATATAGTGTTATAGTGTAAATATATAAAAATTGTTAATAAAAAAAAAATATAGTAAATATATTCACACATATATATATATATATATATATATATATATATATATATATATATATATATATATATATATATATATATATATTTAAATATATATATATATATATATATATATATATATATATATATATATATATATATATATATACATATATATATATATATATATATATATATATATATATATATATATATATATATATATTAGTACACTGTTATAAAATATAGAATTAGGGTTGGGCGATCTTTTCTTTCTTCCAACATTGCGATCCCTAGCCGTTGCCAGGTACATAGATCCTATTTTTGATATTTCATGTTCTGTCCCATGATAGATGCGATTGTGTATTGCTTTTGGATAAATGATAAGGAGACCAAGCTAAAGCAGATATAAATTGTTCAATTTACAAGTAATATATGACTTACCTTAATGTGTAAAATATGACATTCGATTTACGCATAAGATGATCAATATTGATTTCAATTTTAAACACGATAATACAAAATACCGCAAGATAACACGACCAAGAAAAGATACAATGAAGGAACCAAATTGAAACGAAAAAGTGACAGGCCCTATCCTATAGGATCATAGGAATTATTTAACAGTGGCGTGCTGTTTGTATCTATTCATCGTTTCTGACTTCCACTCGTCAAATGATAAAGTAGTTAGAAAGTTAAGCAAGAAAACAATATCAGAATTGGGTATTAAATGTAAATGTCTTGTTTGCGTTTTGAAAACCGACATAAAAAATATTCTTATTTAATAGCAGCAGGCTAAAAGTAATACGCCACTGTCATTCCCACTATGCATTGCAATGGAGCGCGCATGCGCGATGGTACATCATTTTGCCAATATTGGTATAATATGGTTTTTGACAGAAAATACAATATTGTTTTTCCCATATTGTATTGATATTGAAATCACTATCTTAAGATATGTATGATTTTTCGTAGCAGTTTTATCGTAGCTGGTACATTTTTTGAAGAAACTTTTCAAACAAAAGTTGTGCGAAATATTCATAGCTTTCATTATGAACATAACTATTTTTGCCATAAGGGCAGCCGTTCTAGTGATATTGGAGAAAGTACAAAAAATGCATAGAGTAAACATGCACTTCCGGTTTGAATATTCTTTTCAAAAATAGAAGGTTCACATTAAATCCATATGCAAGTCTTAAGTTTGAAGTTTCATAATTTTTCGTTGCACAGTTTCGGCTCTAGAGCGTTCACATACACACAGACACACAGATGTCACTCCGAAAATAGTCACATTCGATTCAGGGAATGTCCAACTATGTATATCCGTTGAAATCTCGAGTTCGAAATATTTCATGATTACCTACTAGAAAATTGTTGTTCGATATACATACTAAAAGTTCTTAAAAATAATATTTTATTTATATTGTACCAATATGTATATTCAATATTGGCAAATCAATATGTAACCCATATATCAAATCCATGGGAATCACAAACATCTTATTTACAATATTGGTATGAAATAGTTTTTGATTGAGAATACAATATTGTTTTTCCCATATTGGATCAATATTGAAATAATTTTTAGGAGTTAAATATTGACATACAATATATAACCAATATGGGTTTTCCATATGCCATATTTAGCCAAGATACAATATTTAACCAATATTTATACGATATACTTTTGACATATGGTGCTACTGGGGTCATATACTTGGATGTTAGTCGTCGCTCGCTCGTAAGACAAAATATTTTGCTCAACTCTTCTGAAGGTACCGAAGCGCTTTACACCAAATTTGCTACACATATTATTTAACATCATATTTGAATCCTTGCGCAGTTTAAATTCAATCGCCCCAATACTTCCCGAGTTATAGGGCCCCAAAATTTATAACCCCCTTTAATACTGTCCTTATAAAAATAATTAAAACACCCAAATATTTTACTAATAATTCCAAGATATTTTATGTCTACAAGATTTTTTTATATTGTTAACCCAAAGGCCATAAATAATTATTAAACATTTTAAAATATGCACAAAATTTTCTTTTATATCAAAATAAACTATAAAAAATGGTAAGACTATTTATATCAATAAAATTTTCAAATTAATAGTTAAAAACCGCTGCTCGCAACGCATATATTACTAATAAGGCGAGCTGGACGCAAAGGTGCGTTGTACCTAAGCTAGTTTTTATCAAAATATTCTACAAAAAATTGTAAGACTTCTTATATCTATAACTTTTTCAAATTAATAATTAAAAGCCGCTGCTCGCAACGCATATATTACTAATAAGGCGAGCTGGACGCATAGGTGCGTTGTACCTAAGCTTGTTTTTAAATCAAAATAATCTACTAAAAATTGTAAGACTTTCATAATAAAAAAAAAACCGCGGCTCGCAACGTACATATATATTTCTAATAAGGCGAGCTGGACGCATAGGTGCGTTGTACCTAAGCTTGTTTAACAACGAAATTTTATTAGTGTAGTTGTTAATTGGTATAATCCAAAAAAATATTCATTTATTAATATAATAATACAGATATAGTAATACAATTTCGTTGTAAAAAAATATGCCATATGCCGTAGATACTGTATGGTTGCAAAATTATTTATATAAGTCTTAATAAGTCTGAGATCAATAGATATTAACCGTTGATAGACAGAGTACGAGATATACACAAGACCTAAATCCAAATTGGTTCAAGTAAATCTTTTTCTCAGCGTATATCAACAACACAACCGAATATTTATTTTGACAATCACGAAATCCCTAGATATTGAATATATCCGAGAAACAAAGTCGGTATAATCAAGATTTGGGAAAACAGGCGTTAATAATGTAGAAAGGAAAGCATCTGCGTCATCTACATTTCGTCATTGTGATTCAGGAACGATTCAACTCGGTAATATTTACTTTCCGACGAGACGAGACATGTCTATTTATTCGTCATCGTTAACAGTGAACGAGCGGGAGAACTAGAATGGTTTTGCTAGTAGTAGGTTTGCGTGTGTTTGTGTGAGATACGATCAGAGTTCTGAAGTTCAGCGTTCAGCAACGGTGTATTCCCGTAGGAGGGAGGCATCGGCATCCGCATCCACCAATAAGCATTTACCTTTCAGGACGCGGTGCCAGCAACCAGCATAGCAATGGGACAATGCGGCCCCGTCACGTTTATATTGTGCCTGCGATGATGTGCGAACACGTTGATTTCAAACGCTATTCATTTGGGACCACTATCGAAACGGATAAAAGTCATATTACATTTGCTTCCTTTTTACTCTCTTATACGATAGTATCTTCGTACATGAGATAATAACGGAAATACACGATGTTTTAAATATGACAACCCTGGCACAAAGTAACGGTTATCAAAGAACAGTATTGATTGATAGCTCGTATGAAAGATGAGTAATCTTGAAATCTGAGCATTCCAATAGATATTACAAATTAATCAGCCATGAAACCCGAATTACTCGCTAGGCGCGTCATCCTATTGTCCACAGTGCCTCGGCTCATAGTACAGTTTAGTTGTGGGGGGAGAACATACCGGAAATTAGAACGCACACAACATCTCTGGCATTCCGTGTTGTGTCTCACACACATGCATACACATACACTAGGACCTCTAACCTACCCTTACATCACGTAATGTGCCGCTGGCCGTAGATCGAAATGTCAATCAGTGGAATCCGGACAGAATTGAATTAAACACATTCGAGCGACAGTCTTGAAATTTATATATACATACATATATATATATATATATATATATATATATATATATATATATATATATATATATATATATATATATATATATATATATATATATATATATATATATATATATATATATATATATATATATATATATATATATATATATATACTGAAAATATCAATTTTTTGACTATTTTCTCAATGTCTATGTTTGTGAACGCTCTATAGCCTATACCGTGCAACTTAAAATTATGATGTCTTGAATTTAAGATGTGAATACCCCAGAATAGAAAACCTCCTATTTTGAAAAGGTTATTTCAACCGGATGAGCTCGTTCACTCGTCTATCTAGGCAATGGCTTCATTTACAGAAAAACTTATAGATATAAAATCTCAAGATATTCGAATTTTCAACAGCTTTTATTTCAAGAGTTTTTTTTCTAAATCGTACTATTCTTCTAAAAAATTCTATAAAATCATACTTATAACTATTACTGGCATTTCTTTGTTTATGTCTAAATGAATGTCAATCAAGCTTAGGTACAATGCGCCTATGCGTCCGGCTCGCCTTATAAGTAATATATGCGATGCGAGCAGCTGTTTTTAATTATTATGCCTTTTGGTTAAAAATTTGAAAAAAATTTATAGATATGAAAAGTCCTACAATTTTATGTAGATTATTTTGATATAAAAACAAGCTTAGGTCCAACGCACCTATGCGTCCAGCTCGCCTTATAAGTAATATATGCGATGCAAACAGCGGTTTTTAATTATTATCGCCTTTTAACTAACAATTTAAAAAAATCTTATAGATATATAAAAGTTTTAGAATTTTTTGTATTAATTTTGATAAAAAAACAAGCTTAAGTACAACGCACCTATGCGTCCAGCTCGCCTTATAAGTAATATATGCGATGCGAGCAGCGGTTTTTAATTATTATAGCCTTTTGTTTACCAATTTGAAAAAATGTTATAGTTATAAAAAGTATTACAATTGTAGATTATTTTAATAAAAAAAATTTAGTGCATATTTTAAAATTCAAAATTATAATATGTAATAATTTCTTATGGTCTTTGGGTTAACAATATGAAAAAATCTTGTGGACATAAACTCCCTTAGAATTATTAGTAGAGTTTTGGGTGTTTTAATTATTTTTATAAGGACAGTATTAAAGGGGGTTTCACATTTTGGGGAAATTCGTTTTTATTAATTGGTTAGCTGTGAATACACTTCGTACGATTTGCTTAGCGTTCCGGTTACAAAGCTATATGGATTGGTGAGGAGTGGACTTTATTCTGTATATGATATGGGTACATGGTGCTCCGAGGTGAACGACGAGTAATTTTAATAGAATGCATTTTCACCGGGTTCTGTGGGGGAAAGTAATCGCTGTAGCCGTAGGTTTACGCGGACTTGGTACACACTAATTCTTACGTAATTTACAGTGCCACAGAAATTATAACTTTAATAAACGTTTGAAATATAAGCGAAATCCCCACTGCGTTACTTAAAAACGCTAAGTGCTTTTAAGTTATTAGTCTCGTAAATTTAATGACCTGAATATAATTACAAATGTGAGTGTAACTCATAGCTAACTGTATACGAAAGCGGTTTTATTTATTTTTTATTTTTTCAAAGCTTAACACAATACGTGTAAATTGGGATCCGCCTGTGTTACTACATGCATAATATATACGAATGCTTTTAATGGAAGCGCAGGCAGGCTCTCTCTTTGCATGATTAAAATTTTTGTTACACAAAAACATTCACATAGTATTTCATTCTCTTTGTAAACAAGCTTAGGTACAATGCACCTATGCGCCCAGCTCGCCTTATAAGTAGTATATGCGATGCGAGCAGCGGTTTTTAGCTCGCCGTACGTAGTACCGAAGTTGCTTAAGAATTCGGTCGTGTGTCTGTAGCATTCTCGGTTCAAAAAATATCATTAAGAAAAAGTGTTAGTCTCGTCGCCCTGAATCCAAAAATGTATATAACTTATATACGGTCTTGTACTATCGTACGACGAGCACGTTAATTTTTTAAGTCATGATACTGCAACCAATTACTGTAAGTGTGAAAGTTTGTAACGATTGGGCCGCTGGGACGACATAAACCAAAAGCTTCTTGTAGCTCATTTCAGCGCAGTTTTTCCCATTCTCTACAACGGTGATCGCTTTTTACGGTGAACACGTTCCATGTAGAATTAGCTTTGCTCCATACAGATCGATAAATTTATCTGTGCCTCATCGTAAGACCTATAGCCAAGTCTAATCAGTCGTGTGTCTGTAGCATTCTCGGATCAAAACATATCCAAAAATATATATAACTTATATCTCATTTGGATCCGATCGCAGTTTAAATCCAATCGCCCTTATAAAAATAATTAAAACACCCACAAATTCTACTAATAATTCTAAGATATTTTGTGTCAAGATTTTTTTGTTTGGTAACCTAAAGGCCGTTAAAAATTATTGAATATTATAAATTAGAATTTATGCACTAAAAAATTATTAATTATAGAAATAATCTACAAAAAAATTGTAAGACTTTTTATATCTATAACATATTTTCAAACTGTTAACCAAAAGGCCATAATTATTAAAAACCGCTGCTCGCATTGCATAATTTAACTTATATGACGAGCTGGACCCATAGGTGCGTTGTCCTTAAACTTGTTTTTATATCAAAATAATCTACGAAAATTTGTGTGACTTTTTATTCCTATAACAATTTTTCAAATTGTTAACTAAAAGGCCATAATAATTAAAAGCTGCTGCTCGCCTAGCATATATTACTTATAAAGCGAGCTGGACGCATAAGTGCGTTGTACCTAAACTTGTTTATATATCAAAATAATCTACGAAGAATTGTGTGACTTTCTATATCTACAACATTTATCCAAATTGTTAACCAAAAGGCTATGATAATTAAAAACCGTTGCTCGCATCGCATATATTACTTATAAGGCGAGCTGGACGCATGGGTGCGTTGTACCTAAGCTTGTTTTTATATCAAAATAATCTAGAAAGTATTATAAGACTCTTTATATCTATAATGTCTTTTCAAATTGTTAACCAAAAGGCTATAATAATTCAAACCGCTGCTCGCTTCGCATATATAACTTATTAGGCGAACTGGACGCATTGGTGCGTTGTTATTAAAGAACCTAATTATGGTAATGACGTACTACAGCAGGAAAGAGATGCAAGGTATAAGTATATTAGAAATTAATTCGTTTAAACAATATACTATAAATATAATAGATTTTATAAATTTCTTATACAAATAAAGACAAACTCTTTAATTATTATCTATTTACACGATATCAATCTTATTTGTATATATTTATATATAGTAACGCGCATGCTTACTTATATGTGTTTAGAATTGCATGCTATATAGGCGCTTCATTTACGGGTCAACCGTACCGAAATCGTAGGCAAAGGCACAGAAATACACCATGACTACGTGTTCACATTTACCCAATCAAATGCGCATGGAACTGAACAGGAAAACCAAAATGAACTGCATGCAGTGGCGCACCAAGCAGAAACTTAAATGTATTTATTTCTTTTATTTCACAATTTTAGGTTCAACAGTTTTGATTCTAGAGGGTTGCAGGGATGTTGCTATTTTTTTCCCTCTCGTTAGTTTATCGGTATCTCTCTCCGTTATTTAAAACTAATTATTGTTGTTCATTACATTTCCGTTCTTGAGAGAGAGAGAGAGGTTCAATTGTATGTATTAAACCTCTGAAGGTACCGAAGCGATTTGAACCAAATTAACTACACATATTATTTAGCATCCCATTTGTATCCGTTCGCAGTTTAAATGTAATCGCCTGTATACTTTTGGAGTTATACGCCCCCAAAATTTGAAGCCCCCCTTAATACTGCCCTTATAAAAATAATTTATAAACCAAAAAATTCTACTAATAATTCTAAGACTTTTAATATCTACAACATTTTTTCAAATTGTTAAAGAGTAGGCCGTAAATATTAAAAAACAATGCTCGCATCGCGTATTTTACGTATTAGGCGAACAGAACGCATAGGAGCTTCTTTGATTTGATTCATGTTTACAGGATAATAGAGAAGTAAGTATAGAAGAAGGAATGCAATTCGCTAAGACACATCAGACTTTGTATTTTAAATTAAAAAAAATATATATATATATATATATATATATATATATATATATATATATATATATATATATATATATATATATATATATATGAATTTTTAATTGCACATTTAAACCAGTGAATATACCGCATATAGAGACAGCAACGACATAACAACATTTGCTATGTGTCGTGATTTGCAGAGGGGTATGCGGGGAGTATAATGAAACTCGTATGGTCAACCGCAGATTACACCCTACACATGCCGGAAATTAGTGTATAAATCCAAGTGTGACAACGCAACCAACATGAATATTCGAGAAGCGCGAACACTATATACGGGTAGGTACAACGCCTGCACTGAAACTGACCGCATCGCACGAATACACATATTATTGGTATTTCTACCTAATACGAACTGCTGGCTAAATTAAACTCATGCTTTTTATTCATATCTTATACATTCTTTTAAAAAAAAGTTTAGGTACAACGCACCTAAGCATTCAGTAAAAAAAAAACTGATTTTTAATGACGAAAACATATTTACAAACACTAATTGCTTGAAAAGTATTTTTATTCATAGTTTCACATCCATAAAATGAATCATCTAATTCATGTAAAATATACATATTTATGCAACCAGCATAGCCAAAGTGTAATACAAGTAGCGGGCATTTTATGGTTTCTACGTTTAAAATCTGATAATATGAACAAATGTTTAGATATAAAAAGTCTTACAATTTATTGTAATTTATTTTGATGCTTAGGTACAACGCACCTATGCGTTGGGGCACGCCCATTGGATTGAATTAGTAAAATAAAACTGATTATAATGACGACATATATACAAATACTAATTGTTTGAAAAGTAATTTGATTCATAGTTTAATAAGCACGAACATGCTAATTTATCGTGGATCTTTGCAAAATGTTCTTATTTATGCAACCAGCATAGTCGAAGTGTAATACAAGTAGCGAGCATTACAATATCGGTGATTTATACCATCTATTGCTGACTAGAATAACTATATTATTTTTTACATTCTTTATGAAAAAAATGTTATAGATATAAAAAGTTTTACAATTTTTTGTAGATTTTTTGATATAATTAAAATAAAGTAATTATTTAGTATTAAGTAAATTTATAATTCTGATTGTTTATGAGACAATATAAAATTATTATAAGAACTTAGGTACAACGCACCTATGCGTCCAGCTCGCCTTATATGCAATATATATGATATGAGCAGTGGATTTTAATTATTATGGCCTTTAGGTTAACAATTTGAAAAAATATTATTGATATCAAAAGGCTTATAATACTTTTGAATTATCTTGATATAAAAACAAGCTTAGGTACAACGTACCCATGCGTGCAGCCCGCCTTATAAGTAATATATGCGATGCGAGCAGCGGCTTTTAATTATTATGGCCTTTTGGTTAACAATTTGCAAAAATGTTATATAAAAAGTCGATTTTTTTGCAATTTATTTTGATATAATAAAAAGAAATTTAAGTGCATATTTCAAAACTTAAAATTATAATATTTAACTATTTTTTATGGCCTTTGGGTTAATAATATAAAAACATCTTGTAGATATAAAATATCTTAGAATTATTAGTAGAATTTTTAGGTGTTTTAATTATTATTATTATTAGGGCAGTTTTAAGAAGGGCTCCAAATTTTGGAGCCCTATAACTCAGTTAGTATAATAGCGATTGGATTTGAACTGTGAGCGGATGCAAATGGGATACCATATAATACGTGTACCAAATTTGGTGTGAATCGTTGTGGTATCTTCAGAGGACTAGAGGGCCTAATTTGGTCTTACGTGCTCCTTCAAGTATTTCAGAAACGGTATGAGTTATAGAAAATTGTTTTTAATAAAAGTTGAAGATATAAACATTTCTGGCAACTTTTGTTTAAAATTTCTTTTCGAAAAACCTATCATTTATTGAAAATTGGTATTTGAAAATTATTATTTTATATTTACGTTTTCCTAGTTACAACACATATCGATTCGGTGATTTAAAATAAAATAATGATCTATTTTAAATACAGGCCGAATGAAGGCCACTCCAGCTGTTTTAATATTATTTGTTTTTGCAGTATAGTTCATGACAGGTGTTTCAATAAAATCTGATAGATTGCCCGAAGCCATAATTAATATTAAATTAAAAACAAATCATGAATTTCGCAGTCATTTATAATATATTATAGTACTATATTGGCTGTCATAAAAATATCCTATATCTGTCGAAAAGTTCTCTATTTTCCACATCCATTGCAAGTGGGAGGTTGGTTCGTATATCCATTCATCATATTGCAATTGACATATCTAGTTCGACATTAATCAAACTATTTACAAATAAAAATGTATGAATTAATGTATAATCAATTTCGTTTTAACTACAAAATTATATATATACAAAATTAGTATTAAATTACTAAATTTACCAGCGGATAGCGTCCACAGTGATTACTGTTTCTGGATAAATTAATTAAAGCTTAGGTACAACGCACCTGAGCGTTCAGATCGCCTAATAAATAATATATGCGATGCGAGCAGCGGTTTTTAATTATAATGGCTTTTTGGTTAACAAATTGAAAAAAAATTGATATAAAAGTGTATATTTAAAAATTAAAAATTATAATATTTAATAATTAGGTTAACAATATAAAATGTCTTAGAATTACTAGTAGAATTTTTGAATGTTTTAATTATTATTATAAGAGCAGTATTAAGGGGGGCTCCAAATTTTGGGGCCCTATAACTGGGGAAGTATACGGGCGATTGGATTTAAACTGCGAATGGATTCAAATGGGATGCCAAATAATATATGTAGCAAATTTGGTGTGAATCGCTTCGGTACCTTCAAAGGAGTAGAGGGCACAAATTTGGTCTTACGAGAGAGCGACGACTAACATCCAAGTATATAAGTTATATATATTTTTTGGTTCAGGGCGACGAGACAAATACTTTTTGTTAAGGAATATTTTGATCTGAATGTTTTAGCTTCTTCGGTACTTCGTACGGCGAGCTAATAAATATGATAATGGGTTTTGTAAATAAATTCATCCGGTTTCCTCGGTTTGTAACTTAATTAAATTTAGAAATGTTTCTTATGTGGTTTCCGTTGCTAGCCTAAATTAATCTTATAATTAAGATGCCTTATCCTTATATACTTTGCGATATATAAACGCGAAATTGTTGTGATTATTAACATAAACATTTAAACCAACATGAAGTTTCTATTGTTTGTCTTTGTTTGTGCACTTATTGCTGTAAGTGTACACGGTGTCGTATTTTCACGATGCCAATTGGCAAAGCAATTACTACAAAATAAATTTCCAAGGAAACATTTGGACAGTTGTAAGTACATTTTGTTATCTTAATTTTCATAAATTAAGCTATTCATTTTCATTAAGAACTCAGTTATATAATGTATGTGTTTATATGTGTAGAAAGTTTTCTTTTCTGCAAAGGAATAAACACTAATGCCTGCAGCTTGCTGAGTATCAAGTATCAAGTCAAGCGCAGCGCATAGAATAACGCCGTAACTAACAAGTAACAGCTCAAACTGCTTGTAAGTTACGGCGTTATGCACAAATTGTGTTTGATTAAGGCTAAGGCCCACAGTAAAATTTACATGAGCTCTAGTTTATAATTAAAGCTAACTTTTAAGATAAATCAGCACTTATACTTTTATTACAGTCACTATATTAATATACTTTTAATAATTAAACTGTAATTAAAACATTTCAAAAAAATTCAAACTATTTTTTTTTTTTTTTGTCATATTTACAACAAACTTTGCATTAGAGATTTTTTTCTAAATATCTTTTTTATTGGTGTAAATTATGAATGAAAATTACCAAATCGCGAGAAATTGTTTAAAAGTGTAATAATTTCGAAATTTACTGTCAAAAATTTCTGAAAAAATTCACACGCATTGAAACACATCAGGAAATACAATTTTTTGATAATTTCATAAATTTTTATGTACAAAAAATGAAATGTATAATAATAATATTTTGTTAAAGGGGTTTGTCTGGTCGAAGCAGAGAGTAGCCGTCGAACAAGTACAATTGGTCCACAAAACACTGATGGAAGCGTTGATTATGGATTATTTCAAATAAATGGCAAATATTGGTGTGAAGTGGGCAGAAGAGGCAAAGGCTGCAATGTCGATTGTAACGGTGAGTACGATGTACATTTAAATATCGTACACTAGTAGTACCTTATAATTATTATTTATGTATCTAGACTACACACTTTTAACACTAGATAATCTAGTGTTAAAAGTGACTGATATTTTTGTGAACGCTCTAGAGCCAAAACTATTGAACGTAAAATTGTGAAACTTTAAACTTAAGACTTGTATATGCACCTATTATTTTTGAAAAGAATATTCGTACCGGAAATGCATGTTTACACTATGCATTCTTTTGTTCTATCTCCAATATCACTAGAACGGCTGCACTTATGGCAAAAAATCTTATGTTCATAATGAAAGATAGTTATATTGTGCACAACTTTTGTTTGAAAAGTATCTTCAAAAAATGTACTAGTTACGAGAAAACTCTTTCAGAAAATTTGAAATGGTCTTACTTATGTTTTGCAAATAATTAAATAAATAATAAACCTACTATACTTAAGGTACAGAGCCGGATTTACATTGTGCGCCGCCCCTGGGCCCTTTTACAAAACAAAAAAACTACTCCTTTTCAAATTCTGTCGAAATAACGAAAAGAAGTTTGAACCGTTTGAAATTTATTTTTTATGTTCAAAATTTATTAAAATTAGCCGCCCCTCAGAATTTGCTGCCGTGGGCAGTATCCCACTTTGCCCCTGTGTAAATCCAGGGCTGCTAAAGTATAAGAAATTCTTGCACTGTCCACAACCGTTTATTTACCATCATAATAAGGCAAAAGAAATTATATAAATGTATATTTTAATTTTCAGAATTATTGAGCGATAATATTCATGCTGCGTCACAATGTGCCCTTCGCATCTACGATGAACATGGTTTTTCAGGCTGGTACGGATGGCAAAGAAGATGCCAGAATAGGAGTTTACCGAGTATTTGGGCACAATGTGGATTTTGAGATGGATTTATATTTTATAACATATATTTACGTAAAATATATTATAAAATTAATAAAAAATACGTATAACGTATGTTTTATACATTGATACATATTTTTAATGCTTTGAAAATCTTATTGTATTTATTACAAAATAAAATTCTAAAAATATTTAATGAAATTATTAACATTTGCAAAAAAAAAAAATATTACATTTAATATTTTTTTAAGGCCATTAGGTTAACAATATGAAGAAATCTTGTAGATATAAAATATCTTAGAATTATTTATAAAATTTTTGGGTGTTTTAATTATTTTTATAATAGCAGTATTAAGGGGGGTTCCAAATTTTGGGGCCCTATAACTCGGGAAGTATAGAGGCGATTGGATTTAAACTACGAGCAGATTCAAATGGGATACCAATATTAATATGTGTACTAAATTTGGTGTAAATTGTTCTGGTACCTTCAGAGGAGTAGAGGGGAAAAATTTTATCTTACGCTCGAGCGACGACTAACATCCTAGTATATAAGTTATGTATATTTTTGGATTCAGGGCGACGAGACAAACACTTTTTGTAAAGGAAATTTTTGATCCAAGATTGCTACAGACACACGACCGTTTGCTTTAGCTTTTTCTGTACTTCGGCGGGCTAGTAAATAAGTCAGTATTGAGACGTTAATTAGGAGATGAAAATTGTGATTGAATTGGCGCTTAATTTGAGTAAAGTGAAATATAGAGTAGAATAGAGATGAAAATGGGTACACAAGCGTAAAAAATTGGCGTTAATAAATCAGCAACGAGGTATGTGGTTGACAGGCGTCACTTCGTATCACACACAGCGCAAAATGCGAATCGGTTTTACTGCTCACTTCATACGCTCATTGAATTTTATCTCATTGACAATTCACTGGCAGCCAATCACTAATTTGACAGTTTTTCACTGCATAACTCGGTTAATACACAACAACATGGCGCGGCAATTCACTCATATTCAATATTTGATTCATTAATTATTATTTCATTTTTAGCTCGCCGTACGAAATACAGAATAAGTTAATAAGTTAAAGTTTTTCTCGTCGCCTTAGAATCCAAAAATATATATAACTTGGATGTTAGTCGTCGCTCGCTCGTAAGACAAAATTTGTGCCCTCTACTCCTCTGAAGGTACCGGAGCGATTCACTCCAAATTTGGTACACATATTATTTGGTATCTCATTTGAATCCATTCGCAGTTAAAATCCAATCTCCTGTATACTTCTCGAGTTATAAGGCCCCAAAATTTGAAGCCCTCCTTAATACTGCCCTTATAATAATAATTAAAAACACCCAAAAATTCTACTAATAATTCTAAGACTATTAATATTTATAACATTTTTTCAAATTGTTAACGAATAGGCCCTAATTTTTAAAAACACTGCTCGCATCGCGTATCTTACGTATTAGGCGAGCAGGACACATAGGAGCTTTCTGAGTTATAGGGCCCCAAAGTTTGGAGCCCCCTTTAATACTGCTTTTATAAAAATAATTAAAACTAAAATTAAAAAATTCTACGGCGAGTTAAAATGCATAAATTAAAATGAACACCAAGGTCATTGTTATTTCGATTAGTAAATCCCCATAATTGTATATTTGTTATGATCCTATTCCGAAACATTATAATCAACAGTGTTGAAATAAATTATAAAAAAATAGATACAATCGTATGTGTAGCACAATTACCAGCCTTTAGTTCAAGGTCAGAGCACTGTTACACATTTTGAGTGCCCTTCACTCGACTTTCTTATACATTTTAATGAATATATATATATATATATATATATATATATATATATATATATATATATATATATATATATATATATATATAGCAAAAATTAGAGAATGATATATCATTAAAAGATATAAAGATTAATTTTTTCGACAAATGTGTAATTGAGAAAATAGCAAAAATGAATTCAGGGCCAAAATGAATATTTCCATTAAAATTTCCAAATCGATATTTTTGAGAGCTCCATTCTTTCTTTTATACACCACGTATAAGACAATAGAAACTACAAATTTATTCGCACACTGGCTAGTATTACATATTTATCTAATAATTGTTGATTGCGTTGTGGTTTCCCTGGTGAAAGTCCCCAGACCAAAGAGGATATTACTTATTACCCATATTTATTGGTTTATGGTTATTAATCTCACTAGATTCACCATAAAAGTAGTTGTGGTCCAATAATAAAGTGTCGCTTTTGTATTATAATTAATTAGTGAAAATGAAGAGTTTTGTGTATGATGTAGTTTTAATATTAGGATTTGTTTGTTGTACCAAAAGTATTGTGTTTTCACGGTGTGAACTAGTGAAAATGCTGGCTATATATGATTTACCTGAGAGTCTATCTGACTGTAAGTATCGAAGAAACTAAAGCATCAATCGTGTGTCTGTAGCATTCTCGGATCTAAAACTGTCTTCACAAAAAATGTTTGTCTCGTCGCCCTGAATCCAAATATATATATAACTGGATGTTAGTCGTCACTCGTTTGTGCCCTATACTCCTCTGAAGGTACCAGAGCAATTCACACAAAATTTGGTACACATATTATTTAGAATCCTATTTGAATCCATTCGCAGTTTAAATCCAATCGCCCATATACTTCCCGAGTTATATAGCCCCAAAATGTGGAGTCCCCCTTAATACTGCCCTTATAAAAATAATTAAAACATCCAAAAATTCTACTTATAATTCTAAGATATTTTATATCTACATTATCTTTGCGTATTGTTAACCCAAAGGCCATAAAAAATTAATAAATATTATAATTTTAAATTTAAAAATATGCAAATTATCAAAATAATTTACAAAAAATTGTAAGACTTTAATATTTATAACATTATTTCAAATTGTTAACCAAAAGGCCATAATAATTAAAAATCGCTGCTCGCATCGCATAGCTGGACGCATAGGTACGTTGTACCGAAGCTTGTTTTTATATCAAAATAATTTACGAATAATTATGTGACTTTTTATATCTATAACATTTTTCAAATTGTTAACCAAAAGGTCATAATAATTAAAAACCGGTGATCGCACCGCATATATTACTTATACGGCGAGCTAGAAGCATAGATGCATTGTACCTGAGCTTGTTTTTATATCAAAATAATTTATGAAAAATTGTGTGACTTTTTATGTCTATAAAATATTTTCAAATTGTTAACTAAAAGGCCATAATAATTAGAAACCGCTGTTCGCATCGCATATATTACTTATACGGCGAGCTGGATGCATAGGTGCGTTGTACTTAAGCTTGTTTTAATTTATAAATAATCTACAAAATATTGTGGGACTTTTTATATCTATAACATATCTTCTTAGTAGAATTCTTGGGTGTTTTAATTAATTTTATAAGGGCAGTATTAAGAGAGGCTTCAAATTTTGGGACCCACTAACTTGAGAAGTATACGAACAAATTTCCTACACATATTATTTGGCATCCCATTTGAATCCTTCCACAGTTTAAACCCAATCGCTTGTATACAATCCGAGTTATGAGGCCCCAAAATTTAGAGCCCCTCTTAATACTGCCCTTATAAAAATAATTAAAACACTCAACAATTCTACTAAGAATTCTAAGATATTTTATATTTATAAAAAATTTTCAAATTGTTAACCAAAAGGCTATAATAATTAAAAACCGCTGCTCGCATCGCATATATTACTTATAAGTTTAGGACACTCCAGCTAATAAAATATATGTTTAATTTAAGGGGTGTGCTTAGTGGAAGGCGAAAGCAGTCGAAATTCCTCAGCTGTTGGTGGCCCAAACAAAAACGAAAGCTCCGATTACGGTCTGTTCCAAATAAACGATCGATACTGGTGTACCGTCGGACAAAAAGGCGGTGATTGCAACATAGACTGCAACAGTATGTTGCCCATAATTGAATTCCTTCAACCTAATATTCTCTTGTAGCAAAACAATTTTCCCCTATACTCAATTTAGAATCACATCAAAGAGTTGTGTACTAATAGAAATTATTAACCTTAAATTGGATGTTACAAGAGAATAGAGTCTCCATTATTTATAATTCAGTAATCTAATTACATTCGTGTGTTTCAGATTTAATTAATGACGATCTTAACGATGACATAAAATGCGTCAAGAAAATTTATAAAAGACATGGGTTCCACGCCTGGCACGGATGGAGAAGAATTTGCGAAAATAAAACATTACCAGATATTAGCAAATGCTTATGATACACATAGTTCAAGTAACAAATAAATTATTTTTATATTAAAAGAACAATTAATAGTGTTTCTGAGGATGCGAGATTATGTGTATACAACAATATGGGAGTGAGTGTTGGCTATGATATGCAAAGCATACAAGTAGAGTAACGGACTGTTTATAATTGCCTTGTTTTCCGTGTAAACATTCGCTATCTCTATCTACCGCACCGAAATAGACAACCTGTCCTACTTCCACCAAGGTTAGTGTGCAAGCAGGATGGTTGTCATTCGTGTGCGCTAGATAAAGATAGCTATTTTACTTGCCATGACGCGCCGTGTAGTGCCGTGGAAAAATTGTAGTATAACTGCCCCCTAAATGCAGAAAAAATAATTATTACTTATTAGGCGAGCAGGACGCATAGGTGCGTTGTACCTAAGCTTGGTTTCGTATTTTCTCCAGGAATAAATAATTGATAGCAGAGCATAGCGTGGATGTGTACGTGAGTGTTATTGATGTTCATGAAATTACCGTTGTATTCACATCTAATTTGTCGCCAAGTAAACATTAATTGAAGTGTTTTTAAGTCAGTAATTGAGTTTTCCCAAGTAACGTGCCGAGTTTACATTCGTTTTGTTTATGGAACGAATTAAATTGCAAACTTTCGTCGTAATATAAATCACACAATTCTCACGAATATAATTTATTTTAGCTGTTGCTAATATAAGCGAGTGTATCGATACTAACTTATTAAATAACTAAGTTATCCTTTGTGCACTATGTGCCCATATCATTGACAGTTCATTCTTCATCGATATAGTAACAATAATACAAATTTTAATACATTTTCACATGCGATAACATCTCTTCAAGCTGGATCGTCATCAACGTAAGTTGTGTGTCTGTGGTGGTTTTGTACGTCCGGAGTTATAGGGTTCCAAAATTTAGAATTTTCCTAAATATTGCTGTTAGTCAAACTTTGAATGTACAAGAAAATATTTTATATCTATAAAATTTCTAGAAATTGTGACTCCAGCGGCTATAAATATATATATATATATATATATATTTCATTTTTAAATATTTATTAATGTTTCTTAATTATATTGTAACAATACATTTTATAATACAACAATTTATCTCTTTAATAATAACTGGTTATATATTGGGTATTTTCCAAAAAGAATTTATTATTTACATAAATATTATTATTTAAAATTTCACCAAATTTAAGATACAGGGAGCTAAAGGCATACGTGCTTGTTTTTTATTATATAAGGAATACAATAGTAAATTTTTGATTTCGTGATTGTTTCTTTCCTATTCATTTAAGAACGAAAGTGTAAATATAAAATATGTAAATGAAAAGTTTATCGTAAATTTAAAAAAATACAAAATAATAGAAATTCGATATATCATCAAAATAGAGCAATATTTGAAATAGTCTCTTTTATTAATAATAATAAAATAGTAGAACAAATATATCGTATATTTTTAATTTCTTATAATTAACTTAAATTGAATTATTTGCGTAAATAATACAAAAAGTTATAGATTTTTTTAAAACATCGTAATTTAATAATAGAGAAACAAATCAAAATAAAATAAAAATTCGGTTATGGCTAACACAGAACTTTCTTATACGTTTTAGAAGTAGGCTTAATTGGTTTAGATGCGATAGAAAAAATTAGAATTTTAAATTTAACGAAATTTCTTGTGTGTTGATATGCGAAATGTGTTTTTGTTCCATCATTCAAATTTAGCATCACGAAATTTCAATTTGGTCACAAATCTTGTCATTTCTAAGCAAGAATCAATAATATGAATAATAAGAAACAATAATTAGTACAAAATAATTTTGTATATACTTTTTTCGTAAATTTATAAATTTAAAGATTGCATTTTGAAAGATCCGGTAAAGCCCCTTGGCACTTCGATTTCCATCCGGCCCAAGCGCTGAATCCCTGGCGTTTGTAAATCAACTTGGCACATTTCGCGTCATCAGTTATGTTGTCATTGAGAAGTTCTATAAATTTACATTTTTAATGAAGACATAATGATACATGCAAACAAATAATGGGGTAGAAAATTCAATTTCAAATCAAACTGAAATAAAATTCAGAATTATAATATTAAATAATTTTTTACGGCCTTTAGGTTAACAATATGAAAAAATCTTGTAGATATAAAATATCTTAGAATTATTAGTAGAATTTTCGGGTGTTTTAGTTATTTTTATAGGAGTAGTATTAAAGGAGGATCAAAATTTTGGGGCCCTATAACTCGGGAAGTATACGGGCGATTGGATTTAAACTGCGAGTGGATTCAAATGGGGTGCCAAATAATATGTGTACAAAATATGGTGTGAATCGCCTCGGTACCTTCAGAGGAGTAGAGGGCACACATTTTGAGTTATATATATATATATATATATATATATATATATATATATATATATATATATATATTTAATTCAGGGCGACGAGACAAACAATTCTTTGTTCTTGGCTTATGAGATTAGAACAAATGATTATAGCATACTTTTACACTCGATATGGCAATCTCCACCAGCAGAGTTAAGGCCGCACCAATAACGGCTATTTATTTGAAATAATCCAAAATCATAACTGCCATCACTATTTGGCCCCCCTTTAGCGGCTGTATTACGGGAACTCTCCGATTCTACCAAACACACCCCTATAAGATAAAAATAAATCATGAGAAATTATCAAAAATAAGATTTCGTATATGTATACTTGATTTTAGTCGCCAAATTTTGGACAAGTCGTAACTGAATTTCTTTTAAATTAATAAAAGAATGATTAAACATAACACTTTTTTGTTAAAAATTGCTTCACTATTGTTATAAACTCAAAGCAAAAACTATTAAGTTTTATTTTTCACATTTTGCTTTCGACAGTTTTGGTTTTAGATCGTTCACACACATACAGATTTCATTTCAAAACTAAAGGGATTGTCAAAACGCGTAATTCCGTTAATATCTCAAATTAGCAAATTATCATAAAATTAAAACTTTCGTATATAAATTCGTAAATAAAAAATATTATCTAATAATACTTACAATTGCTTAACTCATTTTTCGGAAAACCCTGCGATAACAATGCCTTTGCTAAACTACATCTAGTATACACATGTGCCTGTGTAGAACAAATAACAGACACACAAACTACAAAAAACACTAAGAATGTTTGCATTGTGGTTAATTTTCAGTGTCTGATACAAAAGAATATTTCCACCCAGCATATATACACTTGTGCTATCATTACAGCCTATATATTACAAAAATATAATTATTATATATTTAACTGATATTATTTATGTCGCGCAATCTAGGAAATTAATATACACATTCTTATACGCAGTAATAAGAAAGTCTTGTAATCAGAGAAAATTTTAATTTCATGATTTCAACGAAGACACTATGCATTTCTCCAATATTACTAATACGGCTGCACTTACGGCAAAAACAGTTTTATACATAATGAAAGTAATTTATATTTCGCACAACTTTTGTTTGAAAAGTTTCTTTAGAAAATGTATCAGTTACAAGAAAACAGCATCGAAAAATCTAGAATGATTTTATTTTTGGTTCTATTTCCAATAACATTAGAACGGCTGCACTTACGGCAAGAATAGTTATGTACATAATGAAAGATATTTATATTTTGCACAACTTTTGTTTGAAAAGTTTCTTTAGAAAATGTACCAGTTACGAGAAAACAGCTACGGAAAATATGGAATGTTCTTATTTTTTGAAAACGAGATGCAGGAATTGCAGACAATTTGTTATTAAGAAATACATTCACTGAGGTTATTATTTTTTGTTCTATTTCCAATTACACTAGAACGGATGCACTTATGGCAAAATTAGTCAGGTACATAATGAAAGATATTTATATTTTGCACAACTTTTGTTTGAAAAGTTTCTTTAATAAATGTACCAGTTACGAAAAAACTGCTACGAAATATATATATATATATATATATATATATATATATATATATATATATATATATTTATATATATATATTTTCTCTAGTGAATACTATGTATAAGAAAGTCGGGTGCAGGCCACACCGAATTAATGTATATAATAAGGAAAATAACTGCGTAAAAACTACTTTATTATGGAACGGTGTTATTTGAGTTGTGATAGGTATATATTTTCTCTAGTGAATACTATGTATAAGAAAGTCGGGTGCAGGCCACATTGCATTAATGTATATAATAAGGAAAATAACTGCGTAAAAACTACTTTATTATGGAACGGTGTTATTTGAGTTGTGATAGGTAATGTTTATGATTTGTTAATAACAGAAACATAAAATATTCTCAGAATTCCGGTATCTGCTTTTGTTACTTTTTTAATTATTGTTTTAATTATTTATTTACCTAAAAAATAAATGTGTCTGATTGCACTAATTGACGATAATGTCAAACACAAACATATAATATCTAGATTAAAATTATAACTAATTGCAACCTTGTAATATATTTAGCTCGCCGTACGAATTACCGAAGAAGCTAAAGCAATCGGTCGTGTGCCTGCAGCATTCTCGGACCACAACAATCCCTTAACAAAAAAGTCGCCCTGAATCTAAAAATATATATAACTGGATGTTAGTCGTCTGCTCGTAAGACAAAATTTGTGCCCTCTACTCCTCTGAAGGTACCGGAATGATTCACACCAAATTTAGTACCCATATTGGTATCCCATTTGAATCCATTCGCAGTTTAAATCCAATCGCTTGTATACGTCCCGAGTAAAAGTTTAAACTATATTTAACTAATTCAAGTTTAAATTACGTTTAACGTTATCACTATGAATTCAGTTGCAAGTGGGTAAACCCCTATTAAAGTTCCACGCGTGACCCAGGTCGAAATCCAGACCTGAACATCACTAATGTGCTATCAAATGAATAATGAACACCATTGTGTTAATGTTTGTTTAGTAAATATAGTATACAGTGGCATTACTTGAATAAAACGCAATTGTAGTCGTATATAATTTGAATTAATCATTCCGTTTTAAAACGAACACTTGAACGTGTCATTGTGTGGATAATCATTAGCATTATTCACGTTTTTCTGGGAATTACAGTACAGAAAACACGTTACTGAAACAATGCCCAACAAACTCATCCTAATCACCCACATAGTTCCGACAACATGCTTGTTTTTTACAAAAACAACTCATTTATATCTTCTGAAACTCCGTTACAAATATGCTATATTCCTCATTTGCTTCGAAAATAAAAAAAGAATTTACAAAATATAGTGTAACAGTAATATTACTAAATTGAAATATTCATCTTTATCTTTGGCTAGAGAGAGGTAAATGGAGGCGCCATTGCTACTCCCTTATCATTGTTAGCTAATGAGCGCGACGATGCAAAAGTTCTCATGTGTAAACTACTCTAATGGATAATAACTACTACATCGATTATCCGGACATTCTGCAGGTTTTGCCGCTCGAACTAACGCACAAAAACTGCGCAAGTTTATTTGCAAATGAACCGGTCCTTAATGAATTTGTAATTAGCCTACATTTATTATTCCCTCTGTTTCAATATTCATGGCGGTATTCAATTAGAAAGTTAAACATTTTTAGCTCGTCGTACGAAGTATCGAAGAAGCTAAAGAAATCGGATCAAATAATTTCCCACAAAGTGTGTGCCTCGTCGCCCTGAATCCAAAAATATATATAACTTATATACTTGGATGTTAAGTCGTCGCTCGCTCGTAAGACCAAATTTGTGCCCTCTACTCCTCTTAAAATCCAATCGCCCCAAAATTTGGAGCCCTCCTTAATTCCTGCCTTTGTAGAAATAATTAAAACACACAAAAATTTTACTAATAATTCTAAGATATTTTATGTCAACAAGATTTTTTCATATTGTTAACTCAAAGGCCATAAAGAAATATTGGTGAACCTTGCGATGTGCTACTTCACCTCCGATTTGGATGAAACTTTGTGTAAAGGACCGTTTTAGCATCCTAAATAAGGGAAAAATAATAACTATTAGCGGTCGGAATATTAAAACCAAAATTACTTCCCATCACTTAAAAATGAGACAAGCACAACGTAACCACAATCCTTGATTTTGTATACAAACGGATTATTTACATTTTCGCTGTTTGTGGTTACGTTGTGGTTGTCTAATTTTTAAGTGATGGGAAGTAATTTTGTTTTAATAGTAGCGCCAAAATCAATCTAGGGGATTTTGTTATTTGGGAAAAACAATCCCGCCAATAGTTATTATTTTTCCCTTATTTAGGATGCTAAAACGGTCCTTTACACAAAGTTTCATCCAAATCGGAGGTGAAGTAGCACATCGCAAGGTTCACCGAAATATTAAATATTATAATTTTGAATTTTAAATAATGCACTAAAATTTATTTTAATCAAAATATTCTACAAAATATTGAAAAACTTTATATATTTATAGCATTTTTACAAATTGTTAACTAAAAGGCCATAATAATTAATAACTGCTGCACGCATCGCATTTATTACTGTACTTTTATTATCCGAGAATGTTACCGACACATGACGACTAAACACTATAGCTGTCTCGTACGACGAACTAAAAACGTAGTATCAATCTGACAGATAATGTTTGGAGACATTTTACCAATAAATGCGTTAATTTTGTCGCTGTGAACGTTAGTACTGTTTGCCGTAAGATAAACTGGATTATTATTTGTGATTGCTAATTTGCTAACTGTGAATACACCTTTTAGGATTGTTCACAGCGAAACAATCAGTAATTAAGCTTAGAAAATTACAAATAACAATCTAGTTTGTATTATGACAAGCAATGTTAGCATTCCAAGCAACACAATTAACACAATTTATGATAAATTTTGTTGCTGTGAACGTTAATTTTGTATGTCATACAACAAACTGGAATTTATACTTATAATTTCTAAGCGTAAATACTGATTGTTTCGCTGTGAACAATCCTTTAGTTGTAATAAATACATACACTGGTTTTATAGTTACTATTGTGAGTTCATGTTAATTACGTGCCTAACCCATTAATTGCCAGGCGATATAAATAATTCTTTGATTTCCTGTCAAATAAATATATACATTGAGTCATTGTTATTGATTCTGTATACGAACGTAAATATAAATAATAATAAAAAAATACTCGGGGCAATTTCAATTCGAAAATAAATTAAATAACTGCGGAAAAATGGTTTTGTCAGATATTGCTTTTCAATTTTCTGGGATTACCATGTTTATATATGAAATACAGTACTCATGTAAATTACATTGGCAATACTACATAGATTATTATTACAATCAATTTTGATATAATCGTTACAAGGCGTATATATTGTTTCTAGCAAATACCTGGAAAGACAACCATCGTAAAATGATTAGATTGCAGAAATAAACAAGCTTAGGTTAGGTTAGGTAAATCGCGACAAACACTTTTTGTTGAGGAATTTTTTTGATCCGAGTATGCTAAAGAAGTAACTGGTTAGCCGGTTAACTAAATAGTAATTGGCTAACCGGTTTTTCAGGTAACTGTAATTCTAATAACCGGTTATCCAGTTACTGTTTTCAATGGTTATTGATCTTAAATAATAATGTGGTGTACGTTGCTAAAATCAAGCCGAAGCGCGGATATAATTGCAATATTGTAGATATACAAAGCATTTCCAATTTAAGTCAGTTATGCAACTGTTAAATCAACATTTGATTTAGTACATGGGATATCTAACCCTATCAGAATACAAATTAGCAGCTTCTCAAATAGATCGCTCCACACGAAATAATTAATTCAAATTATAAACTAATCAGAGGCGGCAGAACGGTGGTCAGGTATATGTATATGTACAAATATATATATATATATATATATATATATATATATATATATATATATATATATATATATATATATATATATATACAATGTGGATCAACCAATAGCGTCGTAGGACCCATGTCAAACAGCATGAACCGTCTTTCTGCAGGCGTCGAAATAATTAAAATGTAAATGCGGCAAAAATATGGGTCACCCGTGACAGGGGTACCAACCACGTGACTAAATGATGATCTGTTTCCGGTGTAGTTTTATGATAACATACACTGCGTGTCACCAACACCCAACGAATTCAAATTCTCTTAACAAAGTACCGAAAAGTGTTTTATTTTACTGTCATTTTAATAGCTAAGTCACAAGTAGTCGAAAATCCAAGGGGTCAATTGCCGTTAAAAGTGTAACATAACATTATGTGACCGTAGTCATATTACGAATTGGCACATTCTTTTTATATATTGTAGATAACAGTTAAAATAATATCTCAGGCTAAAATTCGAAAGCAACATAAAAGTTATTTTAAATTAACATGAAAAAGGAACAAATCCAAATTATATATAATACTAGGTTAACCTTTAACGATGACGTGAAGGAAAACCCTTAAAATTTACAATTGAAACAAAATATCATAATATAAATCCGCTTAGTTAGTAGCAAATGGGACAAAACGGAAAAATATAGGCTACATAATATAAGAGGCTTACAGAATATACATGGAATTTGGTTTTAATTAAACATAACCCGATTTAGATGAAACTATTCATTAAATCAAATTCCACCAAACACGATATTAAATTCATCTAAAAGGATCTCATTACAAATATCAAAAATATCATTATACATATGATTTTAAATTACAGTAAATAATTACTAAAATAGGAAAACTTCAAACTTAAGACTTGTATATGGTCTAGATGTGCACCCTATATTTCTGAAAAAAATATTCAAACCAATATTGCATGCAATGAAAGATATTTTCGCACAACTTTTGTTTGAAATGTTTGTTCATAAAATGTATCATATACGAGAAAACTGCTACGGAAAATCTTAAATGTTTTTATTTATGTTACCATTGATACGTATGTGTGAGAATATATAACGATAAAAATTGCTTGTTATATAAATAAAATAAGGTTGTTAACTATTAACTATGATAAAAATATCTACTTCAATAAATAATATATATTTCATAAATGGTAAATTAGTTTGATAAATATAATAATAAATTAAACATAGATTAGGATAAAAATTACTATTTCAATAATTATAGCTATCGGTTTATGAGAAAATATATATGTATAGATTTTCCTTAAAGTTAAGATATAAATAGAGTGAAACAAGGACACTCGACTAATTTTTCAAGGTATTCATTTTCATCATAAAAGCAATTGTGAATAAGAAATGTTTAAAAATAATATATATATATATATATATATATATATATATATATATATATATATATATATATATATATATATTTGTAATTGATGTATAACTCGAAATGGCGACAGATTTGACCGCAAATTATAATGACGGTGATTGCATTTGCAAATAAATGGAAGTACGCAAAAGCTTCGTGTGTATGGAAATGTGTATAATATGATGTAAGCATTGAGCAATGAGCACAGGCTGGCACTACCACTACCAGTCACTCCCCGACTATTGCTCGTTATCTGGCGGATGCGCATGCGGATGCGGATTAGGGGTCGTGAGTCGTGACCGCCACTCCGCCACACTGACATTGTGCACTGCTGCTACTGCCGAGTGCCGAATGTCGATCAAGCCAAGCGAGACGTATTCCATTCACAGCTTTCAAATCAGAAGCACATATTAAGCACAGTAAGAATGTAACAATTACATTTACGTATTACGTACATACATATATATGGCATCAGCTTTTGTTCATTTCGTTATCAAAGCAAACAGTCACTATTTATACATAACTATGATTCATTGCAATCTTTCTCTGCAAATACACTCTTATAATTGCAGGATTCAATTTATCTCAAACTCTCTACAAAATTCGTCGAAATATATCAACGTTTTTATCTCGTCGTACAATAGGGATATTATTATTTTATAAGTCGTTTTATTTTTATAACGATTTTACAGATTGTAATAATAATATTAAAACATAAAATGTTATTCTTTGTTTGATTGTTAGATGATTGCAACAATAAATTTTGCACTCTAACAATTGCTTTTGCCGGTATGGCAAGCTGGAAGGTTGGTACATATATGCATAGTGTAAACATACATTTCTGGATATTATTTACAAATTTAAAGGTGCACATCTAGACCATATACAAGTTTCAAGTTTCACAATTATACAGTATTGGCTCTGCTAGAACAGATAAACAGACAAACAGAAATAACACAAAAAGAAGTAACAGACAAACAGACAGACAGACAAACAAACAAACAGACAGATAAACAGACAGACAAACACACAAACTGGCAGACAGACAAATGGACAAACAGAAATGACAGGCAACCAGACAGACAAGAGATAAACAGACAAACAGACACACAGACAAACAAACAGATAGACAGACGTCATTTCAAAAATAGTTACTTTCAATTCAGGGAAGGTCAACAGACGTGTATATCTGTTGAAATCTCGAATTCAAAATTGTGCATGATTACAGGACTTATTACTGTTTATACGAAAATAAAGAATTTCGAATAATTTGTCCTATAAATGTTTCGAATTAAATTCAAAGCAATTTCGAAAAAAGAAATGCTTAAAAAAACATAGTATATGAAATAATCTATGGAACTACATTCAATTGGATGAATTACAATTCAATTTCTTTTATATATTAACTTTTAGAATGCCTTTGTAAAGGGGACAATTCAAAAAGAATAACGGATCTCAAAGGGCACATTCCAATATATACTTTTATATATATATATATATATATATATATATATATATATATATATATATATATATATAAATTTAAAATCGAGATAAGGATATGGGGGAATGATCAGACAACCTAATAACAAATCGATTCTAAATAAAAAAGAAATGAAATGAAAAAGCAACCGAATGATGAATAAACGAATACGGACAAGATGCACTGACAAAGAAATAAATAGACGCACTGACAGACTTGGTCAACGGATGAATGAACAGATTGATCGATGAACGAACTAACGGAAAAGAATGAATGGTCAAAGAGGAATAAAGGATGACGAGAGCGAGCAACTGAGAAATAGCGCCCCTTCTAAATGGCCTCAAGCAACCTTCTATATTTTCACATCATGTTTGTTATTTATCATACACTTATTTATCTTCTGCCCATTGTGAAACAATCTGTTTGTTTTTAAAGATAAAAAGGCTTACATTTGAAAAATACGCTGTATTGGTTGAAATCAATGAAGACAAATCGCAATCACACTAAGAATAACAACTTTTTATGCTACCACTAATGCCTGCTGCTCCCCGAATGTAATATAATTGTGATCGAAATTCTCTTGCCAGTAAACATCACATATTCTACTATTAAAACAAGCTTAGGTACAACGCACCTATGCGTTCAGCTCGCCTTATAAGTAATATATGCGTGCGAACAATTTAAAAAAAAATTATAGATATAAAAAGTCACACAATTATTATTATTGTATATTTTGATATAAAATAAAAAATTGCAATTTAATAATTTTTTATGGCCTATGAGTCCTGCTCTCCTAATAAGTATATACGATGCGAGCTGCGGTTTTTAATTATTATGGCTTTTTGGTTAACAATATGAAAAAATCTAGTAGAGTTTTTGTGTGTTTTAATTATTTTTATAAGAGCAGTATTAACGACACAAACACTTTTTGTTGAGGACATTTTTTGTTCCGAGAATGCTACAGACACACGACCGAATGCTTTAGCTTCTTCGGTATTTCGTTCGGCGACCAAAAAATGAATGATATCAGAATTTAAAATATTTTCCAATAAAAAGGTCATGTAAATTGATGAATCATGTGGAAAAAATAGAATAAAATAGTCGACATACTTTCACGTGAACTCTGAATTCAGTATTTGGATTTTCCGGGAATTTTTCCAATGAGTTCAAGTTATTTAGGGTGTGAGGGGAAGCGGGAAATATAGTAAGCGTCATTTTGTGTTTTATTATTTATGACTATATAGTGTGCTCAATCGATTAGTTCCATATACAATTTTTACAAAATTGACTTTAATAATTTGTTATTTGACATCGGTTATAATATTCCTACTAAACCTAACGTATAGGAAAGTCTTTTACTGGCCACAAACAATATTTTGCTTTATTTAAATATTATTTTACCGGATTCAAATGACTACATTCGAAAGAAAATTTGGAAACAAATGAAACATTTCCTGACAATGAATACGTTTACTTCATGGGTTGTGTATATTAGTTCGTAAGATTTACATAGCGTTCCGGATAGAAAGCTAGATACATACACAGGCGGATGAACATGGCGCCCACGGGTTAACCTAGTAATATATCTAGCATTCTATCTTGAACGCTGTATACTTACGTAACCAGAATTAGTCCATGTAAAAATGAGACAAGGATAATAAATCATAAGGTTGTGAGTTTACTTGAAGGGCTAACGTAACCTCATAATGTGTGGTAGTGAGGTGTGACATCGTCCGTATGCGCATATGAGAGATTAGAGGCGGCCTTTAGAGAGTGACATGTCACCTTCCATAAGCCTACATGATATATCTATGCCATGGGAAATCCCTCGTCTCTACACTCATTGATTACATTATGTACCTTGTCAAAACACACTTCGTCCAAAAGTTATTGGTTGCTAAACTTGTCCCGCTTTCTATGACCTTAAAGGACTGTTTCACGTCAAGTTTTCGAAGTAAAAATTGGTTATCTCTATCTGACGCACCAATATGGACAACCTGTCCTACTTCCACCACGTTTACTGTGCAAGCAGGATGGTTGGCATGCGTGTGCGCTAGATACACTTGTCTTGGAGAAATGCTATTATAAATGCACCCTAATTTTTCCACGGCACAACACAGCGCGTCACGGCAAGTTAAATAGCTATCCTGCTTGCACACTAAATGTGGTGGAAGTAGGACAGGTTGTACATATTGGTGCGTTAGATAGAGATAGCCCATTTGTACACAAATAACTTGACGTATAGTGACGTGAAGCAAGGCGATTATAAATGCTCCTTAAGGGTCGTAGCGCGATTATATAAAATCTGCTAAAGAGAGACATGTTTGATGTCGCCTAGATTGTTGAATTAAGTAGGGCTTTGTATTCAAACAAAACTTGCTACAAATTGCAATATATTTGTCTAACTCGAATAGTTTTCAAAATATGCAAAAGAAGCTGACCCAGATCATCCCTCAATTTAATCGTTTGGGTCATTTGAAGTGAGTCTAGATACGAGCCATTATAAGAAAGAAACATTGGAAAATATATAGGGTAAAACGAAGAAAAAGTGTATTTTCTGTAAACAGTTGGAAAAGAGAATTTATCTTTATGTGCTGGATAGGACAAATACGAAGGAGCAATTCATTTCGATTGTTCCTTGTTTTGTTTTGTATCCGCGTATATAGCTGCTGCAATATACTCGACATGTGTCGTGTCGACTGCAATATACGCCTAGTATAACACTACCAGAACACAAAGCACTGCCTGCATACTATCGGCTACCAACACTTTTAAAACAACGATTAAAAATAATTAGGATCATGAAGAAACTTGCTTAGGTCACCGTTTGGATAGATTTATCAAAAAACAAGTAGCGAACATAACAAAAACGAAAATTTTAATGCTAAATAAGTTAATCTATCCAGCAATAGATGGCACTACACTTTATTATTTTTAAAATTTTAGAGTTTTTAGTTAGCCGTACAAAGTACCGAAGAAACTAAAGCAATCGGTCGTGTAAACAAAAATATATATAGCTTATATACTTGGATGTTAGTCGTCGCTCACTCGTAAGACCAAATTTGTGCCCTCTACTTCTCTGAAGGTACCGGTGCGATTCACACCAAATTTGTTACACATATTATTTGGCATCTCATTTAAATCCACTCGCAGTTTAAATCTAATCGCCCGCGTACTTCCCGAGTTATAGGGCCCCAAATTTTGGAGCCCCCCTTAATACAGCCCTTATAAAAATAATTAAAGCACTCGAAAATTATATTAATAATTCTAAGATATTTTATATCCACAAGATTTTCGTGTATTGTAACCCCAAACGCCATAAAAAAATATTTAATATTATAATATTGAATTATTTACAAAAAATTGTAAGACTTTTTATATCTATAACATATTTTCAAATTGTTAACTATAAGGCCATAATAATAAAAAACCGTTGTTTGCATCACATAAATTCCTTATAAGGCGAGCTGGAGGCAAAACTTACAATTATTTATAGACTTCTTTGATATATGTACTAAAAGAAAAAAAATTTTTTTACAGCGGTTGTGTTACCAATATGAAAAAATCTTGTAGATATAAAATATCTTAGAATATTGTGTAGAATTTTTGAGTATTTTAATAATTTATATTAGAGCAGTATTAAGAGGGGCTCTAAATTTTGGGGCCCTATAACTCGGAAAGTATACAGGCGATTGGATTTAAACAGCGACCGGATTCAAATGGGATACCAATTAATATGTATACCAAATTTGGTGTAAATCGCTTCGGTACCTTCGGAGGAGTAGAGGGCTCAAATTTGGTCTTACGAGTAACGACTAACATCCAGTTATATATATTTTTGGATTCAGGGAGACGAGACAAACACATGTTGTTAAAGAATTTTTTTGACCCAAGAAAGCTACAGACACACGACTAAAAATATTTAAATAATGTTACTAGACAGAGAACGAGATATAAGCACAGTTAATACAGTCTCCTAATGCCATAACAACGGGCCGCATTCGTACAGAAACCATTTCAATGCGGGGCAAACATAGTTCGTGCCAAATAATATATATATATATATATATATGTGTCTGTATCTGTATGTCGCATGTGTACATTTAACCCGCTGGGATTTGTGGCGCTAGGATCAACGTCTGCCTGGTGTAACTGTGTAAGGTACATGGATTGTTGAACAAAGACGGGGATATTTTTATCACAGCTGTACACATGTAGTAAGCTGGTCTCAGCTGCAATGCAACATCTTATTATATCTGAATTCCATTAAGTTTAACTTTGTTCGGATTTGCGCTGAAGAACGTGCGCCTAGCTTAACCAGCGCAAAGAAAATACAAATTATATTGTGACAGCTAAAGCTAACCTACTCACTGCCACATGTGCGCAAACGCAACACGTAAACCGTCGGCCTAATGTGAAAATTGCATAACTCCAATTTTTTGGTTTTAGGGTATTTAAGCCATTTAGTAGACAATTATCAAACTAACTCCCTATTCCTGCTTTTAAGGACTGTATATAATTGGTTGTTTCACGTCAAGTTTCCGTGTACAACTTGGTTATCTTTATCTAACGCATCAACATAGACAACCTGTCCTACTCTCACCAAGCTTCATGTGCGCTAGATAAAGATAGCTATTGAACTTGCCGTGACGCGCCGTGGAGAAATTCTATTATAAATGCACCTTTATATCTAAACTCAGCCAGCCACTGAGTGAAAATATACTGGTTTCTCCCCTCCTAGTTCTATAGCGACGCGTTCAAACCTGTTCGTAACCTTGAGACTGAGTCTAGTTCTAATCTTCCAGATATCGAGCTTAAAATATATTTTTCTGGTACAACGTAAATATTCAAATTGTGTACACAAATAAAGTGGTAAAGTTTAGTAAATGCGAAGTAAGTTTATTTGTTATTTCTGTGTGTTTGCACAAATGCAAAACAACTAAAGCTAACTATGATGATATTAATATTCATATGTACGTACGTAAATGCTTACCACAACTTTTGTTCCCATGAATAATTGAATATAAAATGACGTGAACTGAACTCGTCTTACCTGCAACAAAACAAAAACAGATGCATCAGTTAACAATCACGAAGCGGATGCAGAAATGCAAGTGGGAATATATCACGCAACCCACATAAATATGCTTTCCCTAATTTACTACGTCTAGCCACAACTGCGCTAATAAACCTGCCTTACCTCATATATATATATATGTTTCTTGAACTCAATAGTTGATAATGATGACTATAGGTTCATTTTTTGCCGTGTGAGAAACTAATTAGTATTGCAATCATGAAATATATCGAACACGAGATTTAAACGCATTTTTTGTTCTTTCACTAATATCACTAGAACGGCTGCATTTATAGCAAAAATAGTTATGCATATAATGAAGGATATTCATATTTCGCACAACTTTTGTTTGATAAATTTCTTTATAAAACGTACCAGTTGCGAGAAAACAGCTACGGAAAATCTAGAACGTTCTTATATTTTGTTCTATCTCCAATAACACTAAAGCGGCTGCACTTATGGCAAAAATAGTTTTGTTCATAATGAATAATATTTATATTTCGCACAACTTTTGTTTGAAAAGTTTCATTAAAAAATGTACCAGTTACGAGAAAACTGCTACGGAAAATCTAGATTGTTCTTATTCTTTTATTCAATCTCCAATAACATAGAAACGGCTGCACTTATGGCAAAAATACTTATGTCCATAAAGAAAGATAATCATACTTTGCTCAACTTTTGTTTGAAAAGTTTATTTAAAAAATGTACCAATTACGAGAAAACAGCTACGGAAAATCTAAAATGTTCTTATTTTTTGTTCTATCTCCACACTAGAACGGCTATACTTATTGCAAAAATAGTTAGCAGCATAATGAAAGATAATTATATTTTGCACAACTTTTGTTTGATAAGTTTTTTTTTTAAATGTACCAGTTACGAGAAAACAGCTACGGAAAATCTAGAACGTTCTTATTCTTTGTTCCATCTCCAATAACACTAGAACGGCTGCACTTCCGGCAAAATTAGTTATGTTTATAATGAATAATATTTATATTTCGCACAACTTTTGTTTGAAAAGTTTCATTAAAAAATGTACCAGTTACGAGAAAACAACTAAGGAAAATCTAGACCATTCTTATTTTTTGTTCTATCTCCAATAACACTAGAACGCCTGCACTAATGGCAAAAATAGTTATGTTCATAATGAAAGATATTCATATTTCGCACAAGTTTTGTTTGATAATTTTACAAATGAATGTCAGCATTTAATTTCTATGAAATCCACAAATAATAAATTAATTAAAAATGAAACTAGGGCGGCCACGTTGTTGGTTCCCGGGGTTCCCCTACACAATCGAATAAAATTCCCAATTGGATGCAGGTGACAGTCGGTTGGAGTAATTATTCTGTTATATTGGTCGGACGTAGTTGTCACTACAAACGCGGAACTGAATGTTGTGTCTCTCGTGGCCAAAATTACACATGCACATTCGGCTGTGGATGACAGCCACTGATGCTACCCTATCGCTGCAAATAGACGGTACGGAATACTAAAATTATAATATTTAATCATTATTTACGGCTTTTGTGTTACTAATATGAAGAAATCATGTAGACATAAAATATCTTCGAATTCTTAGTAGAATTTTTGGGTGTTTTAATTATTTTTATAGCGGGAGATTAGATTTAAACTGCGACCGGATTCAAATGGGATGCCAAATAATATGTGTAGCAAATTTGGTGTGAAACATTCCAGTACCTTCAGAGGAATAGAGGGCACAAATTTGGTTAACATCCAAGTATATAAGTTATACATATTTTTGGATTCAGGGCGACGATTAATATGTGAGTTATCGCTTAGGGTGTTTCTACATGCAAAATTCTCCCGTTTCATATTAAGTTCTTTGTTTTATTTTTTTCATGATTACACGTAACTTGAATGTCGTTGTAAGGAAATAATGTAAAAGTACCTGCATATTGAATGCAATCGAGTGAAAGGCTGCCGTGTTATTAAGCCCTCGCGAATATTCCGTAAAAAGCATCTTTTGTAATATTAACTACGTTAAATACTATATGTATGTTATATGCAAGAGAGTGACTTATGTGTTTGCAAATTGAAAGTGTAATACAGAGATTACATTATAGAAACGAAAAATAATACTCGCTTTTATTCTATTAAAATATTAAATAAGAGTTGACGTGTTTATTGATTATTAATTCAAATAACCGAACGGCGCTCTTTCTTTAAAATTGTGTTAATAATTTGTAATCGTTTTTCATATATGACACGATTTGAGTAGCAATTTATTTTTAAATCACAGGTAAAAGTGTATTCACAGCTAAAACATGCGGTCGTGCGTCTGTAGCATTCTCGGATCAAAACATGACCATTACAAAAAGTGTTTGTCTCGTCGCCCTGAATCCAAAAATATATATTTTTAATTCAGGGCGACGAGACAAACACTTTTTGTTGCGAAAATGCTACAGACACACGACCGATTGCTTTAGCTTCTTCGGTACTTCATACGGATAATTATATGTATAAGAAAGGCGAGTGCAGAACACTCTAGATTATTTCGTTTTGCAATCTGGGTGAATGTCTTGCATAAATTAGAGTGGTTTTCACTTATTCGTAAACCTTAATTTGATTAAATTGAAACAAGATATTCACATCAAGACGAAACCATTCATCTACCAATTTCATCTTAAAATCCGGAGAATTTCAAAATCTTTTCGCATCTGCTGCCAATTTTGATTAATTAATACAGAAACTTTGTAAACAACAATTTTATACCACAAATTTGTTGATTTTATCGTTTTATTTTCAATATAAACAGACATACAGACATATGCGTCATTACGATTTAGGGAGGGTCAACATTTATCATAATATAAGAAAGTAAGAATTCTTTATCAAATAACAATTCAAGTCGGCGAAGATGAATAGGTTTTCTTATTTACTGTTTACGTGAAAATATATATGAAAATCAATTTATAAAAGAAATGTAATACGAGTATAAAAACGTTGTATTGAAAATTGAATGACGTAAATATCAATTTCCCGGCCGAGATAATAATTCAACAGCGAACAAGAGTGAGGGAGAGAGAGAGAGATGCCATCTAATAAATTAGATGTTTAAGAGGGCGCATCTGAGATGTGAAACACGTGTGATCGATCTGAGGTGCGTGTCCGGTTTTGGCAGCGGTGCCAAAACGGAAGTAAGACACCTGGTCGCCAGCTAACGAATCCGGTCGTTGCGTCGTTGCTTCGTCTCGTCTCGTTCCCGTCCACAAGCGCACGAATCGCACATTAATATTGGATTCCAGGTGCCAGCGAGGCAATCATAGCGGCTCAAGCTTATTCCGACTGCCACGAATGCGACAGTTTCTTGCTACATTCCTATCGACCTGTACCCTGCACAATATTACCAAAGCAACCAAAATATTTCTATAATACAACATTGCTCACACTCGGCATTTCTCTAGTTTCATTATCTATATGTATACACTGAAACATACATAGGTGCAACGCACCTATGCGTCCAGTTCGCCTTATAAATAATATATGCGATGCGAGCAGCGGCTTTTAATTATTATGGCCTTTTGGTTAACAATTTAAAAAAATATTTTATAGACATAAATAGTCTTACAATTTTAAAATTCAAAAATATAATATTTGTTAATTTTTTATGGCCATATTTGTAGACATATTTTAATAATTTTTATAAGGGCAGTATTAATGGGGGCTCTAAAATTTGGGGCCCTATAACTTGGGAAGTATTTGGACAATTGGATTTAAACTGCGAGTGAATTCAAATGAGATACCAAATAATATGTGTACCAAATTTGGTTCAAATCGCTCAGGTATCTTCAGAGTTATATTTAATAATTTTTACGGCCTTATGGTTAACATTATGCAAATATCTTAGAATTTTTAATAAAAATTTTGGGTGTTTTAATTATTTTTATAAGGGCAGTATTAAAAGAGGCTTCAAATTTTAGGGCCCTATAACTTGAGAAGTATACGGGTAAATTTGCTATACATATTATTTGGCAATCCTTTCACAGTTTAAAACCAATCGCTTGTATACATTCCAAGTTATGGGGCCCCAAAATTTAGAGCCCCCTCTTAATACTGCCCTTATAAAAATAATTAAAAGACTCAAAAATGTTATTAAGAATTCTAAGATATTTTATATCTACAAGATTCTTTCAAATTGTTAACCAAAAGGCCATAATAATTAAAAACCGCTGCTCGCACCGCACATACTTATTAGGCGAGCAGGACCCATAGGTGCGTTGATAGAAAATAATTTATATTTACATATGCAAAGATTTTTGCATATGCAAAGGCCGTAAAAAAATATTAAATATTATAATTTTGAATTTTAAAATATGCACTTTATTTATAACCACCCCTTTGTTTTTGTTTTTTGTATTTTTAAATATTCTGTACGTAGGAGGGATGATTATATCTCTGTGTATTTAGATTTAGCATATTATGAATGAGGACTTCTGAATAGATTGTTAAATCGAGAACAATTATATTTTTTATAGAACATCTGCTTATTGGCTACGACTGTATTCTCGTTTTGGGAGAATAAACAGAAAGGCAGACATAAGGATAAAATAAAGAATAAGGGGAAAGAGTTGCACACAATTCTTGCGCTGATAAATAGCGTATAGCGTCTGTTAGTGCAGGGATTGGCAATTGCCCGCAGACATTTGTACCAATTTGATATAAAAGCCTTCCCGAGGTTGGCCTGCCCTCGTCACGATTTTTAACCTTATATAAAAGCACCCCTATCACCGCACATACGTGGGCCTTAATACATTTTTCGTAACACATTTAATACCCGCTGTCACATACAGTTATTTTATTTACGATTATAATAACGGATAACTTTGAAATTACTGAATAACGTATTAAAATGAGAACACAAAGAAGTAGAGAAACGTTTGTTCTACATCAATTAATCTAAATTTAGCAGATAATTAAATGTGGCACATCAAACATAAACACAACATTATAATAACAAACGCTAATTGAAATATCAGTAACATCAATTTAGTATCGTAAGATAACTTAATGCACAATTAGCTTAAAGTATCTCTCTTTATCCGAAAATGCGACAGGCACACTTCGTACACTGCGCTAAAAACTCATGTAAAATATTTTAATTTGCGTAACGTAACTGCAAGGAATTATAAATGGGTTGAAAAATCAATAATGCATGTTTTAATAGCGCGACGAACTTTCTTCCATCATAACTTTATTATTCTTCTAGTGAGTGCAATTGCAGGTAAATGTTATTTGTTTGTACGTTTGTTGTAAATAAAGTAGACAGTTATTACTTATTTATTGAAAACGTAAACACACCTCTTTTAAAAGCTGTTTGAATAGCGATAACTAACAGTTTTATTATATTGTCTATAAATGGTAAAATTGTTTTTGTATTTATCCTATCTTGTATTATATTCAACATTTCAACCGGTAGTGCATGTTTAAATGAGCTAAATCTTGTATATCTCGAAAAGGATACGAGTTAGAAAAAAATGCTTCGTATAAAAGTGAAAGACAGTAAAATATCCAGCAACTTTTGTTTATAAAATTATTTCTTAAAATGTACCATTCACTGTGAAATCATCTTTGAAAATTGCTTGCTTATAATAATATTATATAGATACTGAAAGCATCTGTTAGACAGTTAAGAGCACTGTAGTAGGAGTGGGAGAACGAACGCTTGCACGCTAGCGGCAGTTGAGTTTAGTCTCTCAAGGATATCGTATGTATAAACTAAATTCACAATAATGCAGTCCATTGTTAACTAAAATAAAATAACTATGTTCATCTGAAATGTAATATACAACTATTCATACGGCATCCCTAAACTAACACTAAGAAATTTTTAATAACAATGACAGAAATTCTTGTTATTTTTATTCCTGTTTCCTTATTATTATTATATGTGGCCACAGCCTGTGGCAAAATATAGAAAAATATGAGAGATTGGGTAGAATGAAACGACAACGACTTGCAAAATAAACTAGGCGGTCGGTCGACTGAGGCAAACCCGAAGGATTTGATCGGTTCACGGGAACTAATTTGCCCGCCGGCCGTGTTTCGACAAACTAAATAAACCGCTACTACAATATGTTTCCTTCAATGTTAGAAATATATATATATATATATATATATATATATATATATATATATATATATCTCGAAAACTAAATGGAATCAAAAAAAATGTTTGGGACAAAAGTTGTAGGGTTTGGATTAAGTTGCATCTGATGTTGACTTTGAAATGACCTTGCAATCGTTTTTTGAGGGTTTTTCAAGGTTAATTTTGTATATTTTAATAAAAACAGATATTTTAGATATCGGCAATCGAAAAAGCGGAAAATTTTACGCTCGGAATGATGTAGTGTGACCTTGATTAGGTGCTTGCACCTACTTGATTTACTTATTTTATGCCATATTTTAACTAATAAATGCCTGTGAAAATTGTCATAGATAGTTTGCAGGTATAGTGGACAATACACTCTAAATCCGACATGCTCTGAATTTAAAAATAATAAAAAATAAAAGAGAGTTTCGAGTTTCGAACAGTGAAACATGATAAAGGTGACGACTCCCAAAGGATGTTCCGTTCATATATCTCGTCTTCGTTCACAAGTTCTATCGCTGGTTTCGTTCGTGTTACGATAAAAATGCAGGGAAAAAAAGTTTTGCTATAAACCTTAAGATTATGTTACACAAATTAAAAGTGTAAAAACGGCAAAGGAATAACAACTCGGAGATTATAATCTATTTTATAGTTTTCTTTTCTTCGTACGTAGTACAAGAGAGCCTTAGTGTTTGGGCGTATGTCCTTAACATGGATTAAACAAGCTTAGGTACAACGCACCTATGCGTCCAGCTCACCTTATAAGTAATATAAGCGTTACGAGGTTTAAATTATTTTTTTGGTTAATAATTTGAAAAATATTACAGTTTTCTTTTGATAGTGCATATTTTAAAATTAAACAATATAATATTTAATATTTTATTTCAGCCTTTAGGTTAATAATATTCAAAAATCTTGTAGATATAATATATCTTAGAATTATTAGTAGATTTTGTGGGTGTTTTAATTATTTTTATAAGAGTAGATAACCATCGTAAAATTATTTGATTGCACAAATAAAGCTTAGGTACAACGCAACATGCTCGCTTAATAAGTATATGCGATTCGAGCAGCGGTTTTTAATTCTTATGGCTTTTTGGTTATCAATTTGAAAAAGTCCTAGAATTATTAGTAGAATTTTTGAGTGTTTTAATTATTTTTATAAGGGCAGTATTACGAGGGGCTCCAAATTTTGGGGCTCTATAACTTGGGAAGTACACTGGCGATTGGATACTGCGAGAGGATACAAATGAGATGCCAAATAATATGTGTAGTAAATTTGGTTCAAATCGCTCTGGTACCTTCAGAAGAGTAGAGGGCACAAATTTGGTCTTACGAGTGACGACTAACATCTAGTTATATATTTTTTTGGATTCAGGGCGACGAGACAAACGCTCTTTGTTAAGGATTTATTTGATCCGAGAATGCTACAGACACACGACAGAATGCTTTAGTTTCTTCGGTACTTCGTACTTCAAGCAAATGGTTGGAATTGAATAGCAGAATATTAAAACACAAAATTTATTGCAAACATCCAGATATCTAATTATATTTAAATAACAGGTTTTCTTTTCTCAAAGCAATGAATAACTTAAACGTCGTATTTTGCCTCGTAAAGAACGAAGGAAGAAAAATAATATTTATGTATGAAGAGAATTCAAGTTGTCAGAGGTCTGAATACAAAGGAGGTCTACTCACCGCTATTCAATTAATGGAATATTTAATAAAACAAGCATAGGTGCAGGCACCAATGCCTGTAGGTCGCCGTATTGTTTATTCAGTGAATAATTATTTTATTTATAACGAAAACTAATGTTTAAAGAAGAAAATCTTTTTGTAACTATTAAATTTTAAAGATATACAATATAAAAGATAATAATTACATTGCTTTTGTTTGATTGCAACAATAGCAAGTCTTTATATATATTGATAATTACAAAATTATTTATTTGACTTTTAAGTTTACACTCTGAAAATACCTTATAGATATTAAAAGTCTATTTTTTGAAGAATTTTTTGATATAATTAAAACAAGCATTAGTGCTTCCAGTAACAATACAATAATGAAAACGATAGCAATTGTTAAAGTAAAAAATGTATTGTTGCAATTATCGAACAATCAATCATTCAACAACAATTTAAATTTCAATATTATTAATTTCTGTTTAAACTTCAGGTTCAAAATCTGCAAAAACGTTATAAATATAAAATTTACTATTTTTTATAGCCCTTCGGCTAACAATTTCAAAAAACTTTGCTGATATAAAATTTCTTAAAATGTTTAGTAAAAAATTCTAATAATATTAGAAATTGACTAAGGGCAGTGTTTAGCGGGGCTTCACATTTTAATGCCCTATAACTCTGGACCTGTACAGACGAATGGATTTAAAATGCGAGGGGAACTTAACAAGCGTTAAAATTAAATGAATATCAAATTTCATTTAAATCGGCCCGGTACCTTCAGATATATAAATATATATCAACTCAAACGCCGTAACATACAAGCGACCGCTCAAACAGCTTCTAAGTTACGGCGTTATGCCAATCACGTATTGTAAAGAAACTGTTTTGATTAAAGAATGTAACAAACACACAAGCAAGAAAGAGATTGAATTTGTTTGATTTGATTTAACTTATATAAAAGTGGAGAGTATTTATTTATCTCGTTTCCTGTGTGGACCTTTCACAATCCCTTGGTCGACAAAAACGAGAAATCCTCGGCAACGTTTTCACTTCCTGTTTGACAGTGGTGTCGATGTTTTTTCAGTGGGGTTACTCGCCTTGGGCTGCGCTTTCATACAGGTGGCTGGTTGGTTATTGATTGTCAGTTGTCATCGTAGAAGTTCTCTACACTATCCGCATTTGTCAAAATAGAGCGACTTTCAAATGCGACATACTTACTTATCCAGTATATATATATGTTGTAAATCTTGAAAAACGTTTTTCTCGAAACTGCTTGTTACAAGCTGAACAAATTATTTTTCAGGAACTACTCGACCGATTTGCTTGTTCTTTATGTTAAATGAAAGCAAATTTTGTTTGTTGCACTTTCTACTATTAATATGTATACATTTTATAAGTTACTATTATTTAAAACGCCCTAAAGTGAAAACAAAACTCGAAAATTAAAACTTTTTTTAACACGGCCGCCATTTTGTCAAATATTAACTTTTTACACCAAATGTTGGTATAAGCTCCAGAGAATTTTATACTCTTTTAGAATCTAACATTAAAATTGGATTTAGTGGACCCGTTCAGTAGATACGAGTACGCCCGTTTAGTGGTGACCTAGACATGCTCTACGCGATATCTAGGAAAGTTTTATATATTTTTGTACGAAAAAAATGTTTTAATGTAGAAAAAAAATAAGCAATAAAGTGGTCTAAATTACAAATAGATACCTTTTTCCTAATCTGCGAAAAAAATTCATAAAAAAACATGTTCTTTTTTTTTTGGGACAAATAATAGAATATTCTGCGTCAAAAGCTGTTGAACGAACAATTATGCAACTAACAATTTAAAGTATCGAAGACAACTTCTTATTTTCGAATTTAAAAGTTTTTAATGTAGCTACTTTTTCAATTTTACGAATGGCTCTTATAAATGCTGAATATATTAAAATATTTTAAAACATTGCTAAGAAATCTAAATAATTTAAATTTACATAATCTACCGTTAAAGTTTATAGTAGGTATATAATTATTAAGTCAATACTTCGGTTTAAAATTTAGAAATGCGACAAAAGAAGAAAATCACAGGTTTTCGAATTCACGAGACGAAATATATGTATCTTTAATCAAGTCCGATTTTATACAAAGAAAATTTAATTTAACTAGGTTAACCCATGGGCACCATGTGCCCATATCATATATAAATTACAGTGCACGCCTCATCGATCTATCTGACTAATTAAATAATTTGAGGGGTGGTGAATTTTTTTGTAATTATTCGTAAATGTAAACCTAATTATTTTTCCAATAAAATATTTACAAATGTTTGGAATATCTCAAGATTGTTGGACAGTTTGCATAAGTAAACACAGAAACTATTAGACCATGGCATAATTGCTAAGATTCTCGTCTTTCAACTTGGAGATCGGCAGTTCGAATCCCGTCTATGCCAATGTTATTTTTTGAAACAAAAAAGCGTTCTACACATACATATAATATATGACTAAAAGGAAATACCCGTCGTAATGCCAAATACACTCGAAATAGCAAATGTGTTCACTCAACTAAGGAGTCTTATTGTATCTGAGTTATTAATATGTTTCCGGTATATACGAACGTTGCTCCTCACGTATAAACACTACAGGAACTCCATCAAAGCGGCGGAAACTTACAGCAACACATATTTTTGTTTTGCAGCGTAATATAACGAAATGAAATTTTTATTGCACATAAAATTAGGATTTATGATACAGTATATCTGAACCTTTGTATGCGCTATCTGTTTTAATTTATTAGCAACGTTCATATAATGAATGCATATGCTTTGTTTTGATTAGATGCATTTTACTTTCATATATACAGTAATAAGTAAGTCCTGCAATCATGAACAATTTCAAACTTGACTTTTCAACGAATATACACGATTTGACCCTCCCTGAATCGTTCGAAATGATGTCTGTGTAGTAGAATACAGTATTTCACTGTGCAGTGAAACATCAGCGTCTAAGCAACTAGGCTCCTCGCCCCACAGACTTGCTGTGAGGATACGGGATTCGCCAGAGGACACGCTCCGCACAAACTAGTTGGCAACGAGAAGATTGCCTCCGTCGTAGGACCTTACGGTATCGAGAGAAAGAGTGAAACTCAGGTACGAAGCGATACGTTGGGCTCCTCATGAGGAGTAACACTAGAGCTACCAGGCAGGGCACCGCTACGTCGCTGGGCACTATACCGACTATCCCTCGCGCGCAACGATTTCCAGGCCGGACAAAGGTTAAGGATAGGTGACAAATAACACATATTGAGATTCGGGGTAATGGCAATCACAATTTACCTATACATATTGACTCACAATACACTACCATTCTATTTGAACAGCTAAACTATCGGTGTACTGAAAGAGAATTATCATAACTGATAGATACTACGTAATCCCTTCGACCGCCTCTGCCCAGGCTCCCTAGGAAATGAGTTGCATGCAACTAATAGCAAGAATAGTTTGATAACGAGCTGCTACAGTACAGATTACATACATATGCAATTATAGAGCGATTTTAAGCGTTGTAAAATTGTCTGATATAAAGATAGGAAAATGTCAATATTGACTTTGGAATAACGCCAAGTTTCAATCTATATTCTATAAGCATTGTTGGAGCGATACTCTCTATATCGTTTATATTAAATTTTAACTGTGCTAGACGTACCCATATATCTCACTTTTCTTATTTTTGCCCGATCCACATTTTCAATATAGAATACTTTGAACCGTTATAAATATGATTGAACCAAATATCGGATAAGAATTTATTTAAATACCATTAATCAATTTTAGAATGGACACGCTTACAATACGACATTTACATAAAATAAACAAGAACTGGCGCATGCACCAGTGCTATCAGCTCAACCCCATTGCAATAAATGCAATACTAAAAGCGATAGCAATTCATTATTGGAATATATATTTATGGAACATATGCAAATTCAAGTTTCTCTAATATTCAAATAAATGTTTTATACAATAATGTATGAATATACGACGAGTCTTTAAAGTTTCGATTAAGTTGTCTTGAATGTTTGATGACATTTCTTCTGCATTTAATATGAAATAAATGCATTTCTGAGTTTACGTATATAATTCTAAATCATCGACATTATACTCACAGAGCCGACTGAACCAATCCAACCAATTATTTATTACAATCCGAGAAGTGCGTCTAGTTTTTACGAAAAGTTATGGAATGGCTCATATATATTATTCGAGAACATTATAGCAAAATTAAAATTTCGCGACCGGATATAGAAAATGCATGTTTGTTCCCTTATTTCTATGAAACAAGTGGTGCGTGTTGCATGATTGCCCTTGGGACAGATTATGTGATAGAAACGTATATTATTTATGTAGGCATAGAAAATAGGAAGTGCATTTTGTGTCAGGGGAAAACATAAAATGTTATAACTGTGTTTACAGAAAACAAAGCAACTATTCACGTACAGCTGTAAGTAATCAAAACAATAATGCAACTAATATCGTTCAGCTGTAATTTTCAGTGGTAAAATAGCCGTTAGCTAAATGTAATCTACACCATGCATCAGCCAATTTCTCCTGCAACTTTTACGTCGTGTTGTGTAAACATTAATCAGCCGCCTGATCACTCCAGTACACAGCGACAATATGAGAAAGCAGTACTAAACCAGATGCCAAGCACCATTAACCAGTGGTACCGTAAATTGTATTGCATTACGCAATTAAACTTATTGTATTGTCTTGAAATTCATTAATTGGCCGTCTGAACGTACCGAAGATGCTAAAGCAATCGGTCGTGTGTCTGTAGCATTCTCGAATCAAAACAATTGTGTTTTGTCTCGTCGCCCTGAATCCAAAAATATATATAACTGGATGTTAGTCGTCCGTAAGACAAAATTTGTTCATCTGAAGGTACCGAAGCGATTTACACCAAATTTGTTGCACATATTATTTGGCATCGCATTTGTATCCGGTCGCAGTTTAAATCTAATCGCCCGTATACTTCCCGAGTTATAGGGCCCCAAAATTTGAAGCCTCCCTTAATACTGCCCTTATAAATATAATTAAAACACCCAAAAATTCTACTAATAATTCTATGATATTTTATATCTACAAGATTTTTTCAGATTGTTAACCCAAAGGCCATAAATTTTCTTTAAATATTATAATTTTAGAATGGACAAAGTGTAACAGCAGGTTAGCGGTACTGACCGCCTATTGACCCCAGAACCATCTGGTTGAGCGCTAGAACTGTTTTCCAGTACGACGGCCGCCAATCACATTGTTATTTTAGGAACAATGGTAGCTTTTGGGGTGTAAAGGTAATGGACATATATTTAACTAATGACCGCTACTATAGCACAAATTATCTATAGGAAAGGCATTACCTTTGGATAATGGATATCCCACAGACGACTCATGATTTATCATATTTTATGGAAGTTTACACTTTCAAATTATGCGTTAAAGTATAAAATTTACGAGAACATAACCTCATTATAAAATATGACGGGTAACAATAAATTTAATGGTTATAGATTATTTAGTACATAATAAATTCTGTAATACAACTTAATCACAATTTTTCATAAGCACCATGTGCCCCTATCATATACAGTTCACTCTTCACCGATCCATCTATTTGAATAATTGGACGAGTGGCGAATTTTCTTGTAATAATTTTGTAATTGTAGACTTAATCAGGGTTTCACTATATAAATAAGGCCCTTACACGGTATTTCCTTGTGAGTACGTTTTTGTATTTTCGTTATTTTCTCTGTAATTGCATAGCATAACGCCGTAACTTACAAGCAATTTGAGCGGTCGCTTGTAAGTTAAGGCGTTATGCTATACGCAGCGATTGAGTTGATACCGAATTCAAATTGTGTTTGATTAAGGCTAAGGCCCACATTCAAATTTACATGGGCTCTAGTTTATGATTAATGCTAACTTTTAAGATCAGTCGTTACACTACAGAGAGAAACATTTTCTGAGCTTGTTTTGGTTTAACTTCAGTGAAAATTGATACTTCACGTTGGAGAACTATTACTAATGCATTGCATTGCGCGTTGTGTTTGATGCAGAACACGTACGAACATGTTGGTTGGTGGCAGCAGCTCGCCCCGGCACGCTGAGACGAATTGAAAAATATGATTTCTGAACGATAAACGTTAATCATTGTATTTTTTCGAAACAATTTACGATCAACGGATACGAAATGAATGTCTCGCGTGACACACATACAACTAATCGAACAAACACATTACATTTCGATTTCTGTTTACGTCATTTATAACCGGATTATTGTTCTTTGTGCGAGCATTGAACTTTAATTCCAATAAACATGCATAGGTGCACTAATGCCTTTTCATGATTACGAGACTTACTTATTACTTAAAAGACAGTAAAGAGACTATTGAAAAATGCATATCTACAAAAACTTAGCCTAAGACAACGGTTCAACACCCCTATGAATCCTGCTCGCCTAATAAGTATATGCGACGCGAACAGCGGATTTTACTAATTATAGCCTTTTGATTAACAATTTGAAAATATGTTATAAATATAAAAAATCTTACAATTCTATGTAGAATATTTTGATAACAACAATTAAAAATTATAATGTTTAATAATATTTTATGGCCTTTGGGCTAACATCTTACAGTTATAAAAGAAAGTAGTAAAATTTTTAGATGTTTTAGTTATTTGTATAAGAACAATATTAAGGGGGGCTCTAAATCTTGGGGCCCTACAACTGGGGAAGTATACGAGCGATTCAATTTAAACTGCGAATGTATTCAAATGAGATGCCAAATAACATGTGTACCAAATTTGGTGTGAATCACTTTGGTACCTTCAGAGGAGTAGAGGGCACGAATTTGGTCTTACGAGCGGACGACTAACATCCAGTTATATATTTTTTTGAATTCAGGGCGACGAGACAAACGCTTTTTGTTAAGGATTTATTTGATCCGAGAATGCTACAGACACAGGACTAATTACTTAAGCTTCTTCGGTACTTCCTACGGCGAACTAAAAATAAAGTAATTCTAGAAATTAATAATCTTGCATAAATTACAAGTACGATACATCATGTCTATTGTTGAATGAGTATAAACTACGTATATGTAACATAAGACACAAATAATGAATATCCCATTTTGCATACACAGTATATTGGATGTAACAACAAGGGCCTTCTGTAATTTGCATAAAAAGAAGAAAATATAATCAGGTTTCATCCCAACGATGTTTTGAATAATGTCTCCTGACACTAATGAACTCTTGCTATGCCTTCGCTATTTTGCATTTCATACATATTTTATAGCAAATCATACCAACCTCATTAGCTCACCGTACAAAGTACCGAGGAAGCTAAAGCAATGGGTTGTGTGTCTGTAATATTCTCGGATCAAAACATTTCCTTAACAAAAAGTGTTTGTCTCGTCGCGCTGAATCCAAAAATATATATAACTCATATACTTGGATGTTAGTCGTCGCTCGCTCGTAAGACCAAATTTGTGCCCTCTACTTCTCTGAAGGTACCGGAGCGATTCACACCAAATTTGGTACACATGTTATTTGGCATCCCATTTGAATCCGTTCGAAGTTTAAAATATTAATAAAATCTGTCTTTCCAAGTATATGTGTCTAAGAATGTAAGAATCAATTTTATTTGTTGCTAATTACAGAAGTTATAATAAAACTGTGGCATAATAAACACGATAATGTTGATTATGAAAACATAAATTAATCGCGCGATGGAATTAGTCGCGAAATGCTGTTCGCAACAGCGAGCAATAAAAAGCGACAGGTGAACTATGGTTATGGCGTATAGCACTTGAAGCACTCGCCGCCCCCCGGCACAAGGGGGCGTACTGCGCCGCGTCGCCTTCAGCGTCAACCGTCAACTCATAACGGCGCCGTGCCGTGATCTATCGTTTAATATAAAATTCACGGAGAGCGAAACGACATATCTGAAGCGAGTGTCGATAAGTTAGTGCCGTGTTAATTAAGAAACCACTTTGCCAGGGGAAATTAAGTAGAGCAGGTGACCCGCAAAGCTTTGACAAAATTAAAGAAAGTCACCTTTTATTACATGCAAAAAGACACAAACATGTTGATAATATTGTTAATGAACACTACGTAAAAGAAAGTCGAGTGTAGGCCCCTCCTCATTTTATATAGTTTACAACTAATGTAAAAATGAGTGTTTGCTCCAATTAATTTGACTGTAAATGTTTGAGCAGAATTAAAATAGGCGACAGGAGGCATGAATGGTGTTAACTAGTCTCAAGGGAATGACGAACGTTTAGAAAGTACAACACGCAAGGCCGGATGGTTTATAACCGCTGGGGGCGATTTGCGAATGGTTTCGGATTAAATGGGAAGTAGCTAGCGGTGCTGACGCACCAATTTCTTTTCATTTCGCACTTTTTTGCAATGCTAAATCGGAATCGCAACTGTGTCGACAAAAAAACAAAAGAATTCCACAGTGGGCTTAATGAGCAGGCAGAAATTTCCGATTCCTCTCATAATGAAGCCAAAATGCCACAATTATAATGACAAAAGAGAGTCGTCACATTATTGCTCGCGCACTGGCAAAGACGAATTTAGAATTCGAGAAACTAATTTGAAAATAGTAACTTATGTCTGGTCGAAAAACGTTTCATATTGAATAGTAAATTTGTTTCATAATATAAAAGTCACATTGAATTAAATTCAAGTGTCGGGTCAGATGTAATTTCGTTCCCTAATTACTTTTGTGCAAACAAATTAACATTAATTCACTAGGAATTCGTCTTACACCGAAGCAAAAGTGGGTCTGGCATAGTGACTCACTATGCCAGACCCGCTGTTAGTGAGAGAGTGAGATGAAACGTGACAAGCCACACAGAAAATTGCATCGCAGCGAAACGCAATGAAATGCATTAGTCACGACGACTGGAACTACGCTTTCTGACTGTATATGTATGTATGTCTGTAGGTGTGCCCTGATTTCTCCCTCAAAACTACATCAATTAACCCAGACAATATTTAACAAAATTAGTAAAACCAGCTTAGGTACAAAAAATGTTAAAAAATGTTATATAAAAAATTCAAAATTATATTTAGTAATTTTTTATGGCCTTTGGGTTAACAATATGTAAAAATCTTGTTGATATAAAAATATCTTAGAATTCTTAATAGAATTTTTGGGTGTTTAAATTATTTTTATAAGGGCAGTATTAAAAGGGGCTTTAAATTTTAGGACCCTATAACTCAGGAAGTATACGGGTGATTCGATTTAAACTGTGAACGAATTCAAATAGGATACCAAATAATATATGTAGCAAATTTGGTGTGAATCGCTTTGGTACCTTCAGCGGAGTAGAGGGCACAAATTTGGTCTTACGAGCGAGCGACGACTAACATCCAAGTATATAAGTCATATATATTTTTGGAATCAGTGCGACGAGAAAAACACTTTTTGTTAAGGGAATTTTTTGATCCGAGAATGCTTTAGTTAGAAATGCAATAAGATTAAATGTGTTCAGAAAAGTGAAAATTGGTGGAGTCTCCAATTAACTATCACATTTTGTAAACACACAAGCATAAGTACAAGCATCACTGCATTCAGCTTGCCATAAAATTAATATAATTAAGAAAAATTATATATTTAACTATTACAAGTATTCAGCAGATTCAAATGGAATACCAAATAATATGTGTAGCAAATTTGGTGTAAATCGCTTCGGTACATTCAGAGTAGAGGGCTAAAATTTGGTCTTATAAGCGAGCAACAACTAACATCCAAGTATATAAGTTATATATATTTTTATGGCCTTTGGTTTAACAATATGCAAACATCTTAGAGGTAAAATATCTTAGAATTATTAGAAGAATTTTTGAGTGTTTTAATTATTTATATAAGGGTAGTATTAAGGGAGGTTTTCAATAATAGGGCAGTATATGGGCGATTGGACTTAAACTGCGAATGGATTTAAATGGGATGCTAAATAATATGTGTAGCAAATTTGGTGTGAATCGCACCGATACCTTCATAGGAGTAGAGGGCACAAATTTGGTCTTACGAGCGAGCGACGACTAATATCCAAGTATATAAGTTATACATATTTTTAGAATCAGGGTGACGAGACAAACACTTCTTGTTAAGGAAATGTTTTGAACCGTGAATACTACAGACACACGACCAAATGCTTTCTAAAATAATTATGTTATATTATTTAGATACATTTTTGGTAGTAATCCCAAACAAAAACAGTGAACCAAATAAATACTTGTCAAAATGACTGAAACAACTAATTAATAACAAAGTGAAATTATTTTTCATTATATATATATATATATATATATATATATATATATATATATATATATATATATATATATATATATATATATATAACAAAAATAATCAGCTTATAAAAATTATAAATAAACCTTTGATGTTCGATTATAACGTCAAAATGAATAATAAAAACATGTGAAATGCACAAAAGAAATATAAAATAACAAAAGCCGAATAGAAATTGATTCCCTCTGACAAACAAAAATGGGAGCCGCACAGAATGCCTACTCGGCTAGTGACTACCTGCTCATTGAGCCCACCCATAAAAGGTTCATTTCATGCGGATCCCACAATAATGCCAGTAATTTTATATAACACGGCATATGTTAGGCAAGAAGTGTTCGACTATAATCACAATAAAAACAAAGAATTGATAACAGAAAATCTAGGAATAATACTTCGGTATTCGATTTACGTAGTATTCCGTGGGGGTAATATCACAAGCAGCAAACAATCTATATTCTGAACTAGCGCCGCGCCCTCCCCTTTCTGATTTCGTTGCCGGGCGAAAATTCAATATTGTACTTTATGCTTCCACGAACCACGATTGACGAGAATGTACGTTGTTTATTGTACCAGGAATCACAGTGATACATAGTTGGCGTAAAATAACAAAACTACATTCACAATGAACCAATTAGTTTGGCAATTACAATTAATTTTTAGATACTTCTTATTAATGTATAAAGTTGCACCATTAAATTATGTTGTCTACGTGTAGCATAGTTAAATTCGGAATTACGAATCATAGAATTTAACCGACGTGAACTGCCATAATATTCTAAATAAACATTCCTTTGTGGGAATACCTTATACAACTCGATTAGAGTTGAAACAAAAGAGCTTCGCTTCGAATTCCTGGGTCTTCACAAGGCGACATTTTCCAAATTTCTGTGGAATCATAAACAATCTCAACTTTACCTATACGGCTACCCACATCAAACTGATAACGTATACAGAATTACACAGATTGTAAATAATTTAAAAATCATTGCTTTCAATTATTATATGGCCCTTGGGATCACAATTTTGAAATTTGATATAGATACTTTTTGCAGTTCTTTTTACTACTAAATACAAGCTTAGGTACAACGTACCTATGAGTCCTGCTCGCCTAGTAAGTATATGCGATTCGAGCAGCGGTTTTAAATTATTATGGCCTTTTGGTTAATAATTTGTAAAAATATTATAGATATAAAAAGTTTTACAATATTTTGTAGATTATTCTGATATAAAAACAAGCTTAGGTACAACGCACCTATGCGTCCAGCTCGCCTTATAAGTAATATAGGCTATGCGAGCAGCGGTTCTTAATTATTATGGCCTTTTAGTAAACAATTTGAAAAAATGTTATAGATATTAAAAATCTTACAATTTTTCGTAGATTTTTTTGATGTACTAAAAAAGAAAATTAGAGCTTAGTTTAAAATTCAAAATTATATATGTTTTTAAATTTTTATGGCCTTTGGGTTAACAATATGCAAAAATCTTGTAAACATAAAATATCTTAGGATTTTCAGTAAAAAATTTAAGTGTTTTCATTATTTTTATAAGGGCAGTATTAAGGGGGGCTCTACATTTCGGGACCTTATAACTCGAGAAGTATACGGTTGATTAATTTTTTTCTGTGGGCGGATTCAAATGGGATACTAAGTAATATGTGTAGCAAATTTGGTGTAAATCGCTCTGGTACCTTCAGAGGAGTCAGTTTGGTCTTACGAGCGACGACTAACATCCAAGCTATTAGGGCGACGACACAAACACTTTTTGTCCCGAGAATGCTACAGATACACCTCCGGTTGCTTTAACGCTTCTGTACTTTGTACTGCGAGGCATTCTATGACATTTTTCATAGATTAGTGTGAAACTAATAATACTTATTTATTTAAATTCGTTTCTGGCAAAACAGATCAATAAATCCAGAACCAAATCATATATTATTTTGATCGAACAAGTGAGTTTCGTGTCGACAAGGAACAAGGCCGAAAACCAAAACGAGACAGCATTGCGTGTGTGTATCGAACAACGTCTATAGGGCAGACAGAAACAGGAAAAACCGGTTTTTCTTGTTGTGAAAGCTACACGAAAGAGGGGAGGACAGTGAGAGAGATAGGGGTTCATGTTAATTGCAGCTTTGGTATGAGGACATAGAATAACGGATGTGTAACCGGGAAATACTATAAACCCTTCGCTGCATTTACAGCACCCTAATGAAATCAGGTAGCTATAGCGAGTTGTTTATCTGTATCACTCACTTCACTTCACTACAGAGATGTGTGCTACCAATCCATCTCTCCCTGGCTGCATATTTACCCTGCATAAACGAGCAATCGCTATATATACGGATGATTGATATGAAACGCGCTCAGAAAAATACTAAAAATATCGTAATTTTCTACGTACATATTATAAGTCAATACTATATAATTTCGCATTAAATTGGTTTTCGGCCCGGTCCAATACATGAGCTCGTATATAACCGATACGATTATGGATTTAAACAGCTTTAGAGTGGATTTCGTATCCTATTCATATGCCAAACTTTATATGGGAAAGTTTATATATTCTGGCTGTATTGTGTGCGCGTCAAAGACGAGATATAAGAAATCTTGAAATCCTGTATTGAGCCCCCTTTATAGAAAATAAAAAACACGATGAATTTGTTTAGACATCAACCCGTTGCGGGTTTGCATATAGGAAGAAAGTAACCATCAATAATGGGATTTGGAAAAAAAGGGAAGCGCATAAAAAAAATGTTATTGGCGCGTGAAAACATTTTATTGTGTGCCTTTATACTGCTTCACATTGTGATTTCACACAATCAATTTAAAATTACTCTTTTTGATAACCATTATCTGTTTTGATATTTGATTCACATTGTCAATATTTACAGTTATTAATTTTAATAATTTATAAAGTAAATAAATGTATTGCTTCATTATTATAATAATAAACACCCACGTGTTTGTGTATATGTTATGGTACAAATAATCAATCAATATATATTAACCAAACAAAAAGGGCATAGTGTTTAATTTGTAAGAATTTATTACATGAACCGGTAATTATTAATAATTCACAACTATTTTCGATAAATGTAAGGAAAGGAGTGAACAAATGCGATGCATATTCCGCACCCCGTTTTCCGCTGTTAGGTTAAGATAAATGTGTTCCTTTATAGTAGAAAACCAGCTTAGGTACAACGCACCTATGCGTCAAGCTCGCTTTATAATTATTATGGCCTGTTGGTCAACAATTTGAAAAAATAATGTAGATATAGAAAGTCTTATAATACTTTGTAGATTATTTTGATATAAAAACAAGCTTAGGTTCAACGCACCTATGCGTCCAGTTCCATTCGATGCGAGCAGCGGGTTTGAATTATTATGGCCCTTTGGTTAACAATGTTATATATATAAAAGGCCTTACAATTTTTTGTAGATTATTTTGATAAAGAATAATAATTTTAGTGACACACGCTTCTAGGAGGTGCACATTTTACGTTCGTCAGTTTCGGCTAGCGTTTACAGACACGGACGTTATTTCAAAAATAGTCACATTCGCTTCAAGGAAGGTTAAAACGTGTATAACCGTTCGTAAAAGAAAGTAAAAATGATAACAAATGCACAGCTGTCCTAATTGTGTCTACATCGCGTGATTTGTGTGTAAAGGGCATTAAAAATGTGCAGTAGAAGTGTCTCTGGAGTGTTTGCAATTAAAATACGAATGCTGGCTGCATAGTTTCAGTTACTTCCAACCGTGTGTCTGTATAATGATTGTTGGGGGAACGTCACGTGCCACCACCAGCGAATTGCACTGACGCAACATCTGTCCTCGGCAACGTTGGCTCCGTGACAAATTAGACGCGCTTTTTGCGTTCTGTTTGCTTTAAAAATAAAATCCTGCAAAAGATTTAAGTGCATTTCTTGCCGAATGTTTCTTCCGAATGTGTCACTATAGTGAAAAGTTATTCGGCTATAAAACAAGCCATTTATTATTACTAGTGTGGAAATAGAAATAGGGCGATATTTCGGGCAGTGTTAGAAAGAGATAGCACAGATATGTGGGCTTACAGTAAGCTGCATGTAATCAAGGACTGCCCTTTTACCCAAATGCAATATCTCAAAATCAATACGACGGAATTGCAGCGGAATCTCGGCAGCTTTTATGTCGCCAGAACATACAACCGCACACTAAATCAATGGAAATCATATTTACCATCCATAGCAGCATTCAATTCAAACTATTCCATATACAAGTGACACATTTTCATGAAAACCAAATGAATTTCTGCTTTATTACATAAACGGTAGTTAATTTAACTTTAGTTGCAATATGGAGCAAAAGTAGGTCAATTTGATGCGTGTTTCTGGTAACGAAATTGGAGTTTTGATATGTTTCAAACTTTTTCCTGTTTTATAGATAATCCCTAAATTATATTAGGCTCGCCGTACAAAGTACCGAAGAGCTACAACAATCGGTCGTGTGTCTGTAGCATTCTCGTATCAAAAAATGTCTCGTCGCAAAAAGCTGGTCAAAAGTATCTATTTAGGGATTTTTAATAATGCAGTTGGGTAAACTGATATTCATTGCGTATAATTCCATAATTGGATAAGGTCATTTGCTTACACCTGCGCCTGCGCATTGTTTTAAATGAGGCGTCGCATTCGCAACAATTATTCCCCTAAGTTACTGTGAAATTATAGTTCATTTAAAACGCGTGCTCTATCGGTTATAAACAGTCGATTTTGAAATTGTAAAATGGATCCTCATCAGGATGCTATGTAGAATATGTATTATGTTTTAGAAAATTCATATTTAATATATCTAAATCAACAACTTAACAAATCATTTTGTTCATTAAAGTATAATATTTTTTGTTAAATATCGATAAAGTTATCAAATCCCGCATAATTCCGCAACAAAATTTATAGAGGTTGTAGCCTACACTATTATCTAGTAAACTAGGGTCACCCGTGGGCACCATGTGCCCATAAGGTATACAGAGTATAGGTCAGTTTTGACTGATGGCGAATTTTCATGTAATTTAATAATAACACGGTTTTTCTTCATTTTGTATCGTTTGACTATAATAGTAATACAAATTTCCACATCGCAAATAATAATAAAGAAAAAATTGAGTCCTTTTTTTGAACGCTATTTTGTTCTTAGATCACTATGCTGAGATTAAGTAATCGATCGCTTATCATGCACTGTGTAACATCCGATAAATTTAAACTAAATTTTGTTTAACTTTGATTTTAATCTTGTATGGTGCATATGTGTTGTATCATTTAGACAGTTTCTATGATTGTATATAAAAAACAGGATTATAAATTTATTTACGATTGCTGTTTATTATTTGAATCGATTATTCAAATAATATGTATTACAAATCCTTTTTACACAACATTTTTAATGATTTGACATTTGATTCATTATTGTTTTTGAATTAAATAATCAGGCTAGATTCTGAATTTTGCAGTATTAAACTGCAGTTTTAAAAGTGATAATAATTAGTTATATGCTAAAATACAATGGATTGTGCCATCAAAAATAAAAGAATAAAATTGCCAACCAAACATGTTTCTAAATATGTTTGAATTATCTCTTCAACATTTTATTTCTCTAATAATCAGAATTATAAATTTACTTACTTGCAGTTGTTATAATTTGACAAACTATAGAATCTTACCACAACTCCTATTTTCAAAAATCACTACTTCTTGGCCATTTTGAAGTGAAAATATTAACTATGATTTAAAATAAATGTACGGAAACACGAATTTGCTAAAAATATATGCTAATTAGGCAATAATATGCACTTATTTTATATTATATACTTACAAATTGAAATTATAACATGCTACTTCCCTTAAACTTAAGATTAAACTTCAAACAATGTTTCCGTAATTCGTACGTTGAAATATTGTTCTTGACGCTCACGTAGTAGCACTTTTATTTATATTTGTTCTTTGGTCGGTCATTTTAACATAAATGCTTAATAGCGACTCACAATCTTCAAATTAGAATAAATAAAACTTAATTTTCTGAACTAACTAAATTATTTATATATCTCATTGACATACAATATCAATATAATATAGAAGATGTCACTCTGTGTAAAGTACACAACACACTAAATAAACTTCAAATCTATTTAATTGAAGATTCAGAAACACTTTTTTTGACTGATTTCATTCTGACGTTTGATTCGTTTTTGTCTATTTCAAAGCAGACTGAATTTCAGAATCGTTCGATCCCCGTCTATGCCAATCTGTATTTTTACAAAAAAGCGTTCTTCACACACTCACTTACTCACATACACACATACAAACATTTCTGGGTTATTATATTAATGATAATAAAAAAAGCAGCTGCTTCTAACTGCGCTTTTGATTCTTTTGCAAGCTTTTGCAACAATAAGTACAAATATAAATAAACTTATTATGGCCCTTATGCGAAGCACAGCCATGATTACTCAAAACTAAATAGTGTATGAATAGCATAATTGAAGCAACATTACATTTTTCTGGTTTTAATTCCAATTGTGTAAACTAATATTGTTCACCTAAAATTGTTTAAATAATTGAAAATTTTAAAAATAACTGCTTTCGGCTAAAAATTATATTTTCAAATTGTTAAACAACATTCGTCGCTTGTTTGTAAGACAAAAATTTGTGCCCTCTACATCTCTGAAGGTACCTAAGCGATTTACACCAAATTTGCTACACATATTACTTGGTATTTCATTTGAATCCGCACGCAGTTTAAATTCAATCGCCCGAATACTTCCCCAGTTATAGGGCCCCAAAATTTGGATACCCCCTTAATACTGCCCTTATACAATTAATTAATACACACACAAATTCTACTAGTAATTCTAAGATATTTTATATCTACAAGACTTTTTCATATTGTAAACTCAAAAATGATTAAATTTAAATGTTAATTATGTACTAAAATATTTCTTTTATGAAAATATTCTACAAGAAATTGTATGTATAACATATTTACAATATTCGTTTATGCCTGGCAAGCAGCATTTTACATGTCGAATATGTTTTCTGCACTGGTGATGAAAAATGGATCCACTATGATAATCCAAAAAGGAAGAAATCATGGGGACCACCTGGCCATGTTTCAACATCTACAAATGTTCCCGCAAATGACACTTATTCGGCTCAAAACTCGACATTTTCGCACACTAAAGAATATATTATACTGATATAAAATCACTAATATTTTAAGGTTATGTTATTGACAGATGTCCAACCTTACGATTATGACGTTTTATATCTGACAATTTTAACCATAATTGGTAACAGCGATTTTGTGTACAAACGAATTATTTACATTTTCGCTGTTTGTGGTTACGTTGTGGTTGTCTAATTTTTAAGTGATGGGAAGTAATTCTGGTTTTAATAGTAGCGCCAAAATTAATCAAGAGGTTTTGTTATTTTTAGGTTGGTAACAGAAATCGTAGCCGGAGAAAAGTGTGGATAACTTTACTGACATCGCGACGCTGGGTCAGGCTGACAGCCAGTACTGGAAACTTGACAAAATCAAAAATTACTAAAAATTCAATGTTACCAACGCAAAATATGGAATGCAAATAACACTCTGTTTGAATTAAACCTTTCTCTGCCAATTATTCATAGTATTTACAACATATATCCCTATTCCAATACAAATTAAGACAATTTACGTGAAATTAGTCATATTCAAATGTCAAAACCACACTTATGCCAGTTGACATCCGAAACTCGATATATAAAAGCTGTTTTATCGGAATTAGTTCGTTAGATTTGTGTGGATATTTAATGAAACAATGCTAAGGTATTATACTATAAGTGACCAAGAGCGTTTTTGTTAAATGCAAATAATATAGAAAATAGGGGCATTCCAGTGTCAGACATATAAAAGCTATTTTATCGGAATTAGGACATTGGAATTGTGTGGAAATTTAATATAACAATCAAATAGCCTGACACTGGAATGCCCCTATTTTCTATATTATTTGCATTTAACTAAAATGCTTTTGGTCACTTACAGTATAATACCTTAGCATTGTTTCATTAAATTTCTATACAAATCCAACGACCTAATTCCGATAAAACAGCCCCCAATTGACTTTTCGAAATTGGCTAGATTTAAAAACTGATTTACACTAGCTAAAGACTTAATTAATAAATTTGACAATTTATATATTCTTAATTGGCATATAATAGATAATGTTAAAAGCCTTTAAAAAGCTTTTATTTACAATTAAAATAAGTTGGGATATATTTTTCTGTACAGTTGGCTACCCTACATGTCAAAGATATCGGCGACGATATACGGGTAATGTGGAAATTTGTATAACTTATAATATATATATATATATATATATATATATATATATATATATATATTTATATATATATATATATATATATATATATATATATATATATATATATATATATATATATATATTATATATATATATATATATATATATTATATATATATATATATATATATATATATATATTATATATATATATATATTATATATATATATATATATATATATATATATATATATATATATATATATATATATATATATATATATATATATATATATATATATATATATATATATATATATATATATATATATATATATATATATATATATATATATATATATATATATATATATATATATATATATATATATATTGTCTTAACCCATTGCCCACTGATGATGTGTTGAGGTCTGTGACTGTGCATTGTCTTAAGTTATGGCATTTGTCCACGAGTAAACTGCGACGTGTAAAGTTGTCAGTGGAGCGGTGGATATCACCGCTCCGCCTAACAAGGCGTGAGCAAGTGGTAATCTCTCGTCTGAGATTAGGCCATACTTGTCTCACACACTTGTATTTGTTACTGGGAGAACAACCACCGCTCTGCTCAAATTGTAACTCCAGGCTCACTCCCGAACATATATTCCAGCATTGTCCTACTTACAATTTGCATCGTCGCAATGCTGGTATTGAGGGTCCCATGGAGATTTTCTTATGCAATAATGCAACAAGCATTGGTAAAGTGCTCTCATTTCTGAGAGCAGCTGATTTGTTTGCGCAAATTTGAAGTAAATATTCCAATTACCATTTCATTTTTATTTATTTATTATTATTCCGCACTATTTAGCATACGAGGCTGTAGTTTTTGTGGTTTTTATAAAAAACCTCAGTTCTAGACTGGTTTCTGCACATGCCAACTGTGCAATAGTCTTCTACATATGAGGAAGTATAACATCTTTCTTTACGCTTTATTTATGATAAAGCTGATATTTTCGTTTTTTCTTCACAGAGCACTGTTCTTTAGTGGTGCTTGCACATTTGAAATTGTGCAACGTTTTTTCTCGTATATGTAAGCATTTCTATTTATATATATTTTGTATATTTAAACTCAAACTGGATATTATTTGGACTTCAGTTACAAGCGGTAATGACCTTAGATGTCGATCCGCAATTCAATTAAAATAAAATAAATATATATAAACACCCAAATATATTTGTTTGTGTGTATGTTTTTCCTTGTAAAAATGCAAACTGGTAAAAGCGGAAATCAACAATGAAAGACAAGGAGCCTTTACCTCTATGACATGGCGAAAATAAATATTGATTATTAATCAAAGTGGCTGGTCTAGGTAATATGTGTTTTTGTTTCAACATTCATTTGTTTTTATTTATTTATTATTGTGCAAATATGGCTACAGAAAATTCAACTACTGCAAATTGTAAGTTTTAATCATTATTTATTCCACATAATTACATTATATCACCAATTATTTGATTTTTCAAACAACATTATTATTTAACAATGTTAGTATAACAATAATCTTTCTATGTATTTTAATGTTATATAGCAAAAACTGGCGAAGGGAACTCGAAACTGGACATCGATGCCGAAGCGGCGGCGGCCAGTGGCGGAAAGGCCGCCAAAACATTTAGAGGTAACATTTTTTCTATAAATATTAGATATATTCGCATTAACAATATTAAATATATTTAAATATATGTTAGAAACATTGAAGCTTGATCAAAAAAAAAAACTTAAAAAAACCAAGACCTGAGAAAAAAGATTTTAAAAATTATAGAAAAGCAAGAAGAGAAATACAAGAATTATTGAAAAAATAATTTAAATAAAATAAATTTAAATTCATTACATATTTTTTATTATTGTTGTTATCATTGTTCCTATTAATTTTTTTTTAAATACATTGTTAATAAATTGTAGTAGAAATACAAAAAATTTTGCAAAACTTTTATTATTAATATTTGAACCTTACATTTTCATGATATACATATTCCAATGATTGATGCGTAAATATATACTCATTGGAACAAAGCTGTTATGGATGACACAACACGCAATTGCAATAGGGAACAAAAGAGAATAATCTATATCCGGGCGTGAAATTTGAATAATTGTTTTGGAAATTTTGTCCTCTTATGTACTTTTTTTATTTTGCACTTAATCCAACACAATAAATTGGGATGTTTCAGAACATGTGTATTAAAATCGACATGTAAATTTAGCAAAATTACATGAAAATTAGCCATCAGTCCAAACTGACCTATGTTCTGTATACCATATGGGCACGTGGTGCCCACGGGTGACCCTAGTATATATATAGTACTTTACAAATTGCCCGTATAGTAGTTACACTATGTACCGACCATAAAGTAGCAAATTTACATGTTTATTCAGTTGGAATAGGATCGAATTTGGCAGCTACGGTGGATTTATCACCAATACTATCGTTGTATGTCCCTGCCTAAAATCTCCTGAACGTCAGCACAAATTTACTAGTTCAATATATATATATATGTATATATACGACGCCATTTGAAAGCTATAAAGTCATGGGTTATGTATGCAGACGTGTATTCGATATGAACTGTTTGTGTCTGTATTTTTTCTTTCTTTTGCAACGAAGAATATTTTATTGTGATTGTGGCAAAAACTCACAAACAGAATTTTATATCCGAGTCTGTGTATTTGAAGATTGAGGTTATGTTTGCAATATGTGATTGTAAAAACTTCAAATTAACTTTGAATATTTTGTATTTGACTCACCGTTAATATTTATCCATACCAGATGCGCCCAGCACAAAACACAACAACACTACCACTCTCTTTGTACTACTTAACTATACTGTATGAGAAATATCATTATAGACTCCCTACCCTGTATTTCTTATAGCATAAATCTTTATTAAAATACAAACAAAAACGGAGTTTCGAGTCTATTACCTGCCTAGAATCATTTACCGTATAAATTCGAATCAGAACGTGTATTTCTGTTAAATTAACTTCGTCCAAAAACGTAATAAGCTATAAAATTTCAACGTATCATAATAAGGTCTTATTAAATAGCACTGAAAATATAACGGCTTATCACATGAATATAAAAACAAACATAAACAATACATAATCCCAGTTTAATTAGGATTTACTAAACAACCCACTAACCGACAGCAGACAACTTTGCTAGTGCCTGCAGATAAAGTATCATTATCAATATTGGTTTGAAACTAAATATGTACACTGATGAACACACAATCACAAAGGGGGCCGAAGAGGGGCGGTAAAGTTTTGCAATTACATACAACTACAGCAATATTTTTAACCGAGCATTCGGTCTCGTCGCCCTGAATCAAATATATATATATATATATATATATATATATATATATATATATATATATATATATATATATATATATAACTTATACGTATACTTGGATGTTAGTCGTCCGCTCGTAAGACAAAAATTCGTGCCCTTTACTCCTCTGAAGGTACCGAAGCGATTTACACCAAATTTGTTACACATTTTATTTATTATTATATTATATTAAATCCAATCGCCTGTATACTTCCGTTCCCCTTAATACTATCCTTATAAAAATAATTAAAACACACAAAAAATGTACTAATAATTCTAAGATATTTTATATCAACAAGATTTTTTCATATTGTTAATCTAAAAGCTATAAATAATTATTGAACGTTATAATTTTGAACTTTGAAGAATGCACATTAATATATTACAATAAATATGTACTAAATTTAGTATTTTTATCAAAGTAATCTACAAAAAATTGTAAGACTTTTTATATCATAATATTTTTCAAATTTGTTAACCAAAAGGCCATAATAATTAAAAACCGCTGCTCACATCGCATATATTACTTATAAGGCGAGCTGGACGCATAGGTGCGTTGTACCTAAGCTTGTTTTTTTTATCAAAATAATCTACAATATATTATTAGACTTTTTATATCTATAATTATTTATCAAATTTGTTAACCAAAGGCCAAAAAAACAAGAACTGGCGCTAGCGCCAGTGCTATCAGCTCGCCGTTCCGGCGAGCGCGGTCACATCAATAAATACAAAACTAAAAGCGATAGCAATTATTATAGTACAAAATTTATTGTTGTTATGATATTTCATCGGCATTTAATATGAAATTAATAAATTTCTAAGTTTACGTTTATAATTCTTAATCATCGACATTATACTCACATAGCCCATTGAACCAATCTAACCAATTATGATCCCTTTGATTTATTTATTCCTGTACCATAACAGTTTTAATTTCCAAAAACCCCACATTTAAAATTGCACACATCCACATGGGTAACGTTAATATCGTTCGTTCGTTTCGTGATTTGCCAAGGATATTGATAATTATTTGATGAACATTTCCTAATTTTATTCATTAAAACACAGAAGCAAATGGTTTATACATTGGAAAATATAACCAAACAAATTACTGTCAAATAGACAACTTTTTCATTTCACTAACAGATGGCGATCAATGTCTGATATACTTCAAAATATATTTATATTATTTTTTTTAAGCCTATGGGCTCACAATTTGCAAAAACTTTAATCACATAAAATATCTTAGAATGTTGAGTAGAAAATTCTAAAAATATTAAAAGTTGACTAAGGGCAGTATTTAGGAGGGTTCCAAATTTTGGGGGCCTATAACGCCGGTCCTGTACAGACGATTGGATTTAAAATGCGACGGGAACATCACGGGCATGGAAATTATATGTATACCAAATTTCATCAAAATCGGCCCGGTACCTTCAGACGAGTTGCGGTCACAAACTCAGGTCTTACGACGGACCGACCGAGCGAGCGAGCGAGCGAGCGAACGAGCGAGCGAGCGAGCGAGCGAGATACATACATCCAAGTATATGAGTTATATATATTTTTGGATTCAGGGCGAAAATACAAGAACTTTTTGTTAACATTTTTTTTCGATCCGAGCATGTTACAGACACACGACCAATCACTATAGCTCTTTTGTACTTACTGTACGACGAGCTAAAAAGAACCGCTGCTCGCATCGCATATATTACTAATAATGCGAGCTGGACGCATAGGTGCGTTGTACATAAGCTTGTTTTTATATCAAAATAATTTACAAAAGATTGTAAGACTTTTTATATCTATAATATTTTTTCAAATTGTTAACCAAAAGGCCATAATAATTAAAAACCGTTGCTCGCATCGCATATATTACTAATAATGCGAGCTGGACGCATAGGTGCGTTGTATATAAGCTTGTTATTATATCAAAACAATCTACAAAAGATTGTAAGACTTTTTATATCTATCACATTTTTTCAAATTGTTAACCAAAAGGCCATAATAATTAAAAGCCGTTGCTCGCATCGCATATATTACTTATAAGGCGAGCGGGACGCAAAGGTGCGTTGTACCTAACCTGGTTCTTTCATACAATCTTATCTTTACTAGGTTAACCATTAGGCATCATGTGCCCAGTTCATTCTTTTTGCATTAATATATATTTAATCACTCAGATGTATGTATTTCTATGTTAGATTGTTTAATTATGTTTGTAGAACGCTTTTTTTGTAAATTGTAAACTGGCATAAGCAAGAAGCGAACCCTAGCTTTCACGGTGAATGTCGAGAGGTTTAACCTTACGCGGCGAGAATAATATAATTGTCCTACAATCTTGAAACATTCCAAACATTTTATCAACGGGTAAAAAATTAAACGTTTCTTTAAAAAGAATGAGTTTACATTATGGGTTGTGTTTGTTCGTAAGCGTTCCGGACAGAAATCTAGATACATCAAAATGTGTATTCTCGTAAAATATACTAGAGTTTGTAATTTTTCATGATTAATTTTTTTATTATTATTGTATTACGGCTGTACCTTAAATAAAACTTTGGGCAATAAAACCAAAATTTAATATTATTTTTACAGCACACAGGTAGGGAAAATATACGCATTGTATTGTTACAATCAGACATGTATTCCGTAATGAAGGACAAGATAACTGTTTCGTCATCCAAGCCTGAATGTTTTAACATGTTGTGAATTGACCTGAAGCCTTTTATGTGCGATAAAATCAGGTAAAATAACGGCCGGCTAGCACGCAATCTTTTGTTACGGCTTTCACAACCCTCTTTGCTACAGTAAAAGATAATTATTTTGTTTTCCAAAATTTATTTTCGTAACTAACTTGTTATTAGAACCTTTTGGTATTGTATCTGTAACATTTTCAGTTCTTGTCTCGTAAAAATAAATAAATAATTTATTATTTTCAATCAACTAATGTATTTATGGACCAAAGTATTGAGTAAACGGAACACATATATATTTTAAAACAGTACATTCCGAAAAGTATAACTTGAAAATTAAGAAAGTATTTTTTCCTTTTTTTTTTATAAAATGTAAAAGTTTAATCTTATGTTCAAAGGAGTAAGAATGTTTGCAGAAGTCCTTTAGAGGGAAACTGACGATCTATGTAATGGAAAGAACTGCAATAAAGATAATGACTTTTATATTTATTTTCCAGTGAAATCTTCTTTTTAATTCGAAATTTCATATCCTTAAGTTTCATAAAAGAAAAAGTATTTCAATTCGGTTTTCTTTGTGGTTGCTTCATCTTAAAACATTATTTTAATGTATACTTATATATGGAAAAAATTCAACATTAATTTATGAATTTAATACTCATTAGAATTACAATTTTTATAATGATATTACGATTGTTATTAACAAATATTTTTTTTATCCATTTTTGGAGCTGTGGTGAATAGGAAAAATTCCCAAAACAATCCTTTGGGGAGTTGATTGTATATATACAGAGGAAACTTCCTACAAATTTTTGTAAATTTTCATTAAAATAGAAGGGATTATGAGAGGTTCAAAGTCAGCGAATAACGCGTTTTTTGTAAGTCACGCTATCTTTATACAGCTATATCTCTGGTTTCTTAACGCCGATTTTGATCGGTATACGTGCATTCTCTTTGTTATTTCCCTTTAAAATGAGTACCTATAGTACCTTAATCGGTCGTCAGTATCCGGCGATACAGTCATTTAAATATAGTAATTAAAAATAAAAAGGGTTTCCTGGGTAGTATCAATGTTCAATAATACGTTTTAACGAAAAAGCATTTGAAGATTTACGTGCATTTCAGTTGACGTCGTCAAGAATTACCAAAACAATTTAGTTTGACACATTTTCTCCCGCAGTTGGTAGTACGTTCGACGATAAGTCTTCGTCACGTTTCACGAGCGAGCTGGTACCTACATCGGGATCAGGAAAAAGAAGAATTATTGAACTCTTCGACCCGAAAGTGGATTACACAAAGAACGGCTGTTACAAATGTACGCCAGTTACTTGACTTCCAAGGGTACAGACAATCTCATTATTGCTCAAACTTTGATATTTATTTATTGTCAAAAATCAATACAATTGCTATGAATCAAAGCAATTTGTATTGCAACTACAGAAACATAAATATATATATATATATATATATATATATATATATATATATATATATATATATATATATATATATATATATATATATATAAGCTATTCTCAATAGTGATTTTTCAGTAAATTGTACGTTTTCCGTAAAAACATTTTTAATAATTGCTTATAAATTAGTTTATCAATTAGTTATTCTGTAAATCATTCTCTTTCCGAGATATTTAAAAGTAGCTTGGGTAAACTGTTACTTCTGGTTTAGATATTAATAAAAACAAGCTTAGGTACAACTCACCTATGAGTCCTGCTCTCCTAATAAGTATATGCGATGCGAGCAACAGTTTTTAATTATTATAGCCTTTTGGATAACAATTTTAAAAAATGTTATAAATAAAAAGTTTTACAATTTTCTGTAGATTATTTTGATATAAAAACAAGTTTAGGTACAACGCGCCTATGCGTCCAGCTCGTCTTATAAGTATTGTATGCGATGCGAGCAGCAGTATTTATTTATTATGGCCTTTTGGTCAATAATTTGAAAAATGTCATGGATATAAAAAGTCACACAATTATTTTTAGATTATTTTGATATAAAAACAAGCTTAGATACAACGCACCTATGCGTCCAGCTCGCCTTATAAGTTATACATGCGATGCGAGCATCGGTTTTTAATTATTATGGCTTTTTGGATAACAATTTGAAAATCTGTTATAAATATAAAAAGTCTTACCATTTTTTGTATATTATTTTGATATAAAAACAAGCTTAGATACAATGCACCTATGCGTCCAGCTCGCCTTATAAGTTATATATGCGATGCGAGCATTGGCTTTTAATTAATATGGCCTTGAAAAATGTTATAGATATAAAAAATCTAATAATTTTTTGTAGATTATTTTGATATTAGTGCATATTTTAAAATTCAAACTTATAATATTTAATATTTTTTTATGGCCTTTAGATTAACAATATGAAATAATCTTGTAGATATAAAATATCTTAGAATGATTAGTAGAACTTTTTAGGGGTTTCATTATTTTTATAAGGGCAGTATTAAATGGGGCTCCAAATTTTGAGGTCCCATAACTCGGGAAGTATAGAAACGATTGGATTTAAACTGCGAGCGGATTCAAATAAATAATATGTGTAGCAAATTTGGTGTAAATCACTCCGGTACCTTCAGAGGAATAGAGGGCACAAATTTTGTCTTACGAGCGACGACTAACATCCAAGTTATATATATTTTTGGAAACACTTTTTATTAAGGAAATTTTTGATTCAAGATTGCTACAGACACACGACCGCTTACGTCGTGTAAGAAAGTAATAGGATTACCATATTTTGTGCAAGTGTAGTTAAAAGTGTGAAAAGTTTCAGCAGTTTTTAACGGATTGCTTATAAAACTGTGATGAGGCGGAATAAAAAGTGTTCATTTGAATAAATGCATTCGTTACTGCTATCATATGCTACGTTGACTGCAGAAGAAAGAAATAAATTACATTTAGTGACAACTGTGGTGGCAGAAAAAGAAGAAGAAGTTGAAGAAACCAACAAATAAGGGAAACGAAAATATCGCTATGCATGTACGACCAACTTTTTCCTCCTTGTAATTTCAAAGCTGTTCGCTCTACTTTTGTCATCGGAATGTTGCAAGAAAATCATGTTTACTTTGTGTGCATCGTTTACGTATATTTTACGAATCTAATCATATCGTTTATTGAGAGAATCTTCTATATAACCATTCATAATAATGAAAAAAATTGTTGTACAGTTTTTGGGTCCTTATTGTGTGTAGAATAAATTCCTAAAACAGTTAATCGATATTCGAAGTATTTCAAAAGTTACAGTCAATATAATGCTAGCGCGCACCGATAAAAATACAAGTAAACGGAACACGGACACATTTAACAAAGATAACTTTAAACGTTTGCTTTTAATGAATGCGTAAATAATATATAACCAATGATGCTGTAATTCATGATTATTGACATTTGTATCATAATTAGTAATCTTATAAGAAGTTTAGTTCGATTTTGCGCCAGTATTGGTGTTATGTATGCGGTGACAGCTTCTGCTTCGGTGTTTACAATCAAAGTAGAATTAAGGGAGGGAAACTCTTGCCTCTTGCGGTTAACTAACAACACAGGCCAAAGTTGCTTCGGCACAACATACATTTAATAATGTGCTAGTTAGTTGCTTTTCTACGAAGTGTTAGATGCTTGTTTAAATATCCGAACTTGCACGGGCACCAACACGCAATTTAATGTTTTATTGTTGTTGTTGTAAGGTCATTTCACCACGAAAACTAAGTTGGTCTTGAATTCTAATGACCAATATGACCAATTCTATACTTATTCATGTTTCACGTTTACATACAATATGATACAGTTATACATTCGTGTAGGAAAGTAGAGATATTTGAGTCCCAAGGTTGGAGTAACAGCTGGTGTTGTCAGAGGTATCCACAGCTATAATATAAATTGTGTATACGAGGCATTGCGATGGCAACACTGTAAAAGCATCTCGCCATAAAACTGAATACTTGGATGTTTCACAGTGTTTACTTTACTGTTCACTACTGGAAAATGTTTCACCGATCTAAAACTACAATTGGTATAAAAAAAAACTTCTACTTCCTCACCACAATCTTCCCTCCCTTTCACTCCCTCTGTGCCTTCTTTTATTTGTCTGGAATTGGGGCAACCACTTAAACGAAATGGACGTAGAATTTGACTTTTCACTTTACGCCGGTTGCCAACTGAGATACTCTATTTATCTAGAACGCTTTTACTGGGCAAATATTTTTAAATTTCTACATTAGCCGTTTATATTAACTGTTTTAACAAATCTATCATAATGTTGAATTTATTCCTATAGGGAATTATTGTAAAATACATTCGTTTTGACTAATATAACAATTTTATATGACCCAGGAGTCCCTGCATTTATTTGAAAATTATGATAGTTCGCTTAAGGGTAGGTTACCCGAAATATAGGTCAACTTTTTTTTTTTTTTTGAGCAACGAAGCTAAAATTTGATATCTAAGTGTATAAAAAATTGATTTCTTTTATGAGTCAATAACCACAATTAACCAAAGCAAAAAAAAAAGTATTGTTCGTACGGCGAGCTAAAAAATATTTAAACCAATTGCTACTATTTATATAAAAGTAGTTTCTCGAACTAAATTTTTATTTACGTCTAGGTAAACTACCATCATAGTTTTATTGTTGTTTTCTGAATGTCATTTCTTTATTCATTTGTTTTTGTGTCGTTCTTAACATGATTATTATTATTATGTTTCGGTGAAAACATAATTTCCTTCATTCGAAGTTTGCTCGCGTGATGCACCACGTTTATACTTTACACGCGACGCCACAAACATTTGTGTGTATCCTAAAGGAAAACCTATTATTTTTCGAAAACAAAACTTAAATCGGTAGTTAATTTTAACTCCTCTACTAAATTTGTCTTTCATAAACGAAATTTAAAAGGAAGTATTGTAATCAAGAAAATATTTCGTCAAAGTAAGTAAACATGGATATAACAAGCATAGGTGCAGGCACCAATGCTTTCTGCTCATATGTAAAACACACTTTTTAGCTCGCCGAAGAAGCTAAAGCATTCGGACGTGTGTCTGTAGCATTCTCGTATCAAAAGATACCATTAACAAAAAATATTTTTCTCGTCGCCCTGATTCCAAAAATACTTGGATGTTAGTCGTCGCTCGCTCATAAGACCAAATTTGTGCCCTTTATAACTCTGAAGGTACCGGAGCGATTTACACCAAATTTAGCACACATATTATTTGGCAATCCATTTGTACCCGTTCGCAGTTCAAGTGCAATCGCTTGTATACTTCTCGAGTTAATGTGCCCCAAAGTTTAGAGCCCCCCTTAATACTGACCTTTTAAAATTAATTAAAACATTAAAAAATTCTACTAATAATTCTAAGATATTTTATATCGACAAGATTTTTTTATATTGTTAACTCAAAAGCCGTAAAAAAATATTAAATATTATAATTTTGAATTTTAAAATATGCACTAAAAATTAAAATAATTAATCTAAATTTATGTTAGCATAAAATATTATACAATTAACATAAATACGAAGATAAAAATGCAAGTGAATTTTTAATTAAATTTGATTTAAATCAGAATACGTTCGAACTCAACACAACACATTTTTATTGATTACTGTATTGTAACGACTACGATACCCAGATAAACCTTTACAGCGCATGAACGGGTACAAGGGGGGGGGGAGAAGCTAATTATCTCCCCCTATTTTAGACTATTATATGAAATTTACTGATGAGCATCGAAATATATTAAAGATTCTCGGCAGGGGAATCTTTATCTCTTTTCCTAACTTAATCCGCTGTTCACCGCATTCCTTAGGCCGTATATAGGCTGAAAATGTAGTATGTTGTACTTCATAATATCCTGATCAAAAGTTTTCATGGGCGCAATTTCTGAAAATGGCTAGTTTTTGAGATATAAAATACATAAGAAAAACAACGTTAATCAATTCCTTATATCATATTAGGATATAAGGAGGATATAACGTTGTTATTCTAATGTATTTTATATCCCAAAATCTGACCATTGGGCCCATGAAATAATTCATACTTAATTAGATACTTAAAATAGATAAAATGTAACAAGGAATTATATATTTGGTCACGCTACCGCATTAGGCAGCTAAAGTACTATAAGCAAAACGCTTTAGTTTTGTTTGTGATAAGGGACGATAATTCTTCTAGTAAAAATGAGGAGTGGCCTACACTCGACTTTTTTTTACGTAGTTTTCATTAGAAACAAACTGTCAATACAAATACTCCACAGTAATACCCTGAAATTGTACCAATAAGCTTATAATTTTATTAAGTTATCAAATACTGTTTCTTTAATATGAAACATAGATGTTGATTCTTTAAAAATCACCTTTTCAATATTTTCAAATATATTACAATATTTAACACGTTCTATTTGTTTCTGTCAAAATATTTTCAGGCATAGTTCAAACGACAAAAAATATCTCATAAATTACAACATAAATAAGAATTTCAAGATTTCCCGTAGCTGATTTCTCGTAACTGGTACATTTCATAACGAAACATTTCAAACAAAAGTTGTACAAAATATGAATATCTTTCATTATGAACATAACTGTTTTTGCCATAAGTACAGACGTTCTAGTGTTATTGGAGATAGATCAAAAAATAAGAACATTCTAGATTTTCCGTAGCTGTTTTCTCGCAACTAGTACGTTTTTTGAAAACACTTTTCAAACAAAAGTTGAGCGAAATATAAATATCTTTTATTTTAAACATAACTATTTTTTCCATAAGTGCAGCCGTTCTAGTGATATTGGAGATAGAACAAAACAACCTTCGACAGTTTCAGCTCTAGAGCAGCTCCGTAGCAGTTTTCTCGCAACTGGTACATAATTTAAAGAAACTTTTCAAACAAAAGTTGTTTAAAATATGCATATCTTTCATTATTAATATAACTATTATTGCCGTAAGTACATCCGTTCTAGTGATATTGGAGAAAGAACACAAAATGCATAATATACTCTACGCATTTTTTGTTCTATCTCTAATAACACTAGAACGACTGCACTAATGGCAAAAATAGTTATGCACATAATTAAAGAAATTTATATTACACACAACTTTTGTTTGAAGTTTCTTCAAAAAATGTACCATTTTCGAGACAACTGCTGCCGAAAAACTTAAATATCTAGTTTATATTGTCATGGATTTGCATGTAGTTTAATAGTTCGAATCATCTGCGCCTGTCAATATTTTGACAGGAAAACCAAATAGACACATTTAGATAAACGATATTTCAGAGTATTCCTGTAGAGTATTGGATAGTTTGACCGTTTGTTTAGGATATATATATATATATATATATATATATATATATATATATATATATATATATATATATATATATATATATATATATATATATAGAGAGAGAGAGAGAGAGAAAATACGTAAAAGAAGGTCGGGTACATGCCGCTTCAGTTGTTTTAGTAAGTATTTGTTGTATTTAAAGTCGAGATACTTTTAGCAGATTTGTGACACAACTGAGAGTATAGCGTAAGGTAGAAGAATAATGTAACGCCAACGAAGGTGTTTGGCAGCCGTCCCCTATAGATGTCGGTGTTTCGCTTCGCACCGTCAACGATAGATGTCTTAGCAAGGAATACAACCCATAAGTATCAGGCAGATACACGAATTAAATCATCTACTGAATAGATATTACGGCGAACATAAGGCATTGCAACTAAATCATCATATATATGTATGTATATTGATATATGCGGAAATACTACATCCTCATAACCATGAATGTTATCTACGCCAGTCATCTGACTATGTTTTCGTCAATTATGATGAATTTATTAGATAAATATTTGTTGTTCAGTCCTTTTCAATATGGACCATAATAGAAGTAAACGATATTTTACAACAATATATAATGGATTTGCATGCTAATGACATAATAATAACTACAGCTCATGATATAAAAATATATAAATGTTGGTTTTACAAATAGAATTAAGTTAGTGTGTATGTTACACGTATTCGTTGAACGTATAAAGGATTAAAAATTACATTCTTTGAGTTGTTTCCAAATAATTAATTGTTTTAAATATTTCACCATGAAAATTAGGAATGTATTCATTATTATGCTTACCTTATTATACCAGGATCAAACTGAAGCTGTAAGTTCTCATTTGCTAACACTTAAATCAACTTAGGTTTACTACTATTAAATAAATGCCATATTTAAATACAGTTAAATTAATGAAGATATTAAATAAATACTATATTTACTAGGCCAGATAAACTATCTTTAGTATAAATAGGTATTATTACTGTATCAGCTACATAAGTGCACCATGTGTTTACTGTTTATAAATGGAACTTGTCGTAAAATATGCTATATTAAATTTTGCTGTATTTTTAGTCGCAAATTTATTACAATTTAATACATTTACTTTATGATAAAGACAGAAACCTTAAATAAATAGTGTACTTGTAATAAATAGACTAATTAATTAATAATGAATAAATTGAGTAATATTAAAGATAATTTGAAATTAGAAACCACGTTGAAGCTTTAAATTTGCTGAATTATGTAATAATATAGTTAATTATATGAATTTTATTGAAAAGCACTCGTATGTATTTTACGTTAGTTTGAATTTGATGTTTATGTTTTGTAAGCCTTTGTTATAGTAGCGGCTGAGGATAATATATGACAGAATGGAGCCTATGGAAGTATCCAAGGAGTCGAAAATGGAAGTACGGGCTTGTCATGTATTACCTAATAATCATTCGTTTTTCCAAGCAGAATTTCAAGTTCACCAAGATTTGGTCAGCAGCAAACTGAAGGTTTGATTACTACTTGGAATTAAGTAGCGAACCGAATAAAATAAATTATTTTTTATATATTATAGTTAAGTATTCAAATATTCAAATGTTTGGTTGCTGAAGCACCAGACACATGTGAATTTCTCATTACGCTGAAACCACCGAATACTTGTCTGCTAATCAATGCTGAAGACGCGGCTTGGAGTCCAATTACTGCCCCAGTAGCACCATATGTCAAAACTATATCGTATAAATATTGGTTAAATATTGTATCTTGGCTAAATATGGCATATGGAAAACCCATATTGGTTATATATTGTATGTCAATATTTAACTCCTAAAAATTATTTCAATATTGATCCAATATGGAAAAAACAATATTGTATTCTCAATCAAAAACTATATCATACCAATATTGTAAATAAGATGTTTGTGATTCTCATGGATTTGGTATATGGGTTACATATTGATTTGCCAATATTGAATATACATATTGGTACAATATAAATAAAATATTATTTTTAAGAACTTTTAGTATGTATATCGAACAACAATTTTCTAGTAGGTAATCATGAAATATTTCGAACTCGAGATTTCAACGGATATACATCGTTGGACATTCCCTGAATCGAATGTGACTATTTTCGGAGTGACATCTGTGTGTCTGTGTGTATGTGAACGCTCTAGAGCCGAAACTGTGAATCGAAAAATTATGAAACTTCAAACTTAAGACTTGCATATGGATTTAATGTGAACCTTCTATTTTTGAAAAGAATATTCAAACCGGAAGTGCATGTTTACTCTATGCATTTTTTGTCCCATCTCCAATATCACTAGAACGGCTGCCCTTATGGCAAAAATAGTTATGTTCATATTGAAAGCTATGAATATTTCGCACAACTTTTGTTTGAAAAGTTTCTTCAAAAAATGTACCAGTTAAGATTAAACTGCTACGAAAAATCATACATATCTTAAGATAGTGATTTCAATATCAATACAATATGGAAAGAACAATATTGTATTTCCAGTCAAAAACCATATTATACCAATATTGGCAAAATGATGTACCATCGCGCATGCGCGCTCCATTGCAATGCATAGTGGGAATGACAGTGGCGTATTACTTTTAGCCTGCTGCTATTAAATAAGAATATTTTTTATGTCGGTTTTCAAAACGCAAACAAGACATTTACATTTAATACCCAATTCTGATATTGTTTTCTTGCTTAACTTTCTAACTACTTTATCATTTGACGAGTGGAACTCAGAAACGATGAATAGATACAAACAGCACGCCACTGTTAAATAATTCCTATGATCCTATAGGATAGGGCCTGTCACTTTTTCGTTTCAATTTGGTTCTTTTATTGTATCATTTCTTGGTCGTGTTATCTTGCGGTATTTTGTATTATCGTGTTTAAAATTGAAATCAATATTGATCATCTTATTCGTAAATCGAATGTCATATTTTACACATTAAGGTAAGTCATATTTTACTTGTAAATTGAACAATTTATATCTGCTTTAGCTTGGTCTCCTTATCAATATATCCAGAAGCAATGCACAATCGCATCTATCATGGGACAGAACATGAAATATCAAAAATAGGATCTATGTACCTGGCAACGGCTAGGGATCGCGATGTTGGAAGAAAGAAAAGATCGCCCAACCCTAATTCTATATTTTATAACAGTGTACTAATATATATATATATATGTGTGAATATATTTACTATATATTTTTTTTATTAACAATTTTTATATATTTACACTATAACACTATATATGTTTTATATCTCTGATGTGCAATAAACTTTATTAAATATATTTATTATTAATTTTGAGTTTTTATTATTAAATCAAAATATATAATATAGAATAATATATAATATAGAATAAATATTTCATTTACATATTGGGTAAATATGGAGATGTTATATTTATACAATATTGGTTTGCAATATTCTGCCAATATTGAAATACAATATTGTAGTAATCTAGTACTATGTTAACCCAAACCACATTGCGCCAATATGGCAAACAATATTGGTACTATATCGTTGTGCTACTGGGGTGGTGCCTTTAGCCCAAAATTTAGATGTCCAGTAAAAAAGGTAATTATAGTTATTGGTTTTAAAATTATATTAAAATTAATGTCTGTATTCGTATGTTTATTTCCGATACATATTTTAATTCGTTTTCAAAATTTAGGGTAAATATGTGGGAAATAGAATAACATTCGACTCAGATAAGTGGAACATATTTCCATTAGATATGTATCACTTCAAAGTAATCTTCAAAGTGTACGAACGAGATGTTTTAACATTGGCGCTCGACACACAAACTCACTTTATACGTATTCACTAAATTAATACATAAATATGGACACAACAATCACTTTTAATTGTATCTATATTATAAAAGGTTGTTCACTAAAATAATATAACTTCTAAAATTGTAACCATTTCTTTTCCTTTCACCTTCCAACAAAACACATTTCATATACTGATAGCTAAAGTTAAAGCAATCGGTCGTGTGTCTGTAGCATTCTCGTGTCATAAGATCTCCTTAACAAAAAGTGTTTGTCTCGTCGCAAAATAATATATGAATTAAAATTTATTATTTTTAGCCGAATGCAGTTATTTTTAAAATTTCCAATTATTTAAACAATATTAGTTTAAACAATTGGAATTAAAACCAGACAAATGTAATGTTATTTCAATGGTACTATTCATACATTATTTAGTTTTGAGTAATCATGGCTGTGCTTGGCAAAAGAGCCATAATATTTTGTTGCGGTATTATGCTGGATTTGATGACTTTATCGATATTTAACAACAAAAATTATACTTGAATGAACAAAATGATTTGTTAATTTGTTGATTTATATATATTAAATATGAATTTTCTAAAACATATACATATTCTACATACCATTATGATTCGAATCCATTTTACAATTTCAAAATCGACTGTTTATAACCGATAAAGCACGTGTTTTAAATGAACTATAATTTCACAGTAACTTAGGGGAATAATTGTTGCGAATGCGACGCCTCATTTAAAACAATGCACAGGCGCAGGTATAAGCAAATCCCTAAATAGATACTTTATTTTCCGACTTTTGACCAGCTTTTTGCGATTTGGTCGTAATGAATCCAAAAATATATATACTTGGTTATTAGTCGTCGCTCGGTCGCTCGTAAGACCAAATTTGTGCCCTCTACTCCTCTGAAGGTACTAAAACGATTTACAATAAATTTGCTACACATATTATTTAGCATCCCAGGCTTTCAATTCTGTCATATATTATCCTCAGGCGCTACAATAACAAAGGCTTACAAAACTTAAACATCAAATTCAAACTAACGCAAAATACATACGAGTGCTTTTCAATAAAATTCATATAATTAACTGTATTATTACATAATTCAGCAAATTTAAAGCTTCAACGTAGTTTCTAATTTTCTAAATTCAAGAAAATTATTATTAATATTACTCAATTTTTTCATTATTGATTAATTAGTCTATTTATTACAAGTACACTATTTATTTAAGGTTTCCGTCTTTATCATAAAGTAAATGTATTAAATAGTAATAAATTTGCGACTAAAAATACAGCAAAATTTAATATAGCATATTTTACGACAAGTTCCATTTATAAACAGTAAACACATGGTGCACTTATGTAGCTGATACAGTAATAATACCTATTTATACTAAAGATAGTTTATCAGGCCTAGCAAATATAGTATTTATTTAATATCTTCATTAATTTAACTGTATTCAAATATGAGATTAATTCAATAGTAGTAAACCTAAGTTGATTTAAGTGTTAGCAAATGAGAACTTACAGCTTTAGTTTGATCCTGGTATAATAAGGTAAGCATAATAAAGAATGCATTCCTATTTTCATGGTGAAATATTTAAAACAAGTAATTATTTGGAAACAACTCAAAGAATGTAATTTTTAATCCTTTATACGTTCAACGAATACGTGTAACATACACACTAACTTAATTCTATTTGTAAAACCAACATTTATATATTTTTATATAATGAGCTGTAGTCATTATTATGTCATTAGCATGCAAATCCATTATATATTGTTGTAATATTTCGTTTACTCCTATTATGGTCCATATTGAAAAGGACTGAACAACAAATATTTATCTAATACATGATATTATTAACTATAATTGTTGAAAACATAGTCAGATGACAGGCGTAGATAACATTCATGGTTATGAGGATGATATATTTCCGCAATACTTTATTATACATATAAATATATGATGATTTAGTTATAATGCTTTAAACCCGCCGTATTATCTATTTAGTAGTTGATTTACTTTTACCTTCGTTGGCGTTAGCATTATTCCTCTACCTTACACTATACTCTCAGCTGTGCTACAAATCTGCTAAATGTATCTCGACTTTAAACTTGTGACAAAAACAAGCTTAGGTACAACGCACCTATGCGTCCAGCTCGCCTTATAAGTAATATATGCGATGCGAGCAGTTTTTAATAATTTTGGCCTTTTGGTTAACTAATTGAAAAAATGTTATAGATATAAAAAGTCTTACATTTAATTTAAGATTATATTAAAAAAAAAAAAATCAAATTTTGAAATTCAAAATTATAATATTTAATAATTTTTTTCGGGCTTTGGGTTAACAAAATGAAAAAATCTTGTAAACAAAAAATATCTTAGAATTTTTAGTAGAATTTTTAAGTGTTTCAATTATTTTTATAAGGGCAGTATTAAGGGGGGGTCCAAATTTTGGGGCCCTATAACTCGGGAAGTATACGGGCGATTGGATTTAAACTGCGAACGGATTCAAATGGGATGCCAAATAATATGTGTACCAAATTTGGAGTGAATCGCTCCGGTACCTTCAGAGGAGTAGAGGGCACAAATTTGGTCTTACGAGCGACCGAGCGAGCGAGCGAGCGAGCGAGCGAGCGAGCGACGACTAACATCCAAGTATATAAGTTATATACATTTTCGGAATCAGGGCGACGAGACGAACACTTTTTCTTAATGAAATTTTTTGATCCGAGAATGCTACAGACACACGACCGAATGCTTTAGCCTCTTCGGTACTACGTACGGCGAGCTAACAACAACCGTGAAGCGAATTTTAATTTATATACTCTGAAAATGGAATACTATCGACACATTATTTGTTTACTAGTTCATGAAAAGATTTTCGCTACAATGAAACTACAAATAAATAAATAATTGCGCCAGTATAAATGTAGAAATTTTAATCAATAACTTGTATGCAGTATTCAAATATTCATTCTCTGTATATGATTGCAATTCAGCACAGTTCAAATAAGTTTATTGTTTTGTTCGCCGTACCAAGTACAGAAGAGCTAAAGCATTCGGTCATGTAACTGTAACATTCACGGATCAAAAACTTTCCTTAACAATTAGCTTAGGTATACGTACCTACGCGTCAGGCTCGCCTTATAAGTAATGCGATTAATTAATTGTTATTGCTTTTTGGTTACCAATTTGAAAAAATGTTATAGTATATTAAAGTGCATTTTTAGTAGAATTTTTAATAGTTTAAATTATTTTTATAAGAGCAGTATTAAGAAGGGCTCTAAATTTTGGGGGCCTATAACTCGGGAAGTATACAGACGATTGGATTTAAACTGCGAGGGGATTCAAATGGGATGCCAAATAATATGTGTACCAAATTTGGTGTGAATCGGTCCGGTACCTTCAGAGGAGTAGAGGGCACAAATTTGGTCTTACGAGCGAGCGACGACTAACATCCAAGTATATAAGTTATTTGTATTTTTAAATATTAACTAACTATATAATAAATAATGTAATAAATGAAGAGTGGCCTGCACTCGACTTTCTATAACAACGAATTAGCTTATTATTTAATTATGTTAGCAAATATATATCTACATATTCAAATATTATATATTGCAATCAGAAAATTATTTATTTAATTCTTTGCTTTTGTTTTGAAAATATTAAATAAATAAACTAGTAATAAATTATTTAACTTAAAGGTTATACGATTTTAAATTAAAATTTCTCACAAATTCATGACAGTATAAATAAGATATTTAAGATTTTCCGCAGCGTTTTTCTCGTAACTGGTACATTTTTTAAAGAAACTTTTCAAACAAAAGTGGTGCAAAATATGAATATCTGTCAATATGTACCTTACTATTTTTGCCATAAGTGCAGTCGGTCTAGCGTAATTGGAGATAGAACAAAAAATAAGAATATTCTAGATTTTCCGTAGCTGTTTTCTCGTAACTAATACGTTTCTTACAGAAATTTTTCAAACAAAAGTTGTGCAAAATATAAATATCTTTCATTATGTACATAACTATTTTTGTCATTAGTGCAGCCGTTTTAGTGATATTGGAGATAAAACAAAAAAATGCATTTCCAGTTTGAATATTCTTATTACTTTGTAATAGAAAGTTACATTTACCCATAAACTAATTCGGGGCGTATTCCCTCTCTAAATAAGAGCATTTCCTCCCGACTTAATATTCGTTAAATGCAACTACAGTCAGTGTTGAAATGATTAAAGTAGAGAGAGTTGCTGTTTACCAAAGTTTCATATCCGAATGTTGGCAATAAGTAAACTTTACAGAGAAATACGAATAACTTGACAAAGACGGGTTGGTGCTTTATGTCAATTCGACGGTCGTACTAGTAATCAAAAAGTAGTACTAGTCCTATAGAATAAATACGTTTTCAGCAAAAATAAACTTGGAAATTCCGAAGCACGAAGTAGACAGCTCAAAAAAAGTCAATCGATCGTGCCAGCACTGCTAGGGGACCCTATTTCAGTTTAAAAACTGACCTGACACATACACACAGATACACATACCACATAGACGTCCGTTATAAAAATATAAGAACTATTTAATTTTGCCATTTCCATCGATTATAACATTTAATAATTTTTTATGGCCTTTAGGTTAACAATATGCAAAAAATCTTGTAGATATAAAATATCTTACAATTATTAGTAAATTTTTTGGGTGTTTTTATTATTTGTATAAGGGCAGTATTAAGGGGGACTCTAAATTTTGAGGCCTTATAACTCGGGAAGTAAACGAGCGATTGGATTTATACTGCGGGCGGATTCAAATGGCATGCCAAATAATAAGTGTACCAAATTTGGTGTGAATCGCTCCGGTACCTTCAGAGGAGTAGAGGGCGACGAGACAAACATTTTTGTTAAGGATTTTTTTGATCCGAGAATGCTACAGACATACGACTGCTTGCTTTAGTTTCTTCGGTTGTTTTTAAGTAGATTTAGACTTTGATTTTCGTAATCAGGAAGTTGTAAATTGATTTTTTAATTGTTGCAAACGCACTACCGAATCGTACCAAACAATTAAGTAAGAGATTTATTTGTTTTGTCATATTTTTATGTTGTTTATTGGAAAAGTTCGAATGATTAATATATAGGATATAATTTGGACTGAACGAACGTCCCAGCTGCATTTGTCCCCTTGAACATACAGTCTGATAACGTCTGGGACCACAGATTGAACTTGTACTATATTTTCAGTTCAATCGAAAACCAATCTTGTTTCGACAACATATTATTTCGGTTGTATCTTGAAATTTCTACTCGGAACTGAAGAGATTCAATACATACAAGTTTAAATACTGTCCCGAATTCCTTATATGCTTTTGTGTAAGAGAATAAAAAGTGAAGAGTACGAGAGAGAGAGAGAGTTCTATTTCGGGTGAATGCTATGACAATTCTATGCGGGGTGTGACAAGGGTTCCATATTGAGGGGAAAGGGGAAGGTATTGTCTGTTTTTGTGGTGAAAATCAAAGTTTGTTGTTTGGGATCATAATTATCAAGTTTACAGCCCCATTTGTTCCCCACAGTTATTTGTCTTCCTCGTCCTCTTTGTGCAACCTCTTCCCATTTATGTGCTCCTAGTCTAATCTTTTACCTCGTAATATATATATATATATATATATATATATATATATTAAGGAAAACGGAATTTATATTAGTTTATGTTCATTGTTTATGAACGGGAAACGAAAAGCTCTTATTTATTATTTTAAGATTTCCTGGTACATTTTTAACTCGCCGTACGAAGTACCGAAGAAGTTTTCTCGGATCAAAAAATTTCTTTAACAAAATGTGTTTGTCTCGTCGTTGCCTTGAATCCAAAAATATATATAACTGGATTGGATGTTAGTCGTCCGCTACTCCACTGAAACTACCGAAGCGATTTGAACCAAATTTGCTACACTTATTATTTGGCATCCCATTTCCATCCGATTGCAATTTAAATCTAATCGACTGTATACTTGCCGAGTTATAGCTCCCCAAAATTTAGAGCCCCCTTAATACTGCCCTAATAAAAACACGCAAAATTTTTACTAGTAATTCTAAGATATTTTATAACTACATGATTTTTTCATATTGTTAACGCAATGCCCATAAAAATTATTAAATATTATAATATTGTTTTTTTTTTTTTTTTAATCAAAATAATCCACAAAGATTTATAAGACTTTCTATATCTATAACATATTTTCAATTTGTTAGTTAAATGACTAAAATAAATAATAACCGCTGCTTGCATAGCATATATTACTTATAAGGCGAGCTGGAGGCATAGGTGCGTTGTATCTATGCTTGTTTTATATATAAAATCGATTTCTATCATTTAAATAATAAATCCATTCGCAAATTAAAATAGGGCCCCAACATTTTAAGCCCCCATTATTACTGCCCTAGCATTATTTCAAATTGTTAAGCAATAGGTCATAATAATTAAAAACTGCTGCTCGCATCGCATATATTAATTATAAGGCGAGCTGGACGGATAGGTGCATTATACTTAAGCATTTTTTTTTTATCAATAATAATCTACAACAAATTGTAATACATTTTATATTTATAACATTTTTTCTAATTGTAAACCTAAAGGCCATAATAATTAAAAACCGCATATATTACACATAAGGCGAGCTGGACGCATAGGTACGTTATACCTGAGCTTGTTTTACATTAAATATCGATTCCTATCATTTAAAAAGTAAATCCGTTCGCAGTTTAAATCCAATCGCTCGTATACTTTCCGAGTTATAGGGCCCCAAAATTTGGAGCCCCCCTTAATACTGCCCTTACAAAAATAATTAAAACACCCAAATATTCTACTAATTATTCTGATATTTTATGTCAACATGATTTTTTCATATTGTTAACCCAAAGACTATAAATAATTATTAAATATTATAATTTTTCAAATTGTTAACCAAAAGGCCATAATAGATAATATCGCTGCTCGCAACGCATATATTACTTATAAGGCGAACTGGACGCATAGATGCGTTGTATATAGCATTGGATATTGCAGTAAGGAGAGATCGCCGGGTAGCAAACACGTTCACCTTCAAATATGGTGCCGTTGCATCACCCCGTCTTTCTCGGTGTGAGTTCCATCTCTCATACACGTTGCACTGTCCCGATTATATTGTGGTGCGACAAGGACAAGGAGCTTGCAAGCTCTGCCTTCGTCCTCTGCCGCCCCATTCTTTATGTCGGAGCCTATTTAATGATATCGGGACACGAAAGTGCTCCCCCTTTATAAATGTCCGATGACGTAACACGAGTCGGGCAGCGGTGGTGGATAGCATAAGCTGCCCGAGTACGAATACAGCTTTATTAAAGCTGTATTCACTCCCAACCAAACAGTAATTAAGATTAGAAAATTACAAATAATAATCTAGTTAGTATTATTAGTAAGGTTTCATCAATGTTTTACAGCGTATAAAATAGTACAATATTTAATTGTGTATATAAAAGGGGTTGTATAGTTGTATTGCGTTGTCCGTTGAAGCATCAGTACAACCAGCACGTACATAAGGACCCTGTTTGGGTCTTTGTATCCGGCAACGGCTCCTTAAGTCCTTTGAGTGCTATGGTAATTCTGATACGAGTTTGCCGGACACTTGTTCGCTAATTCTTGGCTCGTTTATCCTTTAACGGAATGCCAGCGTTGCTCAAGGACAACTACAGCGCCGACTCGTCACAGGAAGTAAACATTCATGAAGGACAATACACCAATAATTGAACACAACACTAATTAGCTCGCCGTAAGAAGTAACGAAGAAGTTAAAGCATTCGTGTGTCTGTAGCATTTTCGGATCAAAAAATGTCCTTAACAAAAAGTGTTTGTCTCGTCGCCCTGAATCCAAAAATATATATAACTGGATGTTAGTCGTCACTCGTAAGAGCAAATTTGTGCCCTCTACTCCTCTGAAGGTACCAGAGCGATTTACACCAAATTTGATACACATATTATTTAACATCCCATTTGCATTCGTTCGCAGTTTAAAACCAATCGCCCGTATACTTTTCGAGTTATAGGACCCTATAATTTGGAGCCCCCGTTAATACTGCCCTTACAAAAATAATTAAAACACCCAAAAATTCTACTAATAATTCTAAGATATTTTATATCTACAAGATTTTTTCATATTGTTAACCCAATGACTATTAAAAATTAATAAATATTATTATTTTGAACTTTAAAATGTGCATTAAAATATACAAAACAATGTAAGACTTTTTATATCTATGACCATATATATGGCCATAATAATTAAAAACTGTTTCTCGATTCGCTTATATTACTTATAAGGCTCGTTTTATATCCAAATAATCTACAAAATATTGTAGGACTTTTTATATCTATAACACTTTTTCAAATTTTTAACTAAAAGGCCATAATAGATAAAAACCGCTGCTCGCTTCGCATATATTACTTATAAGGCGAGCTGGACGCATAGGTGCGTTGTGCCTAAACTACACAATTTAAATCGATTTCTATTATTTAAAAAGTAAATACGTTCGCAGTTTATATTCAATCGCTCGTATACTTCCCGAGTTATAGGGCCCCAAAATTTTAAGCCTCCCTTAATACTGCCTTTATAAAAATAATTTAAGGACCCAAAAATGCTACTAGTAATTCTAAGGTATTTTATATCTACAAGATTTTTTCATATTGTTAACCCAAAGGCCATAAAAAATTATTAAACATTATAATTTTGAATTTTAAAATATGCTCTAAAATATACAAAAAATTTTAAGACTTTTTATATCTACAACATTTTTTCAAATTGTTAACCAAAAGGCTATAATAATTAAATAGCGCTGCTCGCATCGCATATATTACTAATAAGGCGAGCTTGGCGCATATGAGCGTTGTGCCTAAGCTTGTTGTGAATATTAATTGTAATATTTCCATTTCATTATTCAGGAAAATATTAATTTCGTAAGCATTTTGGCAAAATCACGAGTCACCACTGGGCAGGTGGTTCAGGGGTGTAGGGGGGAAGGATGTGGCTTGTTATGTGTGCAGGATACTCCTTGGTCTTGCAGCACTTTGTAAGTGGATAATGGTGGGGGTAAATGTTGGCTCAAAACGTGTGTGGCCATCATGGTGCAACCAGCCGCTAGCCAGCCAGCCAGCCAGCCAGCCAGACAGCAGACAGCAGCACTGAGCGCTGATGCTGATGCCTATGCAAATGCGCTTTAATGATTGCAAAATTGATTTGTGAATAGCAGTGCTCCATTCAGTTAATTACGAGCCTCTGTTCGGGAAACACAGCCCAGACTATCCTGTCATAAATTCGATGCTTCGTTAAATCGGCCAACTAATCATCTAACACGTATCTGCTTCTGTAAAGTTTCATATTAATTTCCACTACGATTAAAACTGTCATTTTCTTGGAAGGAATGTTTAATTAATCAGTTTTATATGGAAGATTTATTTTATTTTCTGAACTCATTATTAGTTTTTGGTTTAAATAAAGTCTTTCAAGGGGAAACATTTGTAAATAGAAATGTGGAGTGGCCTGCATTCGACTTTTTAGCTCATCGTTTGATAATACAAGACAGTTAAGTGTTTGTTCGTGTTTCTAGCATGATCGAATAAAAAAAAACATTGAGACCGCAACTTTTCTGAAAGTACGCGATAGATTTTACTGAAATTTGGTATACAAACAATTTGAATAGCCATAAAGTTCCTGTCGTAATTAAAATCCAATCGTTTGTACAGGTCCACAGTAATAGGCCCCCAAAATTTCAAACCCCCCTTATACTGCCCTTACGGAAAATATTAAAATAGTGGAATATTCTACGAAAAAATCTAAGCTATTTTTAATTTACTAAATTTCTTCAAATTGTGATCTTGATAGCTGGTGCCTTCACCTATGCATGTTTGATCGAAGACTGTTACAGATACACGGCAGAATGCTTAACTCCTACGTATTTCGTACGGTGTGCTTAAAATGGGAACGAGTAAAAAGACGTTTATTTAATGATAAATACATTTTATTTTATAAAATATAAAAAATAAATATTAAGCCATCCATTGATTAGATAAAACGGCGAATTAAAGGCACTGGTGCCTTCACCTATGCATATATGATCCGAGACTGTTACAGAGACACGAGCGAATGCTTAACTCCTTTGTATTTTATACGGCGAGCTTAAAATGGGAACGAGTAAAAAGACGTTTATTTAACGATAGATACATTTTATTTTATAAAATATAAAAAATAAAATATTAAACCATCCACTAATCAAATAAACGGTGAGCTAAAGGCACTGGTGCCTCGACCTATGCATGTTTGATCCGAGACTGTTACAGATACACGGCGTACGGCGAGCTTAAAATAGGAACAAGTAAAAAGATGTTTATTTAACGATAAATACATTTAATTTTATAAAAAAAAATTATTTTTTTATTATTAAGTATATTTACAACTGGCCTATAGAAGGCCATCAAGCAAATTTGTTACATTTATCATATCATGTGAGAGGGTCATTCCCATTGGAGTGCCCACATAGTACATTTAATTGTTATTATATTTACAGAAATTTTAAATCTAGTGGTCTTGTTCTCTTCAGTCTTCTTACGTCTTCGATATTGTTCAATAGGTTGACAGCTAATTCGTTCGGGTGGTAATTTAGTTTGTCTTCGTATGATTTGGCAAGTTTCTTGATTTGTTCAGTAACGTAAGGGATTTTATAGTCTTTATGTAGCGTGTGATTATTTACGTACCAGGGTGCATTTGTTATCATGCGTAGTGTCTTATTTTGGTATCGTTGGATTATGTTGATATTTGATCTTTTGGCGCAGCCCCACATTTGGATTCCATATGTCCAGATCGGTATTAGTGCTACTTTATATAATAGGAGTTTGTTTTCTAGAGACAATTGAGATTTGTGCCCCAGTAGCCAGTACATTTTCTTAGTTTTTAAATCGAGATGTTTGCGTTTTGTTTTTATGTGCTTTTGCCATGTTAGTCTTTTATCAATGTGCATTCCCAGATATTTTACCTCGTCTTTGTTCTGCAGTATCTGGTCGGTTATTGTAACTTCTGAGTGTGTGACTTTTCTGTTTGTAAATATTATGTGGGTGGATTTGTCTTCATTGATTTTAATTTTCCATTTATTAGTCCAGTTCTGTATCTGATCTAGAGATCTTTGGAAAGTTTCTGAAGCTACGTTGGGATCTTCATGCGATGTGAGTATCGCAGTGTCGTCTGCGTATGTAGCAATTGTGACTTCTTTGTTGCATGGCAGATCTGCTGTATAGATTTGGTAGAGTGTTGGTCCCAATACACTACCTTGGGGTACACCTGCTGAAATAGGGTATATTTGGGATGCGCAATCTTCGAGACAAACCTGGAAGTGTCTTTCGTCCAAATATGATTTGAGAAGAAAGTAGTACGAATGTGGTAATGAGGATTTAATTTTGAAAAGTAGTCCAGTATGCCATACCCGGTCGAATGCTTGGCTGATGTCTATAAAAGCGGCAGAACAGATTTTTTTGTTTTGTAGATTCTTCTCAATTTCGTCTACAACTCTGTGCACTTGATGGATTGTGGAGTGCTGTTTTCTAAAGCCAAACTGGTGTGACGGAATTGTGTTTTCATCTTCTAGAACTGTTTTTATTCTTTTCAGCAAGATTTTCTCAAAGAGTTTAGATAGTACAGGAAGTAGAGAGATAGGTCTGTAAGATCTTATTTCGTTGGCTGGTTTTCCTGATTTGTGGATAAGAATTATTTGAGCAAACTTCCATTGCACCGGGAAATATGATAATCTTATTATGGCGTTATATATGTGCGTTAAGTAGATTATAGTTTTTTTGGGTAGTTCTTTCAAGATTTTTGCGTTGATTAGATCGTATCCGGGAGATTTCTTGCAATTTAGACATTTTATTTCATATGTTATTTCCGTTGGGGTTACGTGTTTTATTGGGAACGATGGCTGCAATGGGGCCCATAGGAAGTCTTGGATTTCATCTTCTAGTAATGTTTCTTCATCTGGTGGTAAGAGTGAAGAATTTGGTTGAAATGTCTTTGCTAGATGTTCCGCAAAGGTTTCAACTTTTTCTGAATTTTCCCTGGCCCAGTCTCCATCTTCTTTTCTTATTGGAGGTACTGATTTTATTGGTCTTTTCAACTTCTTAGTAGCTTTCCACAGCGAATAATCGTCTTCGGGGTGAGCAGATAGGCTTCTCAGGTAGTTTTCAAATGTTTCATTTTTTATTTTCCTTGCTAATTTGTTTATTTCTTTTGCTAAATGATTTAGTACGTTTTTATCGCTTGGATGTCTGGTTCGGTGCCATTTGTGTCTTAAGCTTCTTTTTTATAAAATATAAAATATTATAATTCAAACACACAAAATTTCATAACTCGTTTCGATCGTGACATATAATTGAATCACCGGATATAATATTAAGTCGAGAAACACTTTAACTGCACGTCGCGGCGGCAAAAATACATATGTAAACACAAAAGAAACAAAATATTTTATTCAAAATTTGAATAATGTTGTTATATATATATATATATATATATATATATATATATATATATATATATATATATTTTTTTTTTTTTTTTTTTTTTTTTTCAATGAAAACTACGAGCCCAGGCCATTCTTGATTACGGGTGCTTTAGTTAACTGAAATAAAATAGATTTGTCTGTATATATTGAAAAGTTTTGAGATAAGAATTGAATGTTCACAAAATGCAGCCATGTAGCTTGAGAAAGTTTCTACAGTGCGCGTAAAGGAGCTCTTGTAAAGGACATAAAAGTCAATCAACAAACGGAAACTTTAAGAGTCACAGCACAAAGAGATATAAGTTTGAGAAATTCTTTTGTGTAATGTTCGAGATAAAAGCCCATATGTTCGGCGTGTATACGTATACATAACACAACACGAAACATCATTGCCAACTGTTGGCCGTTGAATACGAATTCAATGAAACAAAGGCTCCGTCGTGTAGAACAATCGCCTCTAGACGTACGTAACCTGACTTCTTCCTAGATAGTATACAGCAGTAGGTACGATAGACGAGTAGGTTAGGCAACGTAGCGTAAAACATCGGGATATCGCACCCTACCCCTGACCCAGTGTCTACCCTTACACCATAAGAATTTTAATATTAAGCATTCTCGAATCAAAAAATGTCCGTAAGAAAAAGTGTTGGTCTCGTCGCCCTGAATCCAAAAATATATATAACTCATATACTTGGATGTCAGTCGTCGCTCGCTCGTAAGACCAAATTTGTACCCTCAACTCCTCTGAAGGTACTGGAGCGATTTACACCAAATTTGATACACATATTATTTGGCATCCCATTCGAATCCATTCGCAGTTTAAATTCAATCGCCCGTATACTTCCCGAGTTATAGGGCCCCGTCTGAATAGTCGTGATATGGTACGACTATAATCGATTTCAAAGGTTGTTAAATGTCGAATAAATTATTGAAAATTTACGACTATAGTTGTACTTTTTTGGTCAAATTGTTACTTAGGCAACTGTATACACCTATCTTCATAAAGGGATACGCACAGAATGCCTACTCGGCTAGCGACTACCCACTCATCGTGCCCACTCGTAAAAGGTTCGTTCGGAATCATTCGGAATGTTCTTAACGCATCTGTGCGGATGCCCTTCATGAATTCGATGGCAAACCAAAAATCTTCCTGCTGCTCAGTTGATCATTTAAACGCACATGACGATAATAAATTGAATTTAATAGTAGTAACATGGCTAAACGCGGGTTATATCTAAATAATAGTCCCGCGTGTCAACTGAGAAGTGGATCGAGGGAGAACAGGAGAACAGCAAACACAATGCTCATCATTATGTGCCAGATGTATGCAGGATTACAACGAATACCATCATACCCAACACAACCGACCTATAATACCTTTTGTGATTAATGTACACGTCACGTGACTGCCCCAACACGTAACCTCACTTGTTATATTACATTTCAACGTTTGACGATGCCATACTACAATATTAAATTGTTGCCCAAAAAAGCATGCATTTTATGAATTTTTTTCTCGGGCTAGGATAAAGCTATCAATTTGAAATTTAAACTACTTAATTGCTCGTCTTATATCTACAGTGAAACATTTTTTTGTACAAAAATATAGGAAACTTTCTTAGATAATGTCAAAGGCATGTCAAGGTCACAATATTTGATTTAAAAGAAATAGCATGTTTCTTATGAATTTTTTTCTCAGGCTAGGGCAAAGGTATCAATTTGAAATTTAAACCACTTAATTGCTCGTCTATTTTCTACATTAAAACATTTTTTTTTCGTACAAAAATGAATGAATCTTTCCTAGATAATGCCAAAAGTATCTCAAAGTCACCACTAAACAGGCGAACTCGTAATTCATCAACGTCTAAATTCAATTTTAATGTTAGATTGTAAAAGCGTATAAAATTTTCTAGAGCTTATACCAATTTTTGGTGTAAAAAGTAAAGTAAATAGTTATTTATAAAAATGTATGCATATTGTTGGTATAAGTTGCAACAAATAGTGTTTAATTGAATTTAAAATAAAGAACAGGTAAATCTTCAACGTCTAAATGCAGATGTTTCCTTATTTATAGTATAAATAAATGTTAGATCACATTTGCCGTAGTTCGGTTGTCTATGCGATATTTGTTCATCGTTTGTTTACCTTAGTGCGTCGTTCGTACTAATTCTGCTACTCTAGCATCGGGTTTAATATGTCTGTCTGTATAATTTACCCTCCAATGAATCACATATGCGACACGCCACTGATTAAAACTCAACCTGCGCACAAACAAAATTTCACCGTTAGTTTCAGTCTTCGTCCCCGTCCCCGTCCCGTCCTAGCACACACGTATGTTTCAGTGCAATCGTATATTTAATTGTTGCTGTGCCAGACGCTGTACTACAATAAAGTATCTTTAGCGTCAGTTGCACCGTAAACACTTTACAATAAGCGTTACTTAAATATATTTTATTTACTCTTTTATAACGAATCTACAGGCTAATAAAAGTTATGAAATATATATAGCGGGTATAACAATTTTATTTACCAATAAAAATTATTCTTTCGTTAAAATAAGCAATATAGAATTAAAATGACATATTTTATGTAAAAATCTGTTGTGGCCAACACTAGATTTTCTTAAACGTAGGTTTATAATAACTAAAGCTATTTTTGACTAATTTAGTTAATTATTGTGATTTTCTTGTTCGATTAAGTCAATTAGAAAGAAAAAAACAAGCACCTATGCGTCCAGCTCGCCTTATAAGTAATATATGCGATGCGTGCAGCGGTTTATAATTATTATGCCCTTTTGGTTAACAATTTGAAACTATGTTATAGATATAAATTTTTTTACAATTCTTTGCAGATAATTTTGATTTAAAAACAAGATTAGGTACATCGCACCTATGCGTCCAGCTCGCCTTATAAGTATTATATGCGATGCGAGTAGTGGTTTTTATTTAATAAAAGGCCTTTTTGGTTAACAATTTGAAAAAATGTTTTAGTCATAAAAGTCTTACAATTTTTTGTAGATTTTAGTGCATATTTTAAAATTCAAAATTATAATGTTTAATAATATTTTATGGCCTTTGGGTTAACAATATGAAAATTTTTTGTAGATTTAAAATACCTTAGAATTGCTAGTAGAATTTTTGGGTCCTTAAATTATTTTTATAAAGGCAGTATTAAGGGAGGCTTAAAATTTTGGGGCCCTATAACTCGGGAAGTATACGAGCGATTGAATATAAATTGCGAACGTATTTACTTTTTAAATAATAGAAATGGATTTTAATTGTGTAGTTTAGGCACAACGCACCTATGCGTTCAGCTCGCCTTATAAGTAATATATGCGAAGCGAGCAGCGGTTTTTATCTATTATGGCCTTTTGGTTAACAATTTGAAAAAGTGTTATAGATATAAAAAGTTCTACAATATTTTGTAGATTATTTTGATATACAAACGAGCTTAGGTATAACGCACCTATGCGTCCAGCGCGCCTTATAAGTAATATAAGCGATGCGAGAAACAATTTTTAATTATTATGGCCTTTCGGTTAACAATTTGAAAAAAATATGTAGATATAAAAAGTCTTACAATGTTTTGTATATTTTAATGCATATTTTAAAGTTCAAAATAATAATATTCAATAATTTTTTAAGGCATTTGGGTTAACAATATGAAAAAATCTTGTAGATATAAAATATCTTAAAATTACAAGTAAAATTTTTGGGTGTTTTAATTATTTTTATAAGGATAGTATTAAGGGGAACTCCAAATTTTGGGGCCTTATAACTCCGGAAGTATACGGGCGATTGAATTTAAAGTGTGAACCGATCCAAATAGGATGCCAAATAATATGTATAGCAATTTGGTGTGAATCGCTCCGGTACCTTCAGAGGAGTAAAGGGCACAAATTTTGTCTTACTAGCAAGCGTCGATTAACATCCAAGTATATAAGTTATATATTTTTTTGAATTCAGAGCGACGAGACAAACATTTTTTGTTATATATATATATATATATATATATATATATATATATATATATATATATATATGTATATATATATATATATATATATATATATATATATATATATATATATATATATATATATATATATACGTATATATATATATATATATATATATATATATATATATATATATATATATATATATATATATATATATATATATTGTGTGGAACTCGAAGTGGTTAGTTTATAAATGCATTAATTTTACTAGGGTTAGTTGCACCTCGCCCGCATACTAAATTCAGTTATGCGTGCTATATACCTATATATACATATATATATATATATATATATATACCGGTATATAATGTGGTACAAAGTCCGATAAACGGAAAACGCAGTGCAACTCGTTGCATGCGCTGATTTTCAAGTCCGTAAATTCGTCTAATCTTGTGAGTCATCTACGGCGAGAACAATGAACTCACTACACCTCTTACGAACGAATTCGAATAGTAGGCCCTTTGTTCGACTCTATAACACATCTAAAGCTTTTACACATAAATATGGAGTGGCCTATACCCGACTTCCTTATGCCTAGTTATTGAACCACGTAGAACATTTTAGTTATTAGCGTAAGGGTAAAATGTTTGTTTATGTCTGCCTATATAATATGCGGGTAAACGGCAAACTAAACCGGGCCGAGATATATATAGATCGCCGTGATATTTGCTTGTCGTTGGCCCAGTGCCAAAAATCTATCGAGAACTTTAGAAAATACGGTGTAAGGTTAACGCGGAATGAAAATTAATATTTTAATACGGCGAAGTTTGACGTGCTCTTTTGTCAGAAGGTCATATCACCATTATACTGCAAAGAATTCAGAATTAAGTTTATAATTTTCGGATTCGTCGACTTTTCCTGGAAATTTACTAAAACTATTTTCACACTCGGATATTAAAACCGTTTGAATAGTTCTTTAATTATATTTAGCTCGCCTTACGAAGTACCAAAAAAGCTAAAGCATTCGATCGTGTGTCTCGTTGCTGAATCCAAAAATATATACTTGGATGTTAGTCGTCGCTCGCTTGTAAGAACAAATTTGTGCCCTCTACTCCTCTGAAGGTACCGGAGTGATTCAGACCAAATTTGGTACACATATTATTTAACATCCTATTTGAATCCACTCGCAGTTTATATTCAATCCCTCGTATACTTCCCGAGTTATGACCCCAAAATTTAAAGCCCCCTTAATACTGCCCTTATAAAAATAATTAAAACACCCAAAAATTCAAAGATATTTTATATCTACAAGATTTTTTCATATTGTTAACCCAAAGGCTATTAAAAATTATTAAATATTATAATTTTGATTTCCTTTTTTTTTACTAAAACAATCTACAAATTGTCAGACATTTTATATTTATAACAAATTGTTAACCAAAAGGCAATAGTAATTAAGAACCACTACTCACATCGCATATATTACTTATAAGGCGAGCTGGATGCATAGGTGCGATGTAACTAAGCTGGTTTTACACTTCAAATCGATTCCTATCATTTGAAAAGTAAATCTGTTTGCAGTTTAAAACCAATCGCTCGTATACTTTTTTAGTTATAGGGCCCCAAAATTTTAAGCCCTCCTTAATACTGTCCTTATAAAAATAATTACAACACCTAAAAATTCTACTAATAATTTTAAGATATATTATGTCTACAACATTTTTTCATATTGTTAACCCAAAGGCTATAAAAAATTACTAAATATTATAATATTGAATTTTTATTTTATCAAATTTTGGAGCCCCCTTTAATACTGCCCTTATGAAGATAATTAAAACACCCAAAAATTCTACTAATAATTCTAAAATATTTTGTCTCCAAGAATTTTTCATATTGTTAACCCAAAGCCCAAAAAAAAAATTAAAATATGCGCTAATTATATCAAAATAATCTACAAAACATTGTAGGACTTGTTATATCTATAACATTTTTTTTCAAATTGCTAACGAAAATGCCATAATAATTAAAAATCGCTGCTTTCATCGCATATATTACTCATGCGAGCTGGATGCATAGGTGCGTTGTACCTAAGCTTGTTTTTGTGTTTGAATTGTACATTATTACATTTCAAATGTTAACATTGTTACATTAGTTTAGTTTTATGAACAATGGACTCTATTATTGTGAATTGAGTTTATACATGCAATCTACTTGAGAAACCAAGCTCAACTGCCGCTAGCGTACAAGCGTTCGTTCCCCCACTCCTAGCACAGTGTTCTCAACTGTCTAACAGTGAGATTCTCTTGAACTGCTAATGTGTTTTAATTTTTAAACGCGACTACCATGCAAGTATATAAGTTATATATATTCTTGGATTCAGGGTGACGAGACGAACACTTTTTGTTGATGATTTTTTTTTTCGACACACTAGCGAATTTTGTAGCTCTTCTACAGTTCGTACAGTAAATATTTTTGTGTGAAAACGAGAATTGCGAAATATATAACAAATTTTCGTGCTCAGTTCGTGTTGATTTTTTATTTTGCAACTTACGCGATGCGAAAATCTTTTTTCTTTTCTTTTCGCACCGTATTTTTTGCGTTAACTCACAAACTGCTGGCTCGTATAAAAACAACGGAACATCATTAAGGAAATATGAGCGTTTCGTGGCTTATGCTATTGCACTAATTCTTTTTTACGTGAGTAATTGACGGGAATGAAAAAAACACCGGAATTCCTGTTTAACGCGTTTTTCTTTAAAAAGAAATGATCGAAGATTAGATTTTCTTTAATTAAAATTTGTTGTTTTCCTCTTTAATTGTGATTTTGTTTTGTTAATGTCAAAGTAAGAAACAGCATTGTCACTATTTTCGGAATAACGTGTCTATGACGCTGACTAAGAACGTAGCTTACTTAATCAAGAAATATTGTTCTTTATGACGTATATATTAAAATTTCGCGATATCAGTGTTATAATATATCTTAAAATCGCAAATCCAATTAAATATTTCATTAATAACGAGTGACACTAAAACGACTTAAGCGAACGTACAAATGACGAGATAAAATAATGTTTGACACTGTCTGCTTTAGCAAGACTGATTATATTATGGCAACTCAAACCCAATTAAAGGTATAAGTAAATGTTGTGATTAATGAGTGACACCTTGAGTGTATGTGTCAACCCGAATGTTTTACAAGACATTTATGCGGGACGGGCAGGGGGGAGAGGGGGGGGGGGGTGAGTATATGCGACCTAGTTACATTACGAGCTTGGTACCTTTATAATAATGAGACTCAGGGCGCTGCCATCTGTTATTATCGGTTGACATTTCACTAAATTCGTGCTTGATTGCTCGCATATACTCATGCTTCTATCTATAGTATATGCCACGGGATGCGCCAAATAAAAACGTTGAAGCGCATCTATTTTATATACGCTGACACTAAAGCTCGTAAAAACAAGATTTGGTACGCGTAGAACGCACCAACGCGCAGAGCTCGCCTTTAGGTAAAATATGCGTTGCGAGCAGTGGTTTTTAATTATAATAGCCTTTTGGTTAATAATTTGAAAAAATGTTATAGATATATAAAGTCTTACATTTTTTTTTAAATTATATAGATATAAAAAAAATGTAGTGCAAATTTCAAAATTATATTTAATAATTTTTTTCGGGCTTTGGGTTAACAATATGAAAAAATCTTGTAGGCATAAAATATCTTAGAATTTCATGTAGAATTTTTGAATGTTTCAATTATTTTTATAAGGGCAGTATTAAGGGGGGCTCCAAATTTTGGGGCCCTATAACTCGGGAAATATATGGGCGATTAGGTTTAAACTGCGAGCGGATTCAAATGGGATGCCAAATAATATGTGTACCACATTTGGAGTGAATCGGTCCGGTACCTTCAGAGGAGTAGAGGGCACAAATTTGGTCTTACGAGCGAGCGACGACTAACATCCAAGTATATAAGTTATATACATTTTTGGATTCAGGGCGACGAGACTAACACTTTTTCTTAATGACATTTTTTGATCCGAGGATGCTACAGACACACGACCGAATGCTTAAGCTTCTTCGGTACTACGTACGGCGAGCTAAAAATCACCGACTGGATCTGTATTAAAAAAATATCACTCGATTTGTAATTGCATATATAATGCTTGATATATATATATATATTTTAATTTTGTATTTACAGTTTTGGAAATAAAAAATAAAAACTTACAAAATATGTATTTAATTATAGTTTTTATTTTTTATTTCCGAAACTGTAAATTCATAAAAGTTAAATAATTACCAGGCATTACATATATAATTACAAATCGACTGTAATTTTTTTTATAAAGATCGGTTCGGAATATTTTCCCGTTATCGAGGTTTATATCATCATGATAAGTAGTTTTATGTAATTAAGAAATATACATTTAAGATTTTCCGTAACTGTTTTCTCATAACTGGTAAATTTTTTTAAGAAACTTTTCGTACAAAAGTTGTGCGAAATATTCATATCTATCATTATGCACATAACTAGTTTTGCCATAAGTGCAGCCGTTTTAGTGATATTGGAGATAGAACAAAGAAATGCATATTTCAGATTTTCTGTAGGAGGTTTCTCGTAACTGGTACATATTTTGAAGAAGCTATTCAAACAAAAGTTGTGCGAAATATTAATATCTTTCATTATGCAAATAACTATTTTTGCCATTAGTGCAGTCGTTTTAGTGATATTGGAGATAGAACAAAAAGAATGCAAATTTAAGATTTGCCGTAACTGATTTCTCGTAAATTGTACATCACTTGAAGAAATTTTTCAAACAAAAATTCTTCATCGATATATACCCTTTCAGTCATAATAATTCCTGATAAAATATATGCGCAATTATAATTCAGTTAAAATCTACTTTAATCTATGGAAATCAATGGCAAAATATGAAAATATAATGAAATACGTAAACAAGCATCTTCTAAAATAATATAAACGTTGTTGTACAGATTATTTCGTGGTTCATTTACTGGTATTATAAAACCATTAGCATTGCCATGCCATGCCGTTCCGTTCTGTTATTAATTACAGAAAATAAATTCTGAGCACAATGGAATTTCATTAATTTTACGATACCAATTTCAATAAATTATGCGCATGGGGTTTCCGTGCCACTAGAGGTGCCTACCTACTCATTTTCTCCTGCCAACCACCCGTCATGTGCGTTTCATTAGATTTTAATAACTTTTAATTGGAAAATATGAATATTTGTTCTATTATTAAGTTCGACACAGACACACAGACTGATACACAGACGTTATTCCGCAAATAGTCACATTCGTTGCTTATAAAAATAATACATTAACTAATTACATAATACGGCGAGCTATAGGCATTGGTGCCCTCCCAAATAATTGGCGTACAAGATCATTACACGTCTGTAAAAACCAAATAAATGATGTAAAAGACACAAAAAGATAAAATAATTAAAATTCCTGTTTTGATAAATGCAAATTTTCTTCTCTTCCAACTGAAATATTTATACAAATAACAGGAAATTTTAGAAGCGCCAATTTTTATGTACGGAAAAGTATAAAATTTAATTAAAACTGTACACTTAGTTATAAGAGTTATGTCCATTTTAATGATATCATTAAAATGTTCGGACAAATGTCCAGTTTTTTAAAAAAAATCGACTTTGTCTGCTTGAAAAACATTCATATTTAGAGCATTTTAATATTACTAAAGGGAGAACTTGTGTTAAATGTTCTAATTATTCATAGCTTAGGAAATGTAAAAATACAGATAAAAATAAATAGTGGTCGTGTGCAATAAGAACTAAATATGTGAATAGGCAGTATTTCATCGTCTTAAATCGATAGAGCGAGAGAGAGTCGCATTGTCTCGCTAACTTTTCCCTCTACACATTCCAAAAATTGAATTTATCGATCAAAAAATAACAATAATTAGTAAATCAGTTCAGTCTGCTTTGAAATAGACAAAAACGAATCAAACGTCAGAATGAAATGTCATAAAAGTTTTTGTGATAAATCTTCAATGAATTTGATGATTTGAAGTGTATTTAGTGTGTTGTGTACGTTACACAGAGTGGCATCTGCAATATTATATTGATATTGTATGTCAATTGAGAAATATAAATAATTGTTAGTTAATAACATTAAGTTTTATTTATTCTAATTTGAAGTTTGTGAATGTCGCTATTTTAAGCATTTATGTTAAAATGACCGACCAAAGAACAAATATAAATAAAAGTGCTACCACGTGAGCGTCAAGAACAGTCTTTCAACGTACGAGTTACGGAAACATTGATTGAAGTTTAATCTTAAGTTTAAGGGGAGTAACATGTTATTATTTCAATTTTCAAGTATTTAATATGAAATAAGTGCATATTATTGCCTAATTTACATATATTTTTAAGCAAATACGTGTTTCCGTCCATTTATTTTAATTCATAATTAATATTTTCACTTCAAAATGGCGAAAAAGCAGTGATTTTTGAAAATATGAATTGTAGTAAGATTCTATAGTTGGTCAAATTATAATAACTGCAAGTAAGTAAATAAAAAAAAGGCATTGGTGGATGCAGCTACGCCTGTTTTTATGCAATATGTACAAGGTAGAAGAAAGTTTCCCAAATGGATTTAGTTGACAGGATCTAGTCCAGCCTGAAATCTATGCAACCAGTAGTACATGAGTGCGTTTTAAATACGTAACAGGCTCTATGTCCCCTCGCGAAGCTTTTGAATTGGAATTGGAGGGGAATTGAAACAATGCGCAATGGAGTCGGTTTGTACAAGATGTAATACAGCCACATATTTATTTCCAGCCAAGGGATTTCATGTAAATATCTTAAGTTCCCTTCAATATTAGAGTATTTACGAATAACAATGGACGCAATCTACATAATTATTCTACAATGGAATTGTGCTTGAAGCACCGCAAACCGGGAACATTTGGTAGAAAAAAATGCAATCTTAAACTGTCGCATGAAATATTACTGTTTCGAAACAATTTTAACAATTCCGCTTCATATTATACAACACAACAACACTTTTTTGTTTGTTTGTACACTTCTAAAATGCAAATACTCTGCCATTTATATTGTTATTACACATTTTGAAACCATGCATATTCAAATTCATCGAATTGCACAAATTTATCAAATATTTTTATAAACAAATGAATTGTATTTTCATATTATGAAATTCTAAGTACTCCAAATATATTAAACCGGGCCGAAAACTAATTTAATTAGCAAATTTTTTCGGTTATCATTTACGTCCAGAATTGGCAAATAACACATTTACTTTTAAATAAAACATAAAGCCAAATTTTACATTATTTAAACAATTTCAAAAAAACATGCTTTAAACAGTTACTATAAAAAAAACATGAAGAGTGGCCTGCACTTAACTTTCATCGCTGGTACATTTTTTGAAAAAAACTTGTGAAAAATTTGAATATCTTTCATTTTGTACTATTTTTGCCATAAATGCAGCCAAGACTTTCTTATTATTTCGTAATTATGCAAATTTTTAATTTCAATTACAGTAATTAGAATAATTTGTTGAAAAAAATTAAGGACAATTTTACGGTCGATAGTTTAGACTTTAGAGCGTTTACCGACAGACACACAGACGTCATTCCGAAAATAGTCACATTTAAGCCAAAACGTGTATATCCGTTAAGATCTTGAGTTTAAATTGATTCGTGATTATAAGACTTTCTTATTATTTCGTAATTATGCATATTTTAATTTCAATTATAGTAATTAGAATTTTTTTGTAAAAAAATATATTAAGGGGGGTTTAAATTTTAGGGCCCAATTACTCCGGACCTGTACGAATAATAAGGGCATATATAAGTCTTAAGTTTTAAGTTTCACATGTTTGCATTCGATAGTTTAGGCTGTAGAGCGTTTACAGACACACAGACATTCCGAAAATAGTCACATTTGAGCTAGGGAGGGTCAAAACGTGTATATCCGTTAAGATCTTGAGTTCAAATTGATTCGTTATTATAAGACTTTCTTATTATTTCGTAATTATGCATATTTTTAATTTAAATTACAGTAATTAGAATTATTTATAGAAAAAAAAAAAGGGCAGTATTAAGGGGGGTTTAAATTTTAGGGCCTTATTACTACGGACCTGTACGAATAATAAGGGTATATACAAAAAATTATTATTTCATTTATGGTAATTAGAATATTTTGTAAAAAAATATTTATTTCTTAAGGGGAATTTAAATTTTAGGGCCCTATTACTCCGGACCTGTACGCCCGATTAGATTATTTGTTTTGAGATTGTTATAGATCCACTGTCGCCCACTATAGCTCTCTTGTACTCCACGACGAGCAAAGAACTAATTTTGTTTTTACTTGTTTAATAAAATTAATTATTTGCATAATGAGTTAGATCATGAACGGTTAAAACCGCCAATTGACAAGTTTTAATGTCTCAATTTATTTACGTAGGAAAAAGCGTGCAAAGTTTTAACGACGTTAACTTCGGTAAGTCGAGACAAGAACCGAACAAATTGCTAAGATTCAAACTTATTTACTAACCTGCTTTGCTGACAATCAAACACGACGACAGAAAGAATGCGATCGTCGCAAAGAAACAATTCCTCTTCAACGTCATCATACTAAATACACACACTTCGGTTTATCGAAACGATTGCTAATTATAATAAAACACGATATGTATAAACTGTTTCAACTTAAAACATCGCGGTTTATTAGCCAAGTGCGTGAAACTATTTCCTGGTGTGCGCCGCCAACGAACACGCGCGTGTTAGATTAGAGGAACACTACCAACCTGACAGACGAAAGCTACAGACGAAAGCTACAGGTGCATTGAAAACGGCGTCGTTTCGTACACTACTACCCCTAACAACCCCCACCATTAAAATTTTCACTGACGCATGCGCTGCAGGCCATTTTCCAATGGGGAAATTTCATATTAAGTTACATCAATGGGGAGCTTAAACTTTCAAACGGAACATGTTTTTACCGTAGAAGTGCATTTTCTTTTAAAATTAAATTGAACTGTTTACAAGTCCTGCCCAGGTCGATTTTCACTGCCCACTTCTAATTTCGTCTTTATATACTTTTACTATAAGGGTCATATTGCTCTACTACTATTTTAACTACCAGTCGTATAATAAATTAAAACCAAATAAATTAGACCTTATGTATCTTTAACATAAAGGTGTTTTTGTACAGTTTTCTATTTTTTCATTAGTTCAACCTAATATACTTGTACTATAAGGGTCATATTGCTTTACTACTATTTTAGCTGCCAGTCGTATAATAAATTAAAACCAAATAAATTAGACCTTATGTATCTTTAACATAAGGGTGTTATTGTTCAGTTTTCTATTATTTTATGTGTTCAACGCATCAACATGGGCAGCTTCATACTGTGAGCTGGTGTGTTGTGGTATATACGTTTTCTCGAGATTTTACAGGGATTTTCGTTGATATTAAAAGTATATCTAGTGTATTGTGAATGAAAATATCCATTTGGAATGAACATGAAGCTGGAAATGTTTAAGGTATGATTTATAATGTATTTACGTTTATTTGGTTCTTCAGGAAATATAGAGGTTAAAATCATTAAATAACAGAGAAATTTCTTTAAAATATGTAAATTTTATTAAATGTGCATGTATACAATTGGTAAATAAAAACACACAGTACAAAGTAATTTTGCGTAAATTTTGATGATTTTAATTATTTAATTTCGTGTATTAATTTTAACGTATTTAAAATTTTCATAAATGTATGATAATGATTTGGAAAATCTAACATTAGATTTTCAACAACAGTCTGCAGTTTCTCGTTCACTTCAATTTGTTGCGCATTTTGGGTATCGACTGCTGTTATGGATCGGTACAATGGTCGATACTGATTTTTTGCTATATAAGTAAAAGCTCGCAGTTTATGTTGTTTGAATACTAAAACTTCCAGTTCCTGAAAATATAAACATTCTAATGTCATCAAATTTGTTTTCATGACAATTGTGTCCATTTTAATTTAATAACATGTTACTTCACGTTAACTTAAGTATTACTTAACCTAGAACCGCGGAAATCTATAAATAGTGTAATTTAATAACATGGTAAAACACAGAGAGTATAAAAACGCACCTATAAATAGTTTTGAGCTTAAAACGTAAACGGTAGCGACATCTATGCCTGTGAAGTGTTACCTTATTTAAAACTCTCCCAGCTTTACTACTAGGGAGTCGCTACTCTCTGTATGTTAGTTTAAGTTCCCTTGGGCAAAGCCTACAGCTGTATTCTTTGTACACAAAATCTCAGCAAGGTCATGTTTTGGCTCTGTTTGTCTCATATGTAGACAAAGCGAGAAGATATGTTTTAATCGAAACAAGCTGAGATTGTCTGTGAAAGAATACGGCTACAGTAGTTAGTTTATTACCTTGTTTCGATTAAGTTTTAAATTCTCACATTCATTCATTATGTCATGAATCTTTTGCTTCTTTTCTTCAATTTCTGTTTCGTATTCAATAATTTTTTCGTTAAGCTCCTTTTGAAATGCGTACGCTTGTACAATTTTTTTCTCCAGTGATTTCCTATTCTAAAACACGCAAATTGCAATGTATTGCAAGTGATTTATTTAATAAATAAATATGATTACATTTTCAGTTTTGGAAACTTTAGATTTCATCGCTTCAATTTTACGTTTGAAGTTCATACGATTGTTTACTTTGCCCCCCTGCGATAAGCGTTGCTCCGTTGCTTCGGCATTTACTGCTATAAATTCTCGTCGCGATAAACAATGGTTTAAGTCTAGTATGAGTTTTTCTTGCGCTTTCCGCAATTGACTGTGTCGCACCTGAACACAACATAAATTCAAATTTGCTGATTTAATGGTAGTTTAAGTGACTACTAACACTCATTCGATGTATTTCTGCGCGCATTACTCCCATTTCCCCCTCTGCCCCCTTTTCTGCGGCAATCGACTGTTTTGTTTCAATCGCCATCCTTAACTTTCGTTCCCAAGCCAAAGATTCTCGGTTTGCTTCAATAAGTTGTTTACTTATAGCGTCCTTTTCTTCTTCCAACTCCATTAATTCAGATTCTAATTCAATGCATTCTAGTTCGGCTTCCTAAAATGTTAAATAGAATTGTCTTGATGTGTTCAGTATAAAACTAATCTACTCTCACAGAGAGCCAGAAATACATAGATAGTCAATCAGAAATCAATAGCTTGAAAGAGACAGAAGTGTAGTTTTTTTTAAGAAAACTACAAGATTTATTGAAAATATCAAAATGTTTACGAACAAATTAACAAAAAAAAAGAATCAATTTTTTTTTTATTAAGGGCAAAGTTCAATTGAAACCCACCTTTAATATCTGTACACTTTCAAAACGGAACGCTTCGGTACTAATGTCTAAGCAATCTTTCTTGTCGCGTTTCTTTAAAATTTCCATATATATTTTGTCAATTCCAAGTTTTATATTCGACATATTTCGATCGGCTCGTCGTTCCTGCTTGTCTAATTCGTCCAGTTCGTCTTCCAACCTTAAATTTTTCTGCTCCATTAACGTAGTTTCTATAAAGTTCACAATGTAATTATATACTTTAAACATATTTTTTTAATTTATTTACGTTTTTGCATCAGATTCTTTTCGGATAATTGCTTTTCTCTTTGCTCTTTTAACGAAATTATATAACTCTGCTGTCTTAGCCAAAAACCTTTCAATTTTTGGTTTTTATCATCTAATTCTGCTATTTGTCGCTCTAGATCTTTTATCTTCACTTGTTGCGGAGTTAATGTAACACCCTAAGAATTATTTAAATCATTAAGGAATGTCAAACTGAAGAATATAATTTAATTCTCCTAAACTATATATAACTATAGTTATATAAATAATTCAGTTAAAAAAGAATACTTTAAGAACAAGTATTAATTAATACTTTGACTAAAAGTACTCAAAACTCTCAAAAATATATCATGTTCTCAAAAAGGCTTCAATTTCTCAAAAAGGCTTCAATTTCTCAAAAAGACTTCTAATTCTCAAAAAGGCTTCAAATTCTCAAAAATTTACATAAATGATTCTTAATTGACTTACTCCGGTTTTCGAAAGGATGTCTTCACATTTTTTATTAACAGTGTCATATCTGATTTGTTTCTTCTTAATTTGGTGGATAATTGCGTGCAATTCAGTGTTTAATATATTGACTTCCTTTTCTGCTGCTCGTTCTAGTTTAAGGACTTCTTCTAGAGCCAGAATGGATTCTTCGCCCTTAATTTTCTGGTGTTCTATCGCAACAGCAATTTCAGCGTTTTTATTTTCAACTATATTCAATTGAATTTCCTAGTAAATAATTATATATTTGTATGATTTTCTTTTATCTATAATTTTGTAGCTACAAACCAAATCTCGATTTTTTTCCCTTTGGTCTCGTATCGTTTTATTTATATATTTCGAAATTTTATCACTAATTATTTGTTGCTGCAATAGCGTAAGAATCCTGTCTTCTAATTCATTTTTCAATGTATGGTTTCTCTCTAATTCTCGCACAATCAAATTTAAATCACGCTCTTTCATTTTTCGTTCCTATAAAAAAATTAAAAGTCGATTAAAAACGAAATGAATGTATATTTCAGTTTCTGGATTTTAATTATTTAAGTTATACGAACAAGAGACGTTTCGTCCAAGTCTTTGACGGTTTGAGTGAGTATAGCCTGAGTTTCAATGAGTTTCTTGTCTAAATTTATGAATTTGTTCGTTTCACTAGTCATTTTGGCTTGTATCGATTGTTTATCCAAGTCTAAGCGTCCTTTGACTAAAGTAAATTGCTCGTTTTGTAACATTTCCTCATTGGATTGTTTCCGAACACTCGCAATTTCCGTTAATAACGTACGTAAATCTTCCTGTTTTGATCTGAAACAAAACGGTTTATTTATAATAATAATAATGATTATTGGATTCGAACAACTGGTAAGCAGTCTGCCTCGGAGCCAGAATCAAGAGATATTCGAAACATTTGAAAACACAATCCGGTTAATTTTCGAAGAAAGTAAAAAGTTGAAAATGCAAAATGCAATAACTCACTCCAACTCGCTTTTAGTAGCAAAATACGCGCCATCGCGATGTCCAATAGCGACTAATACACAATTCCATGAATGCATCAAACGTCTCCCTTCCGATTCTAATGATTCGATTTCTGCGTCTGCCTCAGCAATCGAATTGGCTAAAGTTTCCCGTTCTTCTTCTTTCACATCCAGTTGCATATCTAAATGTTCTAGACTATTTTCCAAACGAAATACTTCCGTCATTAATTTGTAAATTAAGAAATCCTATAGAAACATTACTTGTGATATTAATAATATTAAAATAATAATAATAATAATATATATATATATATATATATATATAAAACTGGACAAGAATTCAAATCAAAACGAATTAAATAGAGTTTTAGTTCATTTAGAGATTTAATTCAATTGAATTGAATTGAAGCTCTTTTGATTATGAGGACATTAGGCATTGGAATTGAATTCATGGCTTCAAACTCTGAAAAAGGTTTCATGACCTCAAAAATGTTTCAAGTCTTCAAAAAAGCTTCATTTTCTCAAAAAGGCTTCAATTATTCAAAAATGCTTCAAACCCTCAAAAGGCTTTAAATTATCAAAAAGGCTGAATGGTTTCAAATCACATTTCATGTTAAAAGTTACATAAGAAATGTATATTTGATAAATATTCCTTATGATTGTTGACTTATAATACAAAATCACATACAAGGCTTGTATTTGTCAAAAGGACTTTAATTCCGTTTGAATTATAACAGATTTATAATTGATAAATAATTAATTCCTTTTGATTTTTAATACAAAACACATACAAGACTTGTAGTTGTCAAAAAGGCTTCAATTCCTTTGAATTATAGCAGATTTGTAATTGATAAATAGGTCCTTAATTCCTTTTGATTTTGAATACAATATCACATACAAGACTTGGGCTTCAATTCCTATGAATTGATAATTCAAAGTACAACCTAATGTAAAATAATTGTATTCGTCAAAAAGACATCAACTTTTGTCTGTTGAATTATGATTTGAAATCAATTAATTGCAAGTGATTTGAGTTTGTGTATCACATACAAGGTTTGCAATTGTCAAAAAGGCTTCAGCTTCCTTTGAATTATAGCATAGATTTGTAATTGGTAAATAAGTTTGAATTCCTTTTGATTAATGACTTATAACACAAATTCCCGAAAATACTTATAATTGTGTCAAAAAGGCTTCAATTCGTTTTGAATTGTGATTTGAAATCAATTAATTGTATAGGTGATTTGAGTGTGTGTATTATTAAAATTGTTTTTAAGTTCAATTCAATTCCACTAGTAATTGATTATATATATATATATATATATATATATATATATATATATATATATATATATATATATATATATATATATATATATATATATATATATATATATATATATATATATATATATATATATATATATTTATCGCATTCTTACGAGATTCCGTTTCTCCTCAGCGAACTGCACTTTATCTAGTTTAGTCTTATCGGACACTCGATGGTTGACAGCCAAATCAGATTGTAATTTAGTTTCCCATTCAGTCATTTGGGTCATCATAAAACTAACTGTTTCAACTTCGGTTCTAAGTTCAGTCTCTGAAAAATTACAATTTTAATGTGGAAGTTTCTCTGGTGATCGACAATTGCAAAATTATTTATGTCCTTTATCAAACATTAAGAAGGCCTCCGATTTTAGGGCCCCACACAAGGGCGGGCGGTACTAGCAATCAGGGCGAGGGGGATTAATTTAAAAAATAATTATGTATGTAGTAAATACATTTTTGGTATCGAAAAAACATATATTTCTTTAAGGTAAGCTGAATGCATAGGGGCACCTATGCATGTTTTTTTGAGTATATAAAAAAAATCTATAAAAAATTATAAGACTTTTTATATCAATAACATTTTTTCAAATTGTGAGCCTGAAGGCTATAATAATTAAAAATAAGTATTACGCATATTATACGCATGCGCAGAGTTGGAGAGTTAGAGGGCGCTCTACGCATTTTACATTTACTCGGCGAGCCATAAGTTACCTTTACGCTCAACTATTTCAAAGTTTTGTTTTTGTGTTTTGTAATTATCTCGCATAACATTGAGTTCATTCTCCATTTCTTCACGTTCAGTTACATATGCACGTACATCAGCCGCGTATTGATCAATAATCGCATGTTGCTTCGTTACCATTTGCTGAGCATCGTACACATCCACTCCTAAAGCATCGCGCTCAATACTTTTTTTCTTAATGTCAACTTCCTATGGAACCATATTTAAAATATACAATTTTTATATGTACTGAATATGTTGGATAATTAATTACAAGTCCGGTGACTTCCTCTGAAAGTTTTCGAACTTGGCGCTCAAGTTGTTCTTTAAGCACTTGTTGGAACTTAGCCAAAAGCGGATGGTCGGGTTCCAGCATAGTGCCATCTCCAAATCTTGAAATTAAAATTACCTATTTTCAAAATTGTTCTAAGAATTAAATTAACCATATTCAGGAATGTTCAAATTAACTGTGTTGTAGTTAAAGAATAGGGCTAAATATTATTTCAAATAAATAATTAATTCAATGCTAAAATTCCATCACGATTGCAGCAGAATTTCCTGACAATTATTCAAATTTCCCGGCCCTCTGGTAGAGAAAGTTGGAGCGAGTTTTGGAAAAGTAACACTTCACAGGCATAGATGTAGCTACCGTTTACGCATTAGGTTCAAGACTATAGGAAACAACAATGAATTATTCAAATTTCGCGGCCTCCTGATAAGGGGAGTTGGAGCGTGTTTTAGAAAAAGTAACACTCCACAGGCATATACGTTTTAGGTTCAAAACTATAGGGACAACAGTGAATTATTCAAATTTCGTGGTCCTCTGGAGAGTTGTAACGTATTTTATAAAAAGTAACACTCCACAGCCATAGATGTCGCTACCGTATACGTTTTAGGTTCAAAACTATAGCTGATAACAGTGAATTATTCAAATTTCGTGGTCCTCTGGAGAGTTGGAGTGTGTTTTAGAAAAAGTAACACTCCACAGCCATAGATGTCGCTACCGTATACATTTTAGGTTCAAAACTATAGCTGATAACAGTGAATTATTCAAATTTCGAGATCCTCTGGAGAGTTGGAGTGTGTTTTAGAAAAAGTAAAACTCCACAGCCATAGATGTCGCTACCGTATACGTTTTAGGTTCAAAACTATAGCTGATAACAGTGATTTATTCAAATTTCGTGGCCCTCTGGAGAGTTGGAGCGTCTTTTAAAAAAAGTAACACTTCACAGGCATATACGTTTTAGGTTTAAAACTATAGGGACAACAGTGAATTATTCAAATTTCGTGGTCCTCTGGAGAGTTGGAACGTATTTTATAAAAAGTAACACTCCACAGGCATAGGTTCAAAACTATAGCTGATAACAGTGAATTATTCAAATTTCGCGGTTCTCTGGAAAGTGGGAGCGTGTTTTAGAAAAAGTGACACTTCACAGACATAGATGTCGCTACCGTATACGTATTAGGTTCAAAATGATAGAGAACAGTGAATCTTTATATCCGGTTGCAAAATTTACTCTCTAATGTAAATCGTGATGAATTTTTTGAAATATACCCGCCAATATATTATGATGTTATGCTCCCCTGGTATTTTTATGTGTAGTTTAGGACATTGCTATTGATAATGGGGTTATTTTATTAGTAGATGTTGGCGCACATGTATATACGCCATGGCTGTTTTGTTTTCTGATCTGTCATTTGACATATCAAGTTTTAAACTTTTAATACGCTTTATTATTTCAAATCAGTCTTTTTCAAGACTGTGTATCGAACGAAATTCGGTATAGCGGATGAGTGATTGCATGATGGGACAAAACATTTTCTAACAATTGTTAAACAGATAAATATTTGAAATATCAATATTACGTGACCTAATACAAAATTATTGCTTTATTTTTATTTAATTGGCAACATTGTTAAAATTTCAAATGTAAACGTTTTTAAGTAATTTTATGTATAATATAGTAATAATAATAGTACAAAATAATGATGTAAATGCACTTTTCGCCATAACAAAAGTATAGGCCAATGATGATGACGTAAGTCGTCTCTATTCTCACGTATGTCAGAAACCTGCCACTAGCGTCACTACTGCCTTGAATGTACCAGAAATACGATCAAGAGAACAGGAACAGGACCCCTATTCTGCAATATAACAACTGTTGATGCAAGTTGATGTTGCTGCAGTTGATGACGTATAACAACAACTAACCACAAACTTTGCATCAAGAAAACCGCGAAGAAATGAGACAAAAATATTCAAAATAGCAATACCACACCAATGCATCAACACCTCGACCATGGTTGATGCATGCAGCAACACCTCGACCACTGTTGATGCAGAATATCAAAAACAATGACGTCATATAGCTCTGTTCCGTAAACAAACCGCTAGATGGCAACCTAAAAATAGCAACTGGACCCCTATTCTGGGAGACTTATCACGGTGATACATATCACGAGTAGGGTGCCGCCATCTATTGATACTTATTTGAAGCCATATATGACGTCATGGTTTTTGATAGCCGTAACACCACCTCAACTGGTAGTGTTACATTCCTATCACTAGTGATACAATTGATACAAAAATATACAGTACTGGGTGATGTTATATTTATTGTAAAAATTATGTTTGAAGGTAAAAATTAACGCATATATATATATATATATATATATATATATATATATATATATATATATATATACATACACACACACATATATGTATATAAACGTAAATAATGTAAATGTCAAAAAATCAAAATACCAACTTTAATTTGAATAAACTAAAATGAACTAAAACTTGAAAATTCAAAAGTAACTAAGTTATCAACAGAAAACTAATCCAAGAATATCACTATCACGACGTGATATACGTCATCAATTTATCACCATTTTGAGGTGATATCTCCCAGAATAGGGGTCCTGTTGTTGCATAACAACTGTGGCTATTTGCTACAGAATAGGGGTCCTGGAACATCATTCCAAAGAAATATTCCCGTCGATTGGACAGAATTGAGAGATAAAAATGAAATATTTTGTACATACTCTTTTTCAGGTGTAGGTATAGGTGTTGGAGTTCTGTCGCTGTATTCCAATAATCCAGATGAAAAATCATCTATATCGTGTTCAACATTTACTTCGACATTCATTTTGTAAATAAAATGCACAGAAATCAAAAGGACTTCGATATATTAGTCTAGTACAGAAAGTGTTTATATTTATATAGATATTGCCATGGCATTATCAGTAAAGTATAAACAACCAAGGGTGTAGTTATAAGGGGAGAATATCGACGTATATCTAGCGGCGAACGCCGATACTAACATTATCCTTAGCACCCATGGATACGTAAATACGTATCTATGGGGATGCAGCTTTATCAACTGAATCGATTCTCAAACGGTTGTAAAACTCGTCAAATTAAAACTATTACGATAGTATCAAGCTTATAAATTCCCCCAGATTTTTAAGAGTCTCCAAGTTGTTAAATTATATAGAGATTAAATAAGATTGTTTTACAATTTTTGTATAAATGAAATTTGCACAATTTTCTTCTTTGAATATATCAAAAAAATTTAGAAAAATTGTAAAACTTATATCTACATAATTTCATATTTTAAGTACAGTAACCATAAAAATAAATAAAGGTAATCTAGTCAGCAATGTATCACCGATATTGTTATGCTCGCTACTTGTACACCTCTTCGGTTATGCTGGTTGCATAAATATGAATATTTTGGATCCATCATGAGTCGCTGTACGATGTACCGAAGCTAAAGCGGTCGTGTGTCTGTAGCATTCTCGGTTCAAAACAATTCAATAAAAAAAATTGAATTATTGTTCAGGCAAATTTGCTCTCTTATGTTCAAATTTCACTGTCCTCTGATTGGAGCGAGTTTTAGAAAAAGTATCACTTCAGAGGCATAGATGTCGCTACCATTCTCGTTTTAGGTTCAATGCTATAGGAAATTTATATATCCGGCCGCGATATTTGAAAATTATTCAGGCAATTTTGCTCCGTTTTGGAGATATGTAATTTTTAGAAGTATTCCCGCCAATTAATTAGACATTATGGTCCTCTGGTATATTTTAGATGTAGTTTAGTACATTGCAAGTAGATAATAGGGTTATTTTAATACTAGATGCTGGCGCACATGTATATACGCCATTGCTGTTTTGTTTTCTGATCTGTCATTTGACATTTCAAGTTTTATACTTTTAATATGCTTTATTATTTCTAATCAGTCTACTGTGTATCGAAGGAAGTTCGGTATATCGGATGAGTGATTGCATGATGGGACAAAACATTTTCTAACAATTGTTAAGCAGATAAATATTTCAAATCTCTACTCCCCTGAAGATACCGGAGCGATTCACACCAAATTTGCTACACATCTAATTTGGTATCGCATTTGAATCCGCTCGCAGTTTAAATCCTATCGCTCATATGCTTCCCGAGTTAAAGGGCCCCAAAATTTAAAGCCCCCCTTAATACTACCCTTATAAAAAGGCCATATATAATTATTAAATATTATATATGCACTCATTTTTTTATTTAATTAAAATAATTTACATAGAATTGTAAGACTTTTTATATCTATATTTGAATTTGTTAACTAAATGGCCATAATAATTGAAAACTGCGGTTCGCATCGCATATATTACTTATAAGGGGAGCTGGACGCATAGATGCGTTGGTCCTAAGGTTGTTTCAATAATAATTATTTTAAACGAAAAATATGTGCTCTAAATAAATATTATTATTGTTATTATAATGAAAGACACTCGTATATTGCATTTATATTCATTTATTATCGGTTAAAGTTATAATTGTTTAAATATTTGACAAAATAAGATTATCAATATATAGCTATTACCTCTGCTACAATTATCATACTTTCTAAAAGGATTCGCTTTTTAAAAACTTTTGCAATTAGTTTGAATTTGCCGGGTGCATAAATGAGAGGCACAGCAGAAGCATCAACGTGATAATTGCGTAACTCGTAATATCCCTGAAAACAATTTAAATTTCAAATAAATCAATAATTAACATACAATAGTGCAGACGTTATTATCGTTTAAATATTTGACAAAATCAAATTATCAATATTACTTATTGTCATTTCACTCCTACACATACTGCAACCCAATGCTTGTCTCAGGCTGGCAATTGTTACGCTATTGGTTGGCCGAATGATGACGCGTCGCGTGACCCAACCACCGCTACATAAGTGCATTTCTGTACATATTTCTTATGTACGCCATCTACATGGCATGTTTTAAATAAAAGCCTCACTCTCTAGTCCAGTCAAATGGTATCAAAAAGAGGCCAAATTACGAACTAATTCTATACCTGCATTGGAATTTTCAAAATACATTTGGTGTAAAATCATTTAGATAATGCATCCATAACGGTCAAAAAAAAATTCACCTAACAAAAAATAAAACTTGAATTTTTTTTTTCTATTTCGAATTTACTGGAACCATAAAACCGCCACTTTCTATGAAAAATCAGTGTTTTTGCTTAAAAATCAACATTTTCAACTCCCTGTAACTCGGCGGGTATTGAAGCAAAATTAATGTTATAGGGTTTTTTTTTGAGTAGAATTCGACGATCTACACGTTCCAATAGACACTTTTTTTTACCCTCTTATTCCTTTTAAAAACTTCATATAAGACCAATTTTAAATCAAACTAATCAAAAAAAATTTTTTTTTAATCATGTATAGAATTAGTCCGAAGTGAAAATTCTCTAGTTTTTTGTAATATTGATAACTAATTAATAATATTGATAATTAATAGTTAGTTCATTTTCATAGAGTATATATATTTATATATATATATTTATATATATATATATATATATATATATATATATATATATATATATATATATATATATATATATATATATATATATATATATATATATATATATATATATATATATATATATATATATATATATATATATATATATATATATATATATATATATATATATATATATATATATATATATATATATATATATATATATATATATATATATATATATATATATATATATATATATATATATATATATATATATATATATATATATATATATATATATATATATATATATATATATATATATATATATATATATATATATATATATATATATATATATATATATATATATATATATATATATATATATATATATATATATATATATATATATATATATATATATATATATATATATATATATATATATATATATATATATATATATATATATATATATATATATATATATATATATATATATATATATATATATATATATATATATATATATATATATATATATATATATATATATATATATATATATATATATATATATATATATATATATATATATATATATATATATATATATATATATATATATATATATATATATATATATATATATATATATATATATATATATATATATATATATATATATATATATATATATATATATATATATATATATATATATATATATATATATATATATATATATATATATATATATATATATATATATATATATATATATATATATATATATATATATATATATATATATATATATATATATATATATATATATATATATATATATATATATATATATATATATATATATATATATATATATATATATATATATATATATATATATATATATATATATATATATATATATATATATATATATATATATATATGATGATGAACTGTGCAACATTTAGCTTGGATATACTTTTTGCCACGGACACGTGGAAGGTATAGAAGCATTTTCAAGAACATCTTCCCACGTAGTACCCAATAAATAATTCATTTGTGTACATGGATCATCGTGCTGGTAGTGGATTGCATTTCGTTTCCAACCTCCATCACCCCATATACTAACTTCCAAGTCCAACTGCAATAAAAATAAACAATTTGGTCAAACATCAAGATCGTAAATAAAGAACCACCAGCTCGTACTTTGTAAAAAAAATCAGTGAATTCATAATTGCATAAGTAATGCCTGGTGAAAATGTTTTTTTTTTGAACGTACAGTTTCGGAAATAAAAAATTAAAACCTCCAAAATAGCTCATTTATTATAGTTTTTTTTTCCAGAAACTGTACGTTCAAATAAAAAGAACATTTGTACCAAGCATTATTTATGTAATTACGAATTCACTGATTTTTTTTTTTATAAAGTATGAGCCGGCGATATCGAGGTTTGTTTAATCATGAGTAGTTTTATGTAATACAGAAATATAACTTTGAACAAAAGTGTAATAATGTGTCCCTAATTAATAACTTAGATAGTCGTAAAATTTACATGCATACATAAATATAATTTCAAAGTAATAAAATAAAAATAATAAAGTGACAACTAGCCATCTAGTGTTAGTTCAAACAATAAATCACAAGTGTTGTATCTAAAACGTAAAAGGTAGCGACATCTGTGCCTGTCAAGTAGTACAATAGTACTGACTGTCTGCCCATCTGTAAAAACAGTCATTCATCATTCGATGGAAAATAGCTAATTTCTAATACTGTGCGCGTGATTTCTATCACTGTTTGCTTGAACATTCGAAGTCGATGGTACCGGTACCATCTGAAATAGTATCACTTGACAGACATAGATGTCGCTAACTTTTACGTTTTAGATACAACACTTGTGATTTATTGTTTTAACTAACACTAGATGGCTAGTTGTCACTTTATTATTTTATTTTATAACTTTGAAGTTATATTTATGTATGTATGTATGTATGTAAATTGTACGACTATCTAAGTTATTAATATTGGTTTGATATTAACATCAACTGTAAACAAGAATAATATAAATAAAATTAACTATAAGCTATGTTTATAGTGGGTTATAGCATGATTTTGATTTTGTAATGGCAACCGCGACGAATTCCAAGAGCAGAAGTTATGTTGTTAAATTTACATAACGACTTTAATTCAAATGTTCTGTGTTGTTGTTAATGAATAGGGTGAAACATTGTTTCAAATAAATTTATATAGGAGATCACTTGTATGTGCATTATAAATTCTGGGGGATGGATTATCACAATTTTCATAAGAGAGTAAAATTACCGGAACAATAATTCAATAGAAATTGACTTTTGTTCCCTATTGAATATCTAAAAATAGCACACATTAGTATATTTTCTTACAGTAAATTTGTCTCCAATATTTTCCATGATGGTAATATTAGCATTAACTACCTCATGGGTACGATTATATTTTCGTAAATTCCCGTCTAATTTGAGTACAGAATCTTGAAGATAGGTGCTGTTCACTAGCAACAGCTTGACTTGTCTTTTAAAATTCAATTTTGGCTGAAAATTCAATATTTTTACTAGTCCATATTCGTAACATCAACAGTTCACGTGGAACGTAAGGCGGAAACTATGCTTGGCGAGACTTTTTGCCCGGCTTATTTATTTATAAAAGACGGTGTTTATTAATTTTTATGGAGATTTTTATGTTATTTTAGTAAAAATACACATCAGTTAATAGAATTAGCGAGGTATTTAATATTTCCGTGCCCTTTTTCAATTTGAAAATGGTGATTTTGTATTTTTCATGAAATTTCATTTCAAATTGAGTTATTTACATGTAAACTACATATGACACTCATATTTTATGCTTTACAATATGAGTCGACGGGTTAACAACTATTTGCCGTGCATAGTTTAATGAAATATTCACTCATTCTATTATTTTAACTTGCCGTACGAAGTACCAAAGAAGCTAAAGCATTTGGTCGTGTATCTGTAGCATTGTCGGATCAAAAAAGTTCACTAATTAAAAGTGTTTGTCTCGTCGCCCTGCATCCAAATATATATATATATATATATAACTTATATACTTGGATGTTAGTCGTCGCTCGCTCGTAACACCAAATTTGTGCCCTCTACTTCTTTGAAGGTACCGGAGCGATTCACACCAAATTTGCTACACATGTTATTTCTCATTTGAATTCGCTCGCAGTTTAAATGCAATCGCCCGTATACATCCCGAGTTATAGGGCCCCAAAATTGGAGAACTCCCTTAATACTACCCTTATCAAAACAATTAAAACACTCAAAAATTCTAAGATACTTTATCCATATAGTTAACGTAAAGCCCGAAAAAAATTATTAAATATTATAATTTTGGAATTTCAAAATATGCATTCAAATTTTGTTTGTTAAATAATCTACAAATTTAAAAATTATATATATATATATATATATATATATATATATATATATTTCACATAATATCTTTAATCAAAAATACATTGAAACTGCGGTAAAAGCACTTATTTATTAATAACAATTGAAAAAGAAAAGTTTTCTATGTATTTAAAATAAATGATCAGAATCGGTTTTGAGTCGGCGAAATTAGAACATTTTTACTTTAGTAAATAGATTATACATAAAAATTGTGTTTTTAAATATTTCTACTTACAAATCCATGTATAACTTGAGACACTATTAGAAAAATAACCAAACTACAGATATTCAACTTCATTTTAAAGTAATACTTTTGCCAGTTTAAGCTCTGAATACTTATATAGGTTAAAAAAAATTATATTTATATATATATATATATATATATATATATATATATATATATATAGCAGTATCTAACGTATCATTCAATCAAAAAATAATATTGCATTATAATATGTTAATATATTATATATCTAAATTATGTATAATTTATATATTATACAAATATATTATTTACCATATTTGTATAATTATATAATTAGCATTAAATATATTATCATTAAGTTGAACAATTACTCTGCAAAAACATGTTTTGAACAAGTAAATATATTGAATTATCCAACAATATGGAGGAAACCGAGTGAAAGATCAGGAAGGAAATATTTAGCTATATGCCATGTATTCACGTGTACATGATTAAAATATTATAAAGAATAATAAAGGGCAAGCGCGGATTCAATAGGAGAAACGCACGCATTACAGGAGATATGCAGATGTTTTACAGAGATTAAAGAGAATATACAGATACTAATACATAAGAGAATTTCGGCCTAAAGTAGTAGTCCCATAAGAATAACCCAAGGATCACGCGTTGAGTGGACCAATTTTCGTATTTCGCGGGCTGAAATAAACGGATGTGACGTGTCACTTTCTCAATCTATACATTATGGTGACCTTTTTTGATCCAAGATTATTACAGACACACGACCGAATATTGTAGCATTTCTGTACTTCGTACGCGATCTAATAACCAATCAATTATAGCAAAAATATAAACACACATTAAATAATAAAGCTACATGTACGCCTCTGGAAATGTAACAGGGTTTTTGTAGTACGCACTGATGCACGTACCCAATATGTTGACATAAAAATCCCTAAAGAAACTTATCCACGAATTGTATAGTCTAAAAAATTAGTGTTGCCAACAAAAATGAACACCTAGATTTGTATTTCGCTTATTAAGCAGTTTTAGAGCTACAATTGTGTAGAATAAATATAATTAGCTATGTATAATTAAAAACTGCTAAAACATGTACAGCAATAATTAAATATCATTAAAAACATCCGGCTCGTAAGAGCACATAGTCGTCCGACGTTTCCCTGACTTACAATAAATTGGAATGTCTCTTTTTATTCAATTTAACAATTTTCATAATCTACATACTTAAAACTTTAATTCAAGATATTAAATATTTAAAATTGATTAATTGGAATTTTTTAAAATGACATGCAAAATAATTCTAACATATATCCTGTATATACAGTCCTAATTCTGTAAAACACTGTGCATATAACATGATCTAGGTTATTTAGTTTTGTCTACACGCGATAATACACAGAGAGTATGAAAACAGCACAGTGCTTGCACTGGAATAACCGAACGTACTTATAAATAGTTTTGAGCCTAAAACGTAAACAGTAGCGACATCTATGCTTGTGAAGTGTTACCTTATCTAAAACTCTCCCAGTTATATTACCAGAGAGTAGCTGTTCTCTATTTGTTACTTCTAGTTCCCCATGCCAGAGCCCGCTACTCTCTGGTATTACATTAGCTGTATTCTTTTTACACAAAATCACAGCTAGGTTCATGCTTTTGCTCTGTCTGCCCTATGTGAAGACAGAGCGAGAAGCTGAGTTTTAATTGAAGCACGCTGAGATTGTGTATAAAAAGAATACGGCTATTAACAATTTATTTTTGAAATGGGAAATTTTAAATACACGAAAGTGCATTCAAATGCAATTGTGGTTATTGTGGTAGTTTAGTGATAAGTGTTTTATCTCGCTTTCCTAATAAGATAACCTTAAACTAGTCTTTTCTGATTACAATTGAATTTATAGTGAGTGTTACAAAAGGTACGAGTATTAGAAAACGGTAAGTGATAGCCATAATTTGATGCAGTATTAACAAAATTATCACTTTTAAATCCATATATTTTATAGATATGTCAAATATTTGCTCGCCAATATCTGAACTAGACACAGCATTGCAATTTAAAGATGCTGTTGTTCGTTTAGATAATGTGCATGTATTTGAAAGGGATAATTTTGTTGTGCCCAACTCTTTAGGCGAATGCCATCTAGATATATCTAGATTTCATCCTAAACAAAGATTGGACCGGCATTTTACACCGAAAACACTAGTTTGCCATGATATGAAAGGTGGTTATTTGGAAGACAAGTAAGTTTTATAATATTTATTCAACTTTTGTGGAATATACTACGTATTTTGTGTGCTCCAGAATTGTGTTTATATGTTTGTTTATGGAATCGAACCCTAACTTTCACGGTGAAAGTCGAGCGTTTTAACCGTTTTACACTTTAATAATTGATTTTTTGTAAAACTGTCTAACGTAAAATTGTGAAACTTTAAAGTTAAGACTTGTATATGGTCTAGATGTGCATGTTCTGGTTTTGAAAAGAATATTCAAACCGGAAGTGCATGTTTACTTTATGCAATTTTTGTTCTAAAATCACTAATACGGCAAAAATAGTTTTTTTTTTTTTTTTCATAAAGTAAGTATATAATTAAACATTTAAACTTTAAAGTATCTCATTTTTTTTTTTTTTCAGATTTATTGATGGCTGCGATATTGGCAATGGATATACATTTTATAGATGGAATGAAATTGATATTTTCATATATTTTAGCCATCATTTGGTTACAATTCCGCCACCGGGATGGGTAAAAATTGCGCATAAAAATAATGTTAAAATCTTAGGTATTTACAAACATGTGCTGGAATACGAAGCTTAGGTACAACGCACCTATGCGTCCAGCCTTATTAGTAATATATGCGATGCGAGCAGCGCTTTTTAATTATTATGGCCTTTTGGTTAACAATTTGAAAAAATGTTATAGACTTAAAAAGTCTTACAATTTTTTTGTAGATTATTTTTATTAAATACATAATTTTTTAGTGCATTTTTAAAAATACAAAATTATAATATTTAATATTTTTTTGTGGCCTTTGAGTTAACAATAAGAAAAAAACTTGTAGACAAAAAATATTTTTTGGGTATTTTAATTATTTTTATAAGGGTCGTATTAAAGGGCGGCTTCAAATTTTGGGGCGATTCAATTTAAACTGCGAGCGGATTCAAATGGGATGGCAAATAATATGTGTACCAAATTTGGTGTGAATCGCTCCGGTACCTTCAGAGAAGTAGAAGGCACAAATTTGGAGCCCCCTTTAGTAAAATAATTAAAACATACAAAAATTCTACACAATAATCTAAGATATTTTATGTCTACATGATTTTTGCAGATTGTTAACCCAAAGGCCATAAAAAAATATTGAATTTTTAAATTATGAACAAATTTGTTTTAATATATTTGAATTTTAAGAACAGAAATCATAACGACTGTTAAAAATAGTTAATAGTTAATCTAGTCAGCAATGGGTGGCATTACAATCACCGATATTGTTATGCTACTTGTATAACACTTTGGCTATGCTGGTTGCATAAATATTAACATTTTGGATCCACGATAAATGAAATTATGAATCAAAATTCTTTTCATCATAAAAACAGTTTTTTTTTGCTGATTCTATCCAAATGGCGAGCAAATGCTGCGTTGTACCTAAGCTTGTTATTAAGGAGATGTGTTTGATTCGAAAATGCTACAGACATTAACTCTACTGTACTTAGAACTCAATTTAGAGCCAATTCCCGTGAAAAATGGTCTTTTTAATATGAAAATTTTAGGAACTGTAATAACCGAAGGAAAACCGGGTGAAGCAATATGTGAGGAAATATTCAAATCGGATGATAGTTGGCGCAATTTTGCTAGATCATTGATAAATATTGCGATTTTAAATTCATTTGATGGATGGTTGCTGAATATTGAAAATAAACTAAACGGCACTAAACGATTGGTTAATTTCGTAACTTATTTAACGACAGAAATGCATAAAATAAATCCAGAGTTCTTAACAATTTGGTACGATAGTGTTATTGAAAATGGATCACTTAAATGGCAAAATGAGTTAAATGACCTCAATAAGTAAGTTATTTTACTTATATGCAGTAATAAGTAATCGTGAAAAATTTTGAACTCTGCATTTCAACGGATATACACGTTTTGAGCCTCCCTGAAACGACGTCTGTCAAAAACAGAGTTTCGGACCTATTACCTGCCTAAAATTATTTACCTTATGAGTAATTACCGTTTCAACATGCTCGTAGATGACGTGTATGCTGTTTACTGTTGAAATAATTTGAAGGAAGAGTCTGCTATAAACGCTGTTGTGTTTTTCTTGAAGTCGCACTCTAGCTTCGCCAATTTTCAATGAATCTCCTTAATTTTCTATTTTAATGTATATTTAATAAATGAGTGTACTTAGATTTTGATAAAACCTATTTATGTCTTAAATAAAAATTCTCGAAAACGCCTTATATTTCCGTGGGTCAAACATTTTTGATAAATGTTATAGATGTTTCTTTGATGCATGTGATGGAATATTCTTAAATTATACATGGAATAAGAATAATTTGAAGAGGTCAGTTACAAAGGCAGGATTCCGTGTGTTGGACGTTTTTGTTGGAGTTGATGTTTTTGGCCGCAATTGTTACGGAGGCGGCGGATTTAACACAAATGCGGTATAGTAACTATGATATACAATATTCATACATTTTACTTTTTGTTTTGTAAAAATTGTTTTTCCGTGTATCGGACGATTTTGATAATAGTTCGAGACATTATAAATAATAATTCGCATCAAAAAGTTTCCTTAAAAAAATGTTTGGCTTTTCGTCCATACATATAATTCATATAATCGTGCCTCTGAAGCTACCGGAGCGATTCACACCAAATTTGCTACACATATTATTTAACACCCCATTTGAATCCGTTCGCAGTTTAAATCCAATCGCCCGTTTACTTCCCGAGTTATAAGGCCCCAAAATTAAGAGCCCCCCTTAATACTGCTCTTATAAAAATAATTGAAACAACACAAAAATTCTACAATAATTCTAAGATATTTTATGTCTACAAGATTATTTCATATTGTTAACCCAAAAACCGTAAAAGAAAATATCTTTTGTTATATCAAAATAATTTACAAGAATTATATCTATAACATATATGCAAATTGTTAATGAAAAGGCCATAATAATTAAAAATGGCTGCTCGCATCGCATATTTTACTTATAAGGCGATCTGGACGCATAGGTGCGTTTGACCTAAGCTTGCTTTTATATGTATATAAATATATATATATATATATATATATATATATATATATACCTCCTCAAGGTCACAACAATAAATTACGCTACATTCCGAACGTAAAATTTCCCGCTCTTTCGATTGTCGATATCAAAGATATGTTTACATTTAAAAAAACGAAGTAAACCTTGAAAAAACCTCAAAAACGATTTCAAGGTCATTTCAAAATCACCATCAGATGTCCCCTCCAAACCCTATAACTTATATACCGAACTATTTTCTTGATTCCAGTTAGATGAATATACATATATATATATATATTTTTGCATAAATGCACCCAAATATCTCGAAAATTAACTGGAATCAAGAAAAAAAAATATTTTAAATTGCAATATTTATCAATAACGTACAATTTCCCGCTCTTTCGATTGCCGATATCAAAAATATCTGTTTCCATTTAAAAAAAACCGAAGTAAACCTTGAAAAAACTCAAAAAACGATTTCAAGGTCATTTCAAAGTCAAAGCCAACAGATAACCCCTTATATAACACCGCATATCCGTGAATTTTCTGACATATATATATATATATAAAGTTAGTCAAGTTTCACAACCAACCACCCCCCCCCCCCCCCCCCAATAATAAAACTGAATAAAAATAAATGTCATATTATGCGCTCGTTATGTATATATTTTGGTTATAGGCGGCAGAGTTGATCCGTAAATTTGGTTTGTCTATGGCGATATTTGCCCCTGGTTGGACCCACGAAGGAATGCCCAAAAATTGTAACGACAATTTTTTCTTTAATTTTTGCCAAAGAGACAATGGATTCTGGTTAAATTTGATTCCATATCTGTATACACATCCGGTTATGAAACCCTTTGTAACATCCTTTTATTTAGGAGCAGATAAAGTAATTTCTTTCTTACTAATGCCGTTTTCGAAATATTAATAGCAAAGTAGCATCAGTAAACTATTTATTTACAGAATTCTTATAACTTAAATAATCAAGAATTAGTTTTAACGAGACCAGTCCATTGCGGAAAGAGCAATTGTGTAGTTGATGACATAGATGAGGATTGTTTTTGTATCCAGTTACATAATGACGGTTGTAAACCAAATACTGTATCATATTTAATAACAAAAGTTGCAGGAGACAACATTAATAAACTATTTACATGCAACATAGACGCTAAAAGAAATGTTGCTGTATCATTTATAACAAAAAATGGCGAATTAAACATAATGATTATTACCAGGAACAAATTGGGAAGACTTTGCAATTTTCGGATGACAACACAAACTGCAAATATGCGATATTACTACGATAATTATGTTGTATTACCGATTACGACGCAAGATCCGCTATACTCAGTTATTACAAATCAAATTAAATTCGGTACAATATCGGATGGATGGAGAAGACAGTAATTTCATTTTTTTTTTTTTTTTTGAAATATTTTACGTTTAAAAATATTTAATACATTTTGTTTGGTTTTAGCAATTTTATATTTTCGGTGCCGTCTCCTATGAAAATATTGGAAATTGGCGGTTATGTCGATGGCAATTCTGTGCTATTTGGCGGTTTTGGTATTCAAGTTGATTTAAATGTTAATGTGTAGTTTTTTTTTTAAGAAATATATTATTATAATGTTATGTTTTCCAATTTTTATTTTCAATACATACAAAGCAATATGTCACGGGGGGGGTGGGAGTGTACCCATAGTTTGGATCACATTGAATATGTAAGAATATGCTATATACATTTTATATGAATACTAGAACTGTAGGCACCATGTGCCCTTATCATATACAGAATAGTCCACTTCTCACCGATTCATATGTCTATGTATCTAGCTTTCTATCCGGAACTCTATGCAAATCTTATCATCTAACATACCTTTTCAAATTTGGACTCCCTAAAAAATTTAGGAACTCGCCGTTCCCTAAATAATATAGGTATTTGTCGCTCCAATAAATAATATGCCCCCCTAAAATATTTAGGTAATCGTCGTTCCACAAAAAAAAAATATGCCGCCTAAAAAGAAATAGGGACAAAATTGAGGAAGCTGCAGTTCCAGAAAAAAATATGTCCTCTAAAACAAATAGAGAGCCATCGTTCCAGAAAAAAATATGCCCCTAAAAGTTTTAGGGACCCACCATTAAAGCAAAATCTCGCCGCTCCACAAAAAGAAATGTCTCTTAAAAAGTTAAGACACCAGCCGTTCCAGAAAAAAATATGCCCCCTAAAAGTATTAGGAACCCACCGTTAAAGAAAAGACCCATAAATATTTTAGGGACCTAGTATTCCAGGAAAGAAATTAGCGAGATTCCGTTTCAGAATAAATAGTGCCCCTTAAAATATCTAACAACCCGCAGCTCCAGATAAAAATGCCTCCTAAAACGTTAAGGCACCAGCCGTTCCAGAAAAGAATATGCCCCCTAAAAGTATTAGGAACCCACCGTTAAAGAAAAGACCCATAAATATTTTAGGGACCTAGTATTCCAGGAAAGAAATTAGCAAGATTCCGTTTCAGAATAAATAGTGCCCCTTAAAATATTTAAGAACCCGCAGTTCCAGAAATAAATGCCTCCAAAAAGTTAAGACACCAGCCGTTCCAGAAAAAATATGCCCCCTAAATGTATTAGGAACCCACCATTAAAGAAAAGACCCATACATATTTTATAGACCTAGTAATCCAGGAAAAAAATTAGTGAGATTCCGTTTCAAAATAAAATGTGCCCCTTAAAATATCTAGCTACCCGCAGCTCCAGAAAAAATATGCCTCCTTAAACGTTAAGACACCAACCGTTCCAGAAAAAATATGCCCCCTAAATGTATTAGGAACCCACCGTTAAAGAAAAGATCCATACATATTTTAGGGACCTAGCATTCCAGGGAAAAATGTAGCGAGATTCCGTTTCAGAATAAAATGTGCCCCTTAAAATATCTAGCTACTTGTAGCTCCAGAAAAATATGTGCCCCTTCTAAAATAAGGCAGGTCCAGAAAAAGAATAACAATATAGGGACAAAGCGTTCTAGAAGATAAATGTGTCCCTTAAAAAATTAGCTACCTTCCGCTCTAGAAAAAAGGGCCTCCTAAAAAATTTAGGTACCTGCCATTAGAAAAATACTTCTAAAGATTGAGGGAGCCGCAATTCCAGAAAATAAATGGGCCTATTACAAAATGTAGGGACCCACCGTTGCAGAAAAAAACCCTAAAGAATTTAGGGACCAACCGTTAAAAAAAAAATTGCGTCAAAATATTTTAGTTTCCCTATGGTTTAGGCTACTCTAAAAAGGCCTGGAGCGGTATATAAAATATTGAAATATATATATATATATATATATAAATATATATATATATATTTATATATATATATATATATATATATATATATATATATATATATATATATATTATATATATATATATATATATATATATATATATATATATATATATTTAGTGATACAGAGCAATGTCCGAGTGTAAATCAAGACGCATATAAGCACATTTGAATGTTCGTGTTACCACTGATGTCCGCCGTACCTCAACTATAACAATTGTAATTATTTCCTGTCTGTTAATCTTCCCAACACGTGCTAACGAGCGTACAACGTGCAACTAAGTTTTTCCTTTACATATCGCTGTCATTGGAACCCGAACTTACGCCTTTCTAAATTACATCGTCCGTAAAAACCAACCAAGCAACCTTCTAATATACAATTAGCCTATAAAATTCAAGTTTACTAGGGCCAGCACCAATATTCTTTAAAATAGATATAATACTTATTACTTATGTTTTGTTCGTTTACTCAGTTACAGTAAATGAATCATTTATTCATTATTCATACACCTAGTAACACGATTAAGTTAGATTAGGTGAACGTACCATCGTGATTTTATAATAAAGATAATTTTTGAAAAAGTATCTGCCTATTTATTTATCATTTAAGAATATATAATTATTATGCTCGAATATTTTAACGTTCTCAAGTGTAAAAATTGAGGCGTGTCTAATTAGTTTTCATTATAATTAATTTGATATTTTTACTTGAAACAGTAATATTAATTGCATTTCTTCATGCAGATATATATATATATATATATATAGTATATTCTTGTAACTGTGTTATATTGTAAACTTAGAATTATTGTTCCATGTCTAATTTTATTATTATTGTGTAATTTGTTCGACCTCAATCTGATTATTATTAATTTTTATTTCTGCATCGAGGTTCTTATTGTTTTCAAAAACAGGAAATTTTCCTCCTGAGCCCTTTACAAATGTTAAGTTTATAGTTTTATAATTCTATCTAACAGTTTTTGCTGTAAAACAATCACAGATACACAAACATTAGTTAGAAACGATTCAGGGAGGGTCAAAACGTGTATTTCCGTTAAAATCTAAAGTCCTTATATATAAATTCCCTAATATTTAGGCAACCCGTATTACGTCAGTGTTGTCCTTAACCATTATGTATAAACAGTAATACAAATTGCTATAAGAAGAATTGCTGCAAATTTATTCCCTAATATTTCGGCAACCCGTCGATGGTGTCCTTAGCCCTTATGTATAAACTAACAAATTACTATAAGAATAGCTGTAAATTTATTCCCTAATATTTAGGCAACCTGTATTACGTGGATGTTGTCCTTAACCTTTATTATGTATAAACAGTAACACAAATTGCTATAAAAGGAGTAGTTGTAAATTTATTCCCTAATATTACGTCGATGGTGTCCTTAACCCTTATTATGTATAAACAGTAATCAAATTGTTATACAAAGACTAGCTGGAAATTAATTCCCTAATATTACGTCGATGGTGTCTTTAACCCTTATGTATAAACAGTAATACAAATTGCTATAAGAAGAATAGCTGTAAATTAATTCCCTAATATTACGTCGATGGTTTCCTTAACCCTTATGTATAAACAGTAATACAAATTGCTATAAGAAGAATAACTGTAGATTTATTCCCTAATATTTAGGCAACCAGTATTACGTCGATGTTGTCCTGCACCCTTATTATGTATAAACAGTAATACAAATTGCTATAAGAATAGCTGATAATTTATTCCCTAATATTACGTTGATGGTGTCCTTAACCCTTATTATGTATAAGCAGTAATACAAATTGCTCTAAGAAGAATAGATATAATTTTAATTGAATTGCATTATAGACTGAATCTATACATAAATATGTTTTCATTAAAGAACTATACAGCTTTTTCAAAATCTTATAGATCTACAGGTTTAGATTCGCGTTATAAATTTAAAAAATGTAATTATTATAATAAAAGAAAGGTAATAAATATATTTGTAAATACAAATGTGTTCTAAAGATCGCCGAACATTGAGTGGGGTGAAATACTGGAATATTTACCCCTACCATTGTATAAATAGTACGTTTGGCTCAACAGCGAAGTCAGTTTGTAGTTGTGAGTGTTCGGTGTTGGAGGTTTATAGTGAACGAGTGCTTCAAATATCAAAGACTTCTTTTTATTTGTTACAACAATCGGCCGTGCTGTTTTTAAGTGTGTAGCGCAGAATTACTGACTTTACTGTGTCTAACAAAGGTTAGTTATTAGCTCTATAGGGGATATGCATTTATTAAATATCGATAAGGTTAGAATGGCGTCTATACGCTTTGTTAAAACGCCGACTTCGACGATTCATACTGAATTACAAATAATTTACATTGCAAACTATAATTGTTTAACAATCTTCTTAAAAGTTAACTGTTAATAATGTATGTAAAATAGGGTGGATTGAATATCTGGGAAAGTGAGAATATAGTGCCTAGTGATAATTTGTTACTTTACGCCCAGTTGCACACTTTAAGCTAAGCTTTTCTTTTATTGTATTTAGACATTAGGGTGTATATGATTAAAATTGATTATATATATATATATATATATATATATATATATATGTATATATTTCGAGTTTAAAGCAATTTATTGTTTAATTTCGCTACAAAATAATTGTTTTAAGCTTAACTGTAGGCCGTGTAAGTAATGAATATTGAAATTTGAGTATGTATAATATTAAAAATCTGTCTTAGCCGGCACACTACTTGCAAAAGCTAAATGATTGCTATGAAACATTGTTAATATGTAAATTAGGGATACGTGAATATAAAATAGTTATTTTCAAACGCAATTATACATTTAAAAATTAATACTTTCAAATAAAAGTTACTAGAAATTTTAATATTTTGAATCAATTTTTTTTCTAAGCCGTGTTTTCAATATATGCAATACGGTTAACATATTGTTTTCTTCCGGGACATATAAAGCTAAATTAGTTCACCGTACGAAGTACAGGAGAGCTATAGTATTTAGTCATGTCTATCATTCTTGGATTAAAATAATTCCTTAACAAAAAGTGTTTGTCTTGGATTTTATTCGTCGCTCGTAAGACCAAATTAGTGCGCTCTATGCCTCTGAAGGTACCGGAGCGATTTGAACCAAATTTACTACACATATTATTTAGCATCCCATTTGCATTCGTTCGCAGTTTAAATCTAATCCTCCGTGTACTTCCAGAGTTATAGGGCCACAAAATTTAATTTTCTCTGTATAAAGCGTTAAAAAATGCAAACAAGCATTAATTCTTGCATCCGAAACCATATTGTAGCTGTATAGGTTAGGCATGCTAATAAGTGACCTTGAATCGAACATTTTCTCAGCCGAGTCGTTACACTCGCCAACTATATTTAGATGTTAAATGTTTTTAAAATTCTTCAATATATAAGTTGACTTTGAGATTAAAATGAGATTTTTTTTATTAGGTTTTTATATACTTTCTGTAGTATTTCCGACATATTCGTATATATAAATATATATTCATAATATCGTCACTCTAATTTGAATACTCCGTAATTAGCATAAAAGTGTGGAGTGGTCCGCACTCGACTTGTATCCTAAATAGTAAAATCGCCCATATACTTATACAAAATTTGGGGAGCCCCTTAATACTGCCCTTATAAAAATAATCTACAAAAAATTGTAAGACTTTTTATATCTACAACATTTATTCAAATTGTTAACCAAAAGGCCATAAATAATTAAAAACCGCTGCTCGCTTCGCATATACGTATTAGGTGAGCAGAACGCATAGGTGCGTTAGACTTAAGCTTGTTTTAACTTTATAGACTAAATCCTGCTTTTAATTTAAAAACAGACACACAGACGTCATTGAGAAATTAGTCAGAGACTCTCAAAACAAAATATTTCCATTCTGATTATTAAGTAGACAATGTAATGTATGCTAGAAGTGATTGCTATGCCATTTCCGTTCTGCCGAGCCGTTTCCGGTATCTTTCTTGACCTTATATATACTTTCTTATACGAATATATATAAATACGTATTTATATAATCATAAAAATGTATTTAACTCGTGATTTTATTAGAACGGCTGCACTTATGGCAAAAATAGCAAACTTCATAAGATATTAATATTCTGTACAACTTTTGCTTGAAAAGTTTCTTTAAAAAATGTACCAGTTACGAGAAAACTAATATTGAAAATCATACATATTTTATTTATGTTGCTATAGATACGAATATATATTAAACTAATCGTATGAACTATGCCTGAACATATTTAAACAGAGAAATACAATAGAATAACTTATATTTGTTATGTTCCACTGGGTAACACAAATTAATCGGCTGAGAACGTGTTAAATATTGAAAAATTATATTTAAATACTTTGATAACATGAATATTAAAGATACAACATCTATATTTTATTTAAAAGAAACAGTATTTAATAACGTAACAAAATAATATGCTAAATTGCACAAATTCAGGGTATTACTGTAGATTATCTAAAGAAAGTCGAGCGCAGGCCACTCCGTATTTCATATCTAGATTCACCTGAATATCATAAGTGTCTAGGAAATTATTATAACGGGGCGTGCCCATATAGATACATTCGTAAGAGCCTGCGCCTGCGCTATCACGTAGCAACCTAAGGGTAGACATGCATTGTGAAAACACGTTCGTAAACCTATATATATATTTAAGTAAAGGGACTATACCTATACAGGAAGGAAAATAAGGATAGTCTTATGCCATTTATATGTGGGATAAAAAGAGATAGTATTCGTTACCATGGCAACAATAGGAACATAAAGGTAAATAACACAGCCAAAAATTCAAATGAATCATATTCATGTATGTGTACATACTAGTGCGTGTTTTGTGCTGTGTGAATGAGACTTGAAGTGGATAGGTCAATACTTCTGTCTGGCGCGACGCGACTCAATGCTCACTGCTCAGATACGCACAACACAGCCAACATTCATGGTCGAGGTTGTTCTACCTTGTGCCTAACTGAGCACTGAGGCCGTGGCAATGGCAATGAATCTTGAATACTTCGCCTGTTTCGTACAACCGAGAAAACACATTTTTCTTTACTTTCGCTCGATTTGCACACTAAATTAGCTGTATTCTTTTTACACATAATCTCAAGTCATGTTCTTGCTCCATCTGCCTTATGTATAGACAGAGCGAGAAGATGAATTTGAACCGATACAAGCTGAGATTATGTATAAAAAGAATACACTGTACAAATATTTCAATTAAGGTATATTCACAGCGAAGCAATTAGTAATTAAGCTTAACGTTTACAGCAACAAAATTTATAATTAATTGTATTTGTTGCTTGCCATAATACAAACTATTTAACTATGTAGTTTGCTGTGAATACAGCTTACTTTGTGTGAAAAATATATAACCTTGCCAGGATTTGAACCAGGAACCTTTGAAATTCTGGCGGGGTCATTTGTTTTTCTCACGTTTATCGATTTTAAGGTAGTACGGTTGTGACCTTGGGAGTACAAAACGTACTAGGGGTTTCCGTGCTTATTAATGGGGCTCGTGCAACAACACATGTGGAGCGGCCTGCATTTTTAGCTCACCGTACGAAGTACCGAATAAGCTAAAGCATTCGGTCGTGTGTCGGTAGCATTCTCTTTAGCTGTTCTGTACTTCGTTCGGCGAGGTAAAACAGGTTGGGAAACACTGTCGCAACTTATGATGTTCTTATTTGCTTCGAGTGTAAAAATCAGAGCGTGGTATGGAATGGAGCAATCGATCCGTGCAATGGCCATTATACCTACTAGTGTATACATTGGATAGTCTTCATTAAAATGGTCTTCCTATAATATTATACAACGCGGTCGGTCGGTCGGTCTTTCTTTCACCTCAACTAAGAGGCAGATGCTTTGCCTTTAGGATCTACTTTCCAATATACTTAATACATGCAGGAAGTGTTTAACTATTTAATTTTTTTAACGGTCCGCAAATTAATTGTTTTTAGTTGATGGTTACTTTAGATTGCACTGATATTCTTTCTTTTCTTTATTTTACCTTCACTTATTGTACAGGAAATTACAATTCGAGTGACCAAATAATAATTATGATTAGAAAATAATCTAGTTTTTATAACACTGTTTGCACAGCGAACTAAATAGTAATTAAATTAGAAAATTACAAATAATAAACTAGTTTGTATTATGACAAGCAATGCTAGCATTCACAGCAAAAGAAATTGTTACTGTGAACGTTAACCTATATGTTCGTAAGCCCTAAGCTTGTAACCGCTATTCCTCTGAAGGTACCCGGCCGATTTTAACTAAATTTAGTATACACATAATTTAATTGTTCCTGTCGCATTTTAAATTCAATCGTTTGAACAGGTCCAGAGTTATAGGGCCCCAAAATTTGAATCCCTCCTTAATACTGCCCTTACAACATTTTTGAAAATTACAAAACATACTACATGAAATTCTAAGTTACTTTTGGTATATTAAATATCTTAAAATTGTGACTCATTAAATAATAATTAAACATAGTAATAAATTTAAAATATATTTTTATTATAACAATTTTTTTATATTTATAAGACTTTTTATATCTTTAACGTAATACTAATTGGTTTACTGTGAATGCAACTTTATAAAAAAAAAAATTAAATTAGTAAGTGTATCGAACTTGTGGCCTTTTACGATAATAGATAGTTTAGGTCAGTGCAGATTTTATTTTATTTTCATAACAAACACAATTATAATTTTATTTACTTATTCGTTTTTCTCTATTTTTATTAAAGTTAAATTATTTTTAAATGTAATAAATTGAAAATTTGAATATCTAACTTTTATAAAAATAACATATTCTCTAACTTACGCCGTTTTCGAGATAAATTGTTTGGAATGCATAATTTTATTTTATTTACGAGAAAAACTATTTAAAATACGATTTTTCAGTAAATGGTAAATATTTCAAAAATACTTTGTTAATAAAAGTTGTGGGCAATTTGAATACCTTTAACTTTTATAAGAATAACTTACGCCGTTTTCGAGAAAAATTGTTTAGAATGCATTATTTTATTTTATTTACGAGAAATGCTATTTAAAATGCGGTTTTACAGTAAATGGTAAATATTTCAAAAATACTTTGTTAATAAAAGTTGTTGGAAATTTGAATGTGATTAACTTTTATAAGTATAACTTTTTCTCTAATTTACGCCGTTTTCGAGACAAATTGTTTAGAATGCATAATTTTATTTTATTTACGAGAAAAGTTATTTAAAACGCAATTTTTCAGTAAATGGATTATATTTCAAAAATATTGTGTTAATAAAAGTGGTTGGCAATTTGAATATCTTTATCTTTTATAAGAATAACTTTTTCTCTAACTTATGCCGTTTTCGAGAAAAAATGTTAAGAATGCATAATTTGATTTTATTTATGAGAAAAGCTATTTAATACAAACACTGACTCTTTGTGGTTAAGGTTTTTTTTAATTATTATTCAATACAAACACAATTATAATTTTAATTACTTTAGTGTTGCATTTTTTTTTTTTTTTAATTCGTTTTTCTCTATTTCTATTAAAGTAGTCGCAACATTTTTAAATGTAATAAATGGCCATATGTTAAAATAAAATTGCTCAAACTATTAAAAATAATCATTTTAAAATATAAAATATTTTAGTCCACCAGTAAAATGTTTACAAATGTTTGGAATATCTCAAGGTTGTAAATACAGAAAATCAATTCTCGCTGTGGCGTAAGGGTACGAGCGACTTTCAAGGTCAAGTTGGGCTTCGAAATATATATATTATTTCTGAAATTGTTACTGTTTAACTATGGTTTAACGAAGTAAAGTCTATAATGTGGGGATTTACATTTATAAAATTAATTCTTATTCAACGTGTGCAACGAATCGCGGAACATATGACTTTATTACATTCTTTTACAGCATTTAGACAGTAAATTCAGTCTAATTGGCTGACTTTGCGTTACTCTCTACTGATTTTACGTTCAATTTACTGATTATGTTAATTTAATATAATAAAAAACCGTTGAATCAAGTTCGACTTGAATCAACATCTGGAATAGTACCATATTATTTAGTACAATCTTTTTTTTTTTACTTTAGGACGCTATAAATAATTGTTATTTATAAAAGTATCCATTAAGTTCAGCCTAATTTAATTGTTGTTGGCGTAAACAGGCATTAAATATGTAATATGTATATATGTAGATAAACTTATTCTAAAAATATAACTGTTTACAAGTTGTTCCAGTTGTATTATCTATTTTGAAAGGAAATTATGTATATTTAAGCGATATAATACACCACTTATCAGGATTACTTATATATTCCTTTAGTGCTTGGTGACTCATATTTTTACTTTATTATACATAATACTTAAAACGATTTTTTTTTTTTTTTTTATTATTTACATTTTTAAACTCAATATTATACCGGAAATCCCTCAAAGAATGTTCGCAGAAACATTGTTATCAATTAATTACTTTATTTAATGAGTATAAAATTATGCATACATTTTATTTACGAGCAAAACTCATAAAAGCTATTTACAAACGCGGTTTTTCATGTTTTAAAAATACTTTGTTAACAAAACTTGTTGGAAATTTGAATATCTTTAATTTTTGTAACTTATGCCGTTTTCGAGAAAAATGGTTTAGATTGAGTACAAAATTATGCATAATTTTATTGTATTTACGAGAAAAAAATTATTAAAATGCGATTTTTCAGTATATGGTAAATGTTGCAAAAATAATTTGTTAACAAAAGTTGTTGGAAATTTAAATATCTTTAAATTTATAAGAATAACTTTTTCACTAACTTATGCCGTTTTTCGAGAAAGAATGAGTACAAAATTATAATTTTATGATTAAAATGCGATTTTTCACTAAATGGTCAATGTTGCCAAAAAACTTAATTAACAAAAGTTGTTGGAAATTTGAATATCTTTAACTTTTACAAGAATAACTTTTTCTCTAACTTACTCCGTTTTCGAGAAAAAATAGTTTAGAATACATAATTTTATTTTATTTACGAGAAAAGCTATTTAAAATGCAATTTTTCAGTAAATGGTAAATATTTCAAAAATACTTTGTTATAAAAGTTGTTGGAAATGGGAATGTCTTTTATTTTATTTTATTAATAAATGGTAAATGTTTAAAAAATACTTTGTTGACAAAACTTGTTAATAATTTGAATGTCTTTAATTTTTATAAGAATAACTTTTTATCTAACTTACACCGTTTTCGAGAAAAATTGTTAAGAATGCCTAATTTTATTTTATTTACGAGAAAATATTATTAAAATGTGATTTTTCACCAAATGCTCAATGTTGCAAAAATACTTTGTTAACAAAAGTTGTTGGAAATTTGAATATCTTTAGCTTTTATAAGTATAACTTTTTCTCTAATTTACACCGTTTTCGAGAAAATCGATTAAGAATGCATAATTTAATTTTATTTACGAGAAAAGCTATTTAAAATGCGATTATTCAGTAAATGGCAAATGTTGCAAAAATACTTTGTAAATGGAAGTTGTTGAAAATTTGATTATCTTTAACTTTTAAAAGAATAACTTTTTCTCTAACTTACGCCGTTTCCGATAAATATAGTTAAGAGTTAATGAGTACAATTGTGTATAAGAAAAAATCCTAAACGCTTTGTCGTAATTACAATACTTATTCGTATTAATAATAGAATTATTATTTTTTTGTTACAGTGATTACATTTATCTAAAATCTACAACATCATGAACGGCTTGAACGGACACACTAATGGAGATGTGAACAGTTGCGGTGATATCATTACTCAAAATCAACTGAAGGGTTGTTGGACCATCGGACTCATAAACTCCAAGTTCCGTTATTTGACCGCCGAAACATTCGGTTTCAAGATTAACGCTAATGGGGCATCACTTAAGAAGAAACAAATCTGGACTTTGGAACCAGTCAATGTTAACGGCGGGGACAGTAAGTCCATTTTTTTTAAAAATAATTTCGTATTTTTTGGAGCTTATTTCGTTAATTTGATCAACTAATTAGAATTTGGTTTATTAGGTCTAATATATTTGCGATCACATCTGGACAAATATTTAGCGGTTGATTCGTTCGGAAACGTAACATGTGAAGCCGAAGAACGCGATCCAGGCAGCAAGTTTCAAATCTCTGTTGCTGAAGATGGTACCGGCCGTTGGGCGCTCCGTAATGTTAACCGGGGATACTTCTTAGGCTCCAGCTCCGATAAACTCACCTGCACGGCCAAAGTTCCTGGTGATGCCGAATTCTGGCACGTCCATCTTGCTGCCAGACCACAGGTTTAATTTTTTTTTAATTTTGAGCTTTACGAAGTATTTAAAAGCTAAAGCATTGTGTATCCTAAAATATATACGTATTATTGTCCCGATACTCTTTTGAAGGTACAGAAGCGATTTACACCAAATTTGATACATATATTCCTAATTGAGTCCATTTGCAGTTTGAATTTAATCGCACATTTAGTTTCAAAGTTATAGTGCTCCAAAATTTGGGGCCTCCTTTAATACTGCCCTTAGAATATATTTAAAACATCCAAATGGCGTTTTAATTGTGAAATAAAAACTAAATAAAGCACAAGCGGATTTTAATCTTCTAGAATGTAGATAATACCGCGGTTTTGTTAACCGCATTCATATTTATACGAAACCCAATTATATTCTTGATAAATTTATGCTATTTTCTCACAATCTTGGAAACTGTCCGAATTAAAGTGTATTTACAGCGATCCAATTAGTAATCATGAATCGAAACTCAGAAAAATGTTACATAATGTACGTGTGTCTGTAACATACTCGAATCAAAAACAAATCTTCATAAAAAGTTCTTGTATTTTCGCCCTGAATCCAAAAATATATATAACTCATATACTTGGATGTATGTATCTCGCTCGCTCGTTCGCTCGCTCGGTCGGTCCGTCGTAAGACCTGAGTTTGTGACCGCAACTCGTCTGAAGGTACCGGGCCGATTTTGATGAAATTTGGTATACATATAATTTCCATGCCCGTGATGTTCCCGTCGCATTTTAAATCCAATCGTCTGTACAGGACCGGCGTTATAGGCCCCCAAAATTTGGAACCCTCCTAAATACTGCCCTTAGTCAACTTTTAAATTTTTTAGAATTTTCTACTCAACATTCTAAGATATTTTATGTGATTAAAGTTTTTTCAAATTGTGAGCCCATAGGCTTAAAAAAAATAATATAAATATATTTTGAAGTATATCAGACATCGATCGCCATCTGTTAGTAAAATGAAGAAGTTATATTTATGTGACAGTAATTTGTTTGGTTATATTTTCCAATGTATAAACCATTTGCTTCTGTGTTTTAATTAATAAAATTAGGAAATGTTCATGAAATAATTATCAATAACCTTGGCAAATCACGAAACGAACGATATTAACGTAACCCATGTGGATGTGTGCAATTTTAAATGTGGGGTTTCAGCGTTCACAGTAACAAAATTAATATTGAATTGTGTTAATTTTGGTGCTGTAAATGCTAGCATTGGTTGTCTTAATACAAACTAGATCATTCACAACAAAACAATTAGTAATTAAGCTTATTAACAATTCCAGTATAATTAATTACCATTGCTGATTTATTTTCAACAAGTGTTTAGTGAAAATACAAGATTTTTTTAAAATTTTATTAACGACAAACTAGAAAAACCGTTAATTAACTGAAAATATTTGTTATTGAATGAATGAAGTTCTGGAATAATTTGTACAGTTTCTGATAGTTGATTTGTTTTTGCAGGTGAACTTGCGTTCGGTGGGCCGTAAGCGATTCGCACATCTGTCGGAGAACTTGGACGAGATTCATGTGGACGCAAACATTCCGTGGGGCGAAGACACTCTGTTCACTCTAGAGTTCCGACTTGACGAATCCGGCAAGTACGCGCTGCACACGTGCAACAACAAGTACTTGTCGAGTGGCGGCAAACTGGTCGACACTTGCACCAAAGACTGTCTGTTCACTGCCGAATACCACAGCGGGCAACTGGCGCTTCGCGATCGCAGCGGCGCCTACCTCAGTCCCATTGGCTCCAAAGCGGTGCTGAAGACTCGCTCTCAGAGCGTCACCAAAGATGAACTGTTTTCGCTCGAAGACTCACTGCCTCAGGCCAGCTTCGTAGCGGCCTTGAATTCCAAATACGTCTCCGTTAAACAAGGTCAGTGTCATTTTTTTACTTTATCGCTTCGAACAGATGTTTATTTTGCTAAAAGCGCACTATATCCACACAGCGTTCCGGACACATACATACAAACATACATTCATTCTAGTTAATTTAAATAGATAACTAAAGCATTCTCGAATCAAAAAAAGTCCAAACATATAATTCATATAATCTTCACTCGTATATAATGTGCCCTCTACTCCTCTGAAGGTACCGGAGCGATTTACACCAAATTTGCTATACATATTATTTGGTATCCCATTTGAATCTGTTCGCAGTTTAAAACTAATTGCCCGTATACTTCGCGAGTTATAGGGCCCCAAAATTTGGAGCCCCCCTTAATACTGCCCTTATAAAAATAATTTAAACACCCAAAAATTCTACTAATAATTCTAAGATACTTTATATCTACAAGATTTTTACTTATTGATAACCCAAAGCTATAAAAAAAATTCTCTAAAAAGTCTACAAAAAATTGTAAGACTTTTTATATCTATTTTAAGCACAAAAACCCTAAAATATAGTGTATTGCCATCTATTGCTGGCTAGATTAGCTAATCTAGGCCATAAAAAATTATAATTTTGAATATTTTTAATATATTTCAATCATTTATCCTAAATAATGTTACAAATAATATAGTGTAATCTATTAACTAATCTAGTCAGCAATAGATGGCATTACAATCTCCGTTTTTGTTATGTATCCTACTCGCTACTTGTTTTTTACATCGTTGCATCGATTATATGGCTTAGCATACAAAATACGTTGTGTACCATGCATCGGAGAATATATATTTCGCACACTTTCACTACTTTAACGTAATATTCGAATAAAAACTGTAATTTACTATTTATGTTTATAGTCTTATTTTTCATGTGGTTTACCCATATATATTTTGGTTAGTTAGCGTTCCGGATACATATAGACAAACATACATTACAAATACGTTGTATACCGTGCGTCGGAGAATATATATATATATATATATATATATATATATATATATATATATATATATATATATATATATATATATATATATATATATATATCGCACACTTTCGCTCCTTTAACGTAATGTTCGAATAGAAACTATAATTTACTATTTATGGTAATATTTTTCATGTGATTTACTTATATATATATATATATATATATATATATATATATATATATATATATATATATATATATATTGATTAATCAGCGTTCCGGATATACATATATACAAACATACATTTTTATTCTAGATAATAAACCTTAATTTGGACAAAATCCAGTTTTTAAAAAGAATTGTTCCGCATAACCGCCTTATACAATCGATAACATGCTTGTCAAATCAAAATATGTTGTATACCATGCGTCGGAGAATATATCTTTGGCTCCTTAACTGTTTCAAACGATTTTAACGCGATATTCGAATAAAGACACATTTACTATATATTTTTATGGTCTTATTTTGCGTCTTGTTTACACGCAAATAGATTTTGGCTCAAATACAAAGAATGAAATTGCATTTTTAAGAATAGGTTTTAGTTTACAGAATCAGGGTTCATTAGTACAATTTATTTTAAAAAGCTGGAGTGGCCTTTACTCACCTTATTATACAGTATTAGTAATACAATAATTCATTAACACAGAAACGTGTATTCCCGTTGAATTTTTTTATGATTACAAAGACTTATTACTGCGTATAAGAAAGTAAAAACAAGTTTAGGTACAACGCACCTATGCGTCTAGCTCGCCTAATAAGTATTATATGCGATGCGAGCGGTTTTTAATTATTATGCCCTTTTGGTTAACAAATTCAAAAATGTTATAGGTAAAGAAAGTCTTGTAGATTATTTTGATATAAAAACAAGCACCTATGCGTCCAGCTCGCCTTATAAGTAATATGTGCGATGCGACCAGCGCTTCTTAATTATTATGGCCTTTTAGTTAACAATTTGAAAGTATCTTGTAGACAAAATTGCTTAGAATTATTAGTAGAATTTTTGGGTGTTTTAATTATTTTTATAAGGGCAGTATTAAGGGGGGCTCTAAATTTTAGGGCCCTATAACTCGAGAAGTATACGGGCGATTGGATTTAAACTGCGAGCGGATTCAAATGGGATGCTAAATAATATGTGTAGCAAATTTGGTGTGAATCGGTCCGGTACCTTCAGAGAGCACAAATTTGGTCTTAGGAGCGGACGACTAACATATTTTTGGATTCAGGGCGACAAGACAAACATTTTTTGATCCGAGAATGCTTTAGCTTCTTCGGTACTTCGTACGGCGAGCTAAAAATATTGATACCTCTCGAATATGAAGGTCAAATAGCGAATAACAATATTGAATGTAGTAACTGTAACTTATTTATATTGTGTTATGAGTTGTGGTGAACAGATGGGAGACGATGAAACTCTCCATGAATGATCGTTGTTTTGTTTCCAAATGTTCAAATCTCACTGAAATTGGAACGTCTTTAAAGGTCATCATTCCACTTTTTACTACACATATTCAAGTGTTGTCTTTATAACATCTACAATCCACATATGTACTTATGTAATGGTTTTTGTAGCATAATATTTAAAATATTTTGATAAATTATACTAGATTAACACCTGGGCACTAACACTGGGTTTATAAGACTTTTTACATCTATAACATTTTATTTGAAATTGTTAACAAAAAGGCTATAATAATTAAAAAGCGCTGCTCGCATCGCATATCTTACCTAAAAGCGTGCTCTACGCATTGGTGCGTTTTACGCGTACCAAATCTTGTTTTAGTTTACAATTGAATATTAAGAATTTGTTATATAACTATTTTATTATTGAATTACATACTTAAACGTATTTGATATTTATAATTGCAATTGCAAATATGTGTTCAATAATAAATGAGCACAATAATTACACATTCTTTAATATCTATTGAATAACTTAAACAATAATACTTCATAGTATTAAACTAATCAAATCTTACATTGAACGATTGCTAAGTGAGCGACTTTTAATAGATAACCGGTGGAAAATGACATAAATTTATTTCGTATCTATGCAAAACATAAATTAATATTTTCCGTTGTATTAAGAAACGTTTCTAACTGTTATTGCCAGAGTCTATTTTTTGTCCTATCCTAATGTGGTTTAATATAAACAATCTAAGGTTTTGTGTTACACAAAACATCTGGTTGAATATTACGATATCCGTGCTGAAACGCAACAATTTCTTTTATGATTATAAACAATTTCATTTTACGCTTGCCATCTGATCTGATATACAGCTACAATTGCAAGATACTTGATGTGTGACTACGAGACTATATATATATATATATATATATATATATATATATATATATATACGGGATACCGTATATATTTCTTATATAACATCAATAATCGATAATTAATTTATTGGTATATTTTTTGAGAACCTAAAGGCCATAATAATTTAATAAAAAAGTAATAATTCGCTCACCGTACGACGTACCGAAGAAACTAAAGCATTCGGTGTGTCTGTAACATTATCGGATCAAAAAATTTCATTAATAAAAGTGTTAATCTCGTCGCCCTGAATCCAAAAATATATATAACTTATATACTCGGTCGCTCGTAAGACGCATCGCATATTTTACTCATAAGGCGAGCTGGACCCATAGGTGCATAGTACCTAAGCTTGTTTTTATATTAAAATAATCTAAGCCTTTTTATATCCATAACATTTTTTCAAATTGTTAAGGAAAAGGCCATAATAATTAAAAAGCGCTGCTGGCATTGCATATATTACTTATAAGGCGAGCTGGACGCATAGGTGCGTTGTACTTAAGCTTGTTTTTATATTAAAATAATCTAAGCCTTTTTATATCTATTATATTTTTTCAAATTGTTAACCAAAACGTTATAATAATTAAAAAGCGCTATTCGCATCGGTTATAAGGCGAGCTGGATGCATAGGTGGGTTGTACCTTAGCTTGTTTTTATATCAAAATAATCTGAGACGTTTTATATCTAATATTTTTTGAAATTGTTAACCAAAAGGCTATAATAATTAAAAAGCGCTGCTGGCATTGCATATATTACTTATAAGGCGAGCTAGACGCATAGGTGCGTTGTACCTAAGCTTGTTTTTATATTAAAATAATCTAAGCCTTTTTATATCTATAATATTTTTTCAAATTGTTAACCAAAACGCTATAAAAATTAAAAACCGCTGTTCGCATCGGTTATAAGGCGAGCTGGATGCATGGGTGCGTTGTACCTTAGCTTGTTTTTATATTAAAATAATCTAAGACGTTTTATATCTAGCATTTTTTGAAATTTTTAGCCAAAAGGCTATAATAATTAAAAACCACTGCTTGCATCGCATATATTTCTAATAAGGCGAGCTGGACGCATAGGTTCATTGTACCTAAGCTTGTTTTTATATCAAAATAATCTACATAAAATTGTAAGACTTTTTATATCGATTGTTTACTAAAAGGCTATAATAATTAAAAAGCGCTGCGCGCATCGCATTACTTATAAGGCGAGCTAGACACATAGGTGCGTTGTACCTAAGCTTGTTTTTATATTAATATAATCTACAAAAAATTGTTAAACTTTTTATATTTATAACATTTTTGAAATTGTTAACTAAAAGGCTATAATAATTAAGAAGCGCTGCGCGCATCGCATAATAATTATAAGGCGAGCTGGACGCATAGGTGCGTTGTACGCTTGTTCCTGTTTATATCCTTTTCAACAATAAAGAAAGAATTTTAAAAATGATGTTTGTTTTGCAGGCGTTGACGTAACTGCCAATCAAGACGAAATCTCCGATCACGAAACATTTCAACTTGAATTCGACTGGTCAACTAAGAGATGGTACATTCGCACGATGCAAGATCGTTACTGGACATTAGAGACAGCTGGGGGCATCCAAGCAGCTGGGGACAAACGGTAAACCAAAATGGCCCCAATTTATCAAATTAAAAAAAAAAACAAATTTAATTAAAACTAAAATAAGTAACAATGCAGCGGCGAGAAACCATATTTATATTTTAAGTAACCCTTTTTTTCAACTAATTTTTATTTGAAATACACCAATTGATTACTAATTGCTGATAAACTAATTAAATTAATGTTATTACTACAAATAATCGAATATGTTCCAGTTCCTCGAACGCCCTATTCGATTTGTTGTGGCAAGGCGATGGTTCCGTGTGTTTCCGCGCAAATAACGGCAAATATTTGATTACGAAACGATCAGGACATTTGTACGCAACGGCCGAGATTGTTGACGACAACTGCAAATACTTTTTCTATCTGATTAACCGACCGATACTTGTCCTAAAATGCGAACAAGGCTTTGTCGGTTACAAAGCAGTGGGTAGCAGTAAATTGGAATGCAATAAGGCCACATATGAAACTATTCAAGTTGAAAGGGCTGAAAAGGGCGTGGTTTATTTCAAGGGTAAGTCTTTTTTTTTACTGGTTATTTTTAACTCGCCGTACATAAGTACGTGTGTCTGTAACATATTTGGATCAAAAACAAATCTTAATAAGAAGTTCTTGTATTTTCGCCCTGAATCCAAAAATATATATAACTCATATACTTGGATGTAATTCCTCTGAAGGTACCGGGCCGATTTTAATGAAATTTAATATACATATAATTTCCACGCCCGCATTTTAAATTCATTCGCCAGTACAGGTCCAGAGTTATAGGGCCCCAAAATTTACAACCCCCATAAATACTGCCTTTAGTCAACTTTTGAAAATTTCAGAATTTTCTACTATAAATTCTAAGATATTTTATGTCTTTAAAGTTTTTTCAAATTGTGAGCCCATAAGCGTAAAAAAAATAAAAATAAATGTTGAAGTAAATCAGACATTGAACGCCATCTATAGGTGAAACGAGGAAGTCATTGTATATTTTCCATTATATAAACTGCTTCTGTGATTTAATGAATAAAATTAGGAAATGTTCATGAAATAATGTTCAATATCCTTGGCTAATCACGAAACGAACGATATTAACGCATGTGTGCAATTTAATTAGGTCAAAACGGCAAGTACTGGCACTGCGATGGCGAAAGTGTAAGCGCTGAAACCGACACTCCCGAAGGCTTCTATTTAGAGCTCAGAGAACCCACACGTATTTGCATCAAATCAACCGCCGGTAATTACCTGTGCTCCAACAAGAACGGAGTATTCCGTCTGGGCGAAACGGAAGTCGAAAGCGCCACGCAATGGGAGTATTAATCAGTTTGCCGGTAATCGATGTGCTTTTCCTAAGTTTATGATTCGATTTAATATCGTGGGTTTGCATGTAATTTTGGTGAATTGGTGAATTGGCGAATTGGCGAACGGTGGCACAATCCTCTAAATCGCATTGATATTTTTTATCTTAAAATCGGGTACTTATTAAAATGTTTGTGCCAAATAACCGCACGCCAATTCGCCTTATCACCGTAATTTTTAGTATAAGAATTCGACATAAATTATTCAATTTACGTATAATTTTTATTATTACAGGTATATTTGATATATTTAAATTTTGTACTTATTTTTTAGGTATTTATTTACACTGATTATTTCCTGCTTTATATTTTAATTTAATTATTTTAAAATATATTTATATTACTGAGGTTTATTTAAAAATTTCCTATTATGTGATAATATTTTTGTTATTATATTCTTTTCATTTTTTAAACACATTGTTTTATATGTATAAAATTGCGTTTACACCGAGCTAATTAGTAATTACAATTACCAAACAGTTAGAGCGTCTAATGCCAATTAGTAATTAAGTTTAGACATTACAATTTACAATGCAGTTTGTGCTAGCATTCACAGTAACAAAATTAACGCAATAATTATTCATTCTGTTGCTGTGGACGCTAGCATTGTCATAAAACAAACGTGTAATTTCTAATTAAAATTACTAATTGAATCACTGTGATTACACTTTAATTCACAGCAAATTTAAAATAAATGTAACAAGCTTGAAGCTGCATTCACAGCTAATCAGTAATTACAATTAATACACACTGTTATATGGCAAACAATGCTAGCATTCACATCAAACAAATTAGACAAGCTCTTCAACTGAATTCACAGCTAGTTAATTAGTAATTACACTTAGTACACATTGTTATATGGCAAACAATGCTAGCATTCACACCAAATAAATTAACACTGCTCTTCAACTGAATTCACAGCTAGTTATTGAGTAATTACAATTAGTACACACTGTTTTATGACGAACAATGCTAACATTTACATCAAACTTTTTACAAACAATTAACACATTATTTATAAGTACTAAGTGAAATGTTTGCAATCTCCATAGTTTTGAATTACAATTAAAGCGATAGTTATATTTTATCTGTCTTTTAATTGAATCTTTCACGTTGAAACTTCGTTTTTTTTTCATTGCTAAATTCACTAAAAACTTATCAAATGTGAACTTTTAGCAAATATATATATATATATATAATTTATTTATTTATGTAAATTTTATTGCAAATAAATTATAATTGTCCAAAGTATCATAAATAAATGAATACAATTCTTTTTATTTTTACAGTAATTCAAATATATTTTTATTCAATTATTCAGCGAAAAAGAACGCCAATGTCTGTAGCTCACCATATTATCTATTCAGTAGATATTGTAATTTTTTTTATTCATATAGAACACATTATTCTAAATAAAGGCATATTAGGTGCATGGTAAAAGATAACAATGACATTGTTATTGATTGATTGCAACAAAATCCAGCCTATTATATATATATATATATATAATTTGTATCACTAGTTTTACGACGCTCTGATTGATAATTTTAATTGCTAAACATGATTACTCGCTTTAAATCCAGTTTAATAAACTTTTCATTTTTAAAATACATCGTTTTATATGTATAAGGCCAGTAAATGAAATTATGAAGTCGCCATCGTATTAATAGGGGGTAAATTATTGTGTTTGAATCACGAAAGAAAGAAAAAGAAAACAATAAATTTTATTTTCGTATTTTTTATACTTTAAACGCCAGGTATATAAACTGCCAAAATGTAAAAGACGCCTTGTAACACCAAAAGTGAGCATTTTTAACAACTTTATACATATTTTCACGATTTTTTAAAATGGCTGACGTGGACTTTTTAATGTGAGATATTATAATAATCTTTTATACTTTAAATCTAAATCGTGTATATATAATAATTGTATGTAGTAACCGCATGTTAGATGTCTATATTCTTAGTTTTAATTAATTTAAAAAAAAGAAAATGTTCGCAATACCAGAACATGCATTTATTATCGTATAGTAATGGATTTTATTTATCTATTTTCTTTCATTTGTAATTAACTATTTGTAAAGAAAATTACATAAATGATTGCCAAATAATATAATCAACGAATCCATATATTTATTAATCTTAATTACATTTTTCGTGCTATGTTTTGTATTTTAACGCATAATTTATACAATTTATAAGCATGTATACTCTTTTATACTCTCAATTCTATGAAATATTAATGTATATCTTTTGTATTATACCTGTAACATTAAATTAATATAGAAATAAATATGTGAAAGTGTATTTTTATTCGTAAAATCGAAGAATAATTAGTATTGCTTATCCTAAATTTGTATTTTAAGTTCGCCGTACGAAGTACTAATTAATGCAATCGGTCGTGTGTCTGTAACATTCTCGGATCAAAAAGTGTTTTAGTCTCGTCGCCCTGATTCCAAAAACTGGCGTAGACCCGATTGTTAACTGGGTAATAATACTCATTTAATTTTTTTTTTAAATATTTTTTAATTATATTGCTTTTGTTTAACAAATAAACATATTTACATGAATAAATATATACATAATACAGACATTTTAGATATCAAATATACATTTTTCTTATTTATATTCATATATAAACTATATTTACAATGTTTCCGAGTTGGCAGAATTGACAAATGACATTTTTGTGTGAAAACTATTTGCTTTACGCGAAGACAAACGTTTTTTATACTTGCTAAACACAAACCAACATATTCTATAGCAAATGTAACAAGTAGCAAGTATTAAAATTAAATTATTTTGTTTCTTTAATTCTGTTAATATATTCATTTCGTTTGTGTTCCATTTATCAATATTTTCATTCGGTGTTTGTAGTTGTATTTTCGCTACATCATTATTTATATTATCTGCTAAAATTGCTGAATTTTCTTTGCTAATTTCCATAAGATTTGGCTCATTTTCATAACATTGTATCCCCATAACATTTTCGCTATCAAAATTCGGACTTCTAATTTCCACTATGATACCTTTAGTTCGAAAATACTTAAGAACTGAAGTGAGGTTATGACAAGCCCAAAAATTCCCGGAAATGCCTACTTTTCCTTCGTTCATATGCGCCAATAACAGTTCAGGGTTTAAATGCATAAATTTATTACCGTTTATGTAAAACTCGCGCAATTGATACAACGGATACAACACAATGTGCTGAATTGAATTCAAGTTATTGTAAGACAAATCTAAATAGTGCAAATGTCGCAATGCAGAAAACGTTCCTATATTTAAATCCGATAAATTATTGTTCTGTAAATATAAGTGCGTTAAATGCGTTAAAGAACGAAATGCGTTCCATGATAAAAACTGAATTTTGTTGTTATTGATATATAATTGTTCTAATTTTGTTTCACCGAATAAATCGTATGAAATATTCTGGATATTGTTATTAGTTAAACGTAACAACTGCAACTTTGTCATATCCACGAATGTGTTTCCTGCCATTGTTTTTATACTCATATTCGATAAATCTAATTCAGTTACAAATAGTCCTGCAAATGCTTTAGTCTCCAATTGTTGCAAATTATTTTGCGTTAATTGAATTATTTCTAATTTGATAAAATTTTTAAAAGTGTCTGAATGCACTATTGTCAAATTGTTATGTTGCAAATTTAAAGTTTTTAAATTTGCAATACTAACAAACGCGTTAGATTCTATTGTAACAATACCACATTCAGATAAATCCATAGTTTCCAAATGTGTTAAACCTCTTAACACTTCCGCATTTAATATTCGTATATTTTTAAACAAAGCATTTCCATTGAACGTTTTTAAATTTGCTAAACCATAGAATGCATTTGTTTCAATTGTTGTTATATTATTGTTATTTAAATTGCATTCAATTAAGTTAATAGTATCATTAAATAAGTATGAATGAAGTACATTAATTTGGTTTGACGCTAAATTTAAATATTTCAACGCTCCTAAACTAGTAAAGACACCCGACTGGAGATTCGTAATTTTATTTTGTTGCAAATATAAATTTTCTAATGAATATAAACCAATAAATGCATTTGTATCAATTTGTTCAATTCCTAAATTGGACAAGTTTAAAGTCCGTAAATTTGTTAATAATTCAAATAGCCTAGATTTAATAACTTTAATATGATTCCCATTTAATTGAATGTTTTCTATATTTGAGTCATTACAGTCGGTTATGTTATTATTCCCTAAATTCAGTGTCATTAACGACGATAGTCCGTTAAAGGCGTTTGGTTCAATCGTTTCTAAATTCAAACCCGATAAATCTAGTACAGTTAACGCGTAATGATATAATAATGCATATAAGGAAATCAAAGCAGGAAGGGGAATACCCTGACTTTATGTTACGAATATAACATAAATAGTGAATCAGCACTTGTTAAACTTATAATATAAAATATTGAATTCAGCAACTTTTACTTCTACAAAATCCTAACCAATTGCTTTAAATGCTGAATTAGTTTAGATTAGCGACCATTTAAATTGTTTAGAATTTGGTAGATGTAAAATTTGCTGCATTCAATATTTTATATTATATGTTTACTCAAGTGTTGATTCATTATTTATGTTATATTCGCAACATAAAGTCAGGTTATTCCCCTTTCTGCTGTGATTTCCTCTGCATTATTATATCATTACGCATTTGTCTATTAATACAGTTTAATCGCTGTTTGTTTTTGTTTCTCATCGGAAACAGATAATAATTGTTTGATAATTATTCGTATTCATAATATGTGATTGTTAATAAAAGTTCGACGAGTCCAAAAGAACAGTTTTACACAAACATAAGTGTCAAATAAGTTTTAAATTAATCTTTAGCTCGTCATACTAAGTCGGTGTGGAACAAAAAGTTGAGTTTAAAAATATTCAATAACTTTACTTTAAGGTACACCAAAAAAATAAGACTATTTACATCTATTCCTTTTTTTTTAGGATTGTGGTAAAAGCGAGCTGGAGGCATATAGTTTGTACCTATGCTTGTTTATGATACAATTAAGACAAAATGGATCATCGATGGATATACTCGATATTATTGATTGCCATGTCAATACCTACAGAAGTTTTCGCTCATTGTTTAGAAACAACGGATCCGTTTTTGAACAAAATAAAACACAAGTGCGATAATATGACTTACGAACAATTTAAAATGGAAATGAACGTTATCTCTGCTGACAAACAAATAACAGAATTGATAATATCGCATGTAAGCATAGTTAATATTACCGAAAATCTATTTAGCAATGGCCAATATGGGCAACTCGAAATATTAACTATGGAAATGTGCAATATTCAGTCAATTGACAAAAATAGTTTAAAAGATTTTAAGAAATTACAAAAATTAGTAATAATTGGTAATGATATTAGACATTTTAACGGCGAATTCTTTTATTCTGCATCTGATACATTGCGTGTATTAGATTTTACCAATAACAATATTCAACAGGTGCAAATTAATTGTAATCGTTATTATAGAAGGATAAATATTGAGCAAATGATATTTAATAATAATAAAATCAGTGAGTTAACGGCGAATTCTTTTAGAAATTGTTATAATTTAAGAATATTAGCGTTGTGTAACTGTGGAATAGTAACAATTGAGGAAGGTACTTTCGATAATTTAGGTTTAGAGCAACTTGATTTATATAATAATAAATTAACAAGTTTTAACTTCATAAATAATAACATGGCAGTTTTGAAACAAGTAAATATGAGCTTTAATTATATTCACAGCCTTGAAATAACTAATTTAGTGAAATATTTTAAAGATTTGATAACTTTAGATTTACGAAGTAATAATATTACATCCATACAAAACTTAGAACAGTACAATTATCAATATTTATCATATATTGAATACTTTGACAACAATGGTATACTTCAATATAGCAAAGGTATCAATCTTAAAAATTTGTATTTACAAAATAACAGCATTTCTACTTTAAAACGAAATAATTTCAAAGTAATGATAGCATTGCAAATGTTAAATTTGGATAACAATCCAATCACTGCCGTTGAACCAGGTTCCTTCAACGGTTTAATTCGACTTAAAAATTTATATTTCAAACATATATTTTCTAAAATTCCAATATTAGATTCAGGAATATTTAATGAACTAAACCAAATTACAATATTAGATTTATCAAATATGAATTTAACATTAATTAAACCTGGTGCATTCTCAGGTTTAACAAACACAAGAGAATTATTCTTGCAAAATAACAATATTTCAATACTTAAATCCACATTATTCTTCGGTTTAACTTCATTAAACAAATTAGACTTAACAAATAATCCTATCGTTGATATTGAACCAAATCTATTCCGCGGATTATCAGAAGTAACAGAAATTAATCTTAGAAATATTTTTCACAAAATTAAAATACTCAAAACAGATATGTTCAATGGTTTATTATCAATCACACAAATAGATTTTTCAAATTTGTTTATTCAATCATTAGAAAGTTATACATTTCGTGGCGTAGCCAATTTACAAACTATAAACTTACAAAATAACAACATAACCCATTTACGTTCTTATACATTTGCCGCAATTCCACATTTAAATGAGTTAAACCTCGATAACAATCCCATAATCAGTGCCGAACCTCACGCGTTCGTAAATATTCCAAACTTTAACACAATTAACATTCGCGCACTGTGTAGAAACACACCGCACATAAAACAAGGTCTATTCGACGGAGTTCACAATATCACATTGGATTTATCCTCGCTCGCTCTTAAAACCTTAGAAACTGATAGTTTCTATGGTTTGTTTGCATTAAAATCGTTGTATTTACAAAACAACAATATTACGCATTTAAAGAGAAACACGTTCACTAGTTTAACAGAGTTAAACTTACTAAATTTGTCGAATGCTGGAATTAAAACTATAGAAGTTTATGCGTTTAATAGTATGAATCATTTACACAGTTTACATTTACAAGACAATTTTATAACGAAATTACAAGTGAATGTTTTCATGGGGTTAAGAAATCTGAATTATATAAATTTAACGAATAACAAAATTGAGTTTCTCGATTCAGGTGTTTTTAACGATTTGCGAAGTTTACAAACACTTGAGCCACATTCTTTCTTCCATAATATCACGCAATTAAACAGCAATTTATTTGATGGTTTAAGTGCAGTAGTTTCGTTAAATTTATCTCAATTTGCTATTCGGTCTATTGCAAGTCTCACTTTTCATGGTTTAAATCACTTAAAAAGTTTATACTTGAACGACAACAACATCACGTTTATAAACACGAATACTTTTGCCGATTTACAATATTTAACTTATTTATCACTTTTTAATAACCCAATCGAGCATATTGATGCAAATGCGTTTCCAGATTCACTAATTATGCAACACTTAAATGTATCGTTCACAAGTTTAACTGTTTTACTACCAGGAACATTCGATTTTGTGCCATCTTTAATATCATTAGATTTATCGCATAACAAATTAGAAATGATTTCGAGTGGAGTTTTCCACAAGTTAAAAATGCTACAAAAACTACATCTCCAATTTAATGCAATCACAGTTCTTAAAGCTAACTCATTTTTAGGCTTAGACAATTTACAACTGTTACATTTAACTGGTAATCCCATTGCAAACATTGAATTGAATGCGTTCGCTGGTTTAAACAATTTGCTTTATTTTGATGCGCGAACATTTCACATAACCAATTTAACGTTTGCAATGTTCAAGCATCTGTCGGCATTAACAGTTCTAAACGTGATGGGGCTAAGAATCGATAAAATAGAGAATGGCTCTTTTACTGGTCTTTCCCAACTGCGTTCTTTACAAATAAATAACAATACGTTGGTTACACTTTACGAATCAATGTTTTCAGACCTTGTTTCTCTAAACATCCTAAATTTGTCGTATTCTAACATAGAAACTATAGAACCTAACGCGTTTTATGGTCTTCGCCATTTGCAACAATTACATTTAGAGGGAAATCCATTAGGTAACGTTCGAGATGGCTCATTTTACGGATTAGACACATTACAAACGTTTAACGCTAAACCATTGTTTACACATTCGAAAATTATAAATAATTATTTATTCAACGGTTTATTCGCGTTAACTGTACTAGATTTATCGAGTTTGAATTTAGAAACGATTGAACCAAACGCCTTTAACGGACTATCGTCGTTAATGACACTGAATTTAGGGAATAATAACATAACCGACTGTAATGACTCAAATATAGAAAACATTCAATTAAAAGGGAATCATATTAAAGTTATTAAATCTAGGCTATTTGAATTATTAACAAATTTACGGACTTTAAACTTGTCCAATTTAGGAATTGAACAAATTGATACAAATGCATTTATTGGTTTATATTCATTAGAAAATTTATATTTGCAACAAAATAAAATTACGAATCTCCAGTCGGGTGTCTTTACTAGTTTAGGAGCGTTGAAATATTTAAATTTAGCGTCAAACCAAATTAATGTACTTCATTCATACTTATTTAATGATACTATTAACTTAATTGAATGCAATTTAAATAACAATAATATAACAACAATTGAAACAAATGCATTCTATGGTTTAGCAAATTTAAAAACGTTCAATGGAAATGCTTTGTTTAAAAATATACGAATATTAAATGCGGAAGTGTTAAGAGGTTTAACACATTTGGAAACTATGGATTTATCTGAATGTGGTATTGTTACAATAGAATCTAACGCGTTTGTTAGTATTGTAAATTTAAAAACTTTAAATTTGCAACATAACAATTTGACAATAGTACATTCAGATACTTTTAAAAATTTAATCAAATTAGAAATAATTCAATTAACGCAAAATAATTTGCAACAATTGGAGACTAAAGCATTTGCAGGACTATTTATAACTGAATTAGATTTATCGAATATGAATATAAAAATAATGGCTGAAAACACATTCGTGGATATGACAAAGTTGCAGTTGTTACGTTTAACTAATAACAAAATCCAGAATATTTCATACGATTTATTCGGCGAAACAAAATTAGAACAATTATATATCAATAACAACCAAATCCAGTTTATATCAAGGAACGCATTTCGTTCTTTAACGCATTTAACGCACTTATATTTACAGAACAATAATTTATCGGATTTAAATATAGGAACGTTTTCTGCATTGCGACATTTGCACTATTTAGATTTGTCTTACAATAACTTGAATTCAATTCAGCACATTGTGTTGTATCCGTTGTATCAATTGCGCGAGTTTTACATAAACGGTAATAAATTTATGCATTTAAACCCTGAACTGTTATTGGCGCATATGAACGAAGGAAAAGTAGGCATTTCCGGGAATTTTTGGGCTTGTCATAACCTCACTTCAGTTCTTAAGTATTTTCGAACTAAAGGTATCATAGTGGAAATTAGAAGTCCGAATTTTGATAGCGAAAATGTTATGGGGATACAATGTTATGAAAATGAGCCAAATCTTATGGAAATTAGTAAAGAAATTTCAGTACCTTTGGCAGATAATATAAATAATGATGTAGCGAAGATACAAAAACTGAATGATAATTTGAATATATTGAACACAAATGAAATTGGTTTGAGAATATTGGCCGAATTGGAAAAACAAAATGTTAAAACGGATAATCAGAATGATGTTACGCAAAACCCATTAACAAATTCAAACGAAAATGATTTAAACTTCTCAAAAAATAAACAAATAGACAATAATTCATTATATAATTTAATTGTAATCATTGTCATATGTTACATTTGTTATAAAATCTGTTGGTTTGCATTTAGAAAATATAAAGAACGTTTGTCTAAATCAACTTTGCGTAAAGCAAATTGTTCTCACGCAGAAATGGAACTTATCAATTCTGTCAACTCGGAAACAATGTAAATCTACTTTATATATAATTGTAAATAAGAAATATTATTATTAAATATCTAAAATGTATGTATTAGGTGTATATGTATTCATGTAAATAAATATATTTGTTAAACAAATTGAAATATGTTAGTAATATAATTAAAAATAAATATTATTTTCCAAAATGTATTATATTCTCTAGAAGAATCTAGATTTTTCCAGAGCCTCCTGATGACTTCTAGAAGCTTAGATTAGCTAATCTAGCCAGCAATAGATGGCAATACACTATATTTTAGGGTTTTTGCGCTTGAATTCTGAAAATATGAGAAAATGTTATAAATATAAAAAGTCTTACAATTTTTTGTAGACTTTTGAGAAAATTTATTAATTTTCTATGACCTTTGGGTTACCAATATGTAAAAATCTTGCAAATGTAAAATAGTAGAAATAAGGGCAGTATTAAGGGGGGCTCCAAATTTTGGGGCCTTATAACTCGGGAAGTATAAGGGCGATTAGATTTAAACTGCGAACGGATTCAAATGAGATACCAAATAATATGTATAGCAAATTTGGTGTAAATCGCACCGATACCTTCAGAGGAGTAGAAGGCACAAATTTACGAGCGACCGAGTATATAAGTTATATATATTTTTGGATTCCGGGCGACAAGACAAACATGTTTTGATCCGAGAATGCTACAGACACACGACCGAATGCTTTAGCTTCTTCGGTACTTCGGCGAGTTAAAAATAAATAGAGACAAAGGTGATAAAATTATTTATTAAATTCACCGATACAAGAACATTTTATAAAACAAAGTATTTTAAAATGTTTATTGGGTCAACTTTATATGTAAATCTAAGCAGCAACATCAAAAAATCTATCAATATTTGCTGATAATTGTTCGGGAGAAAATTTTATATATTTCTCTGGATTTTTCGTGAAATTCAGATTTGCATATCTAAAAATATTAAATATTGTATTATTTATGATAATGATAATAATTAAATACGTACATTTCATAAAATGCGTTATATTTTGGTAACACATATTCCTTATTATCCCGTTTCAGAGTTTCTCGTAATTCTACATCAGGAATCGAATAACTTCTTTGTACGCGCGAAATTTCTTCAATTTCTTTATTAAATCCCTAAAAATTTATTATCTACGTTTGTTGCACAATTCTAAATAAACAATTAAAACTTACAGCAAATTTTTCTTTTATCACTGCTCGATCTTTATCTCTTAATTTTTCTCCATGAAATAAAATAACTGGTGTATCATCCGACGTCCAGATGTAGCTAAGCAGTTTGCTCCAACTAAAACAACAAGTATAGCTACATTAATGCCTTCAGCTCGCCGTATAATTAAAACACGTAATACCTGCCGCAATATGACTTTTTATGTTCCTGAATCATTTTATAAAATTCTTCTTCACAATGCGGCTCTGATATGGCTACAAGTTCTAATAGTTTACTCCTTTGTATCGATTTCAATACGTAGTTATTGTTATTTAATCGGAATATTGATCTTAATGCAACATCACTGTATTGCTCGCTTTTACTGAATAAAGTATGATTCAATTGACTTAATACCTTTCCTGAAAGCCATATTATAAATATATTGTTAAATAATTAAATAATAACAAGCTTAGGTACGCACTTGTGCGTCCAGTTCGCCTTATAAGTAATATATGCGATGCGAGCAGCGGTTTATAATTATTATGCCCATTTGGTTAACAATTTGAAAAAATGTTATAGATATAAAAAGTCTTACAATATCTTGTAGATTATTTTGATTAAAAAAAACCAGCTTAGGTACAACGCACCTATGCGTCTAACTCGCCTTATAAGTAATATTTGCGATGCGAGCAGCGGTATTTAATTATTATGCCCATTTGGTAAACAATTTGAAAAAATGTTATAAATACAAAAAGTCTTACAATTTGTTGTGGATTATTTTGATATAAAAACAAGCTAAGATACAACGCACCTATGCGTCCAGCTCGCCGTATAAGTAATATATGCGATGCGAGCAGCGGTTACTAATTATTATAGCCTTTGGTTAACAATATGAAAAAATCTTGTAGACATAAAATATCTTAGAATTATCAGTAGAATTATTGGGTGTTTTAATTATTTTTTAAGGGTAGTATTAAGGGGGGCTCCAAATTCTGGGGCCCTATATCTCGGGAAATATACGGGCGATTGGATTTAAACTGCGAGCGGATTCAAATGGGATGCCAAATCATATGTGTAGCAAATTTGGTATAAATCGTTCTGGTACCTTCAGAGGAGTAGAGGGCACAAATTTGGTCTTACGAGCGAGCGACGACTAACATCCAAGTATATAAGTTATATACATTTTTGTTAATGAATTTTTTTTTATCCGAGAATGCTACAGACACACAACCGAATACTTTAGCTTCTTCGGTACTACGTACAGCGAGCTAAATAGTGAAATTGTGTAGTTTTTTAAGGATAAAAGTGAAATAAGTGACTGAAAATAGATAAAAAAGTGAATAAAATATTCATTTTGTAGACGCCATTTTGTTTCTAGACCGATTTTGAGGCCAGATTCGTAATCTGCGATCCCAAAAACCTTGTTATCCAATTTCACGAAATTGATTAAATAAATAAAAGAGTTATACATATATTAATTAAGAGTGTATTAAAAAAGCTAGAGTGGAGTGGAGTGGAGGAGTATTAAGTAGTTTTTACTGATTTATATGATTGATTAAACTATATGCAAATACATGACAACATAAATAAGATATTTAAGATTTTCCGTAGCAGTTTTCTCTAAACTAGTACTTTTTTTGAAGAAACATTTAAAACAAAAATTGTGTGAAATATTTAATATCTATCATTATGAATATAACTAAGCCGTTCTAGTGATATTGGAAGTAGAACAAAAATACATAGAGTAAACATGCATTTCCGGTCTCTTAAGTTTGAAGTTTCACAATTTAACATTTGACAGCATTTGCTCTAGAGCGTTCATAGACTTCATGCCCAAAATAGTCAAATTCGATTCAGGGTAGATCAAAACGTGTATATACGTTGAAATCTCGATTTCGAAATACATCATGATTACAAGACTTACTGATTACTTCGTATAAGAAAGTAGAAACACATATTTGCTAATTGACAATTGACAAAATAAAAAGCACACCTTCTTACCTATAGTGAACTTTTCAATAAACTTTTGCCGAAAAAAAAAGTTCAAAATGGGTCTTTAATACTTTTCATACATTGATGACATGAATATAGTGAACAAAATTTTAAAATAGTGACTATAAGTGATCGATTTCGGAAAAAGTATATATAAAATATATATATATATATATATATATATATATATATATATATATATATATATATCCTTGTAACTTACTTATATATACGCCCAATAATGCATTATTCTTATCGATAAGTTTCGGAATTTTGTCTAATGGAGCACTATAGTTAGCATCCCGCGCTAATACGCCTCCAATAGTGTCCGAATAATCTAACAACTGCTCCAAAAACACAAGCACATTGCTAGTCAATTCGTGCACAGTGCCATCAGGTGGTAATTGAGTTATAGACTCTGACCGCAAATTTTCAATGAATTCCTCTAACGCTCTTGCACCCTAAATACAAAATATTGCATTTGCAACATCATTTCTTTTATACTTTTAATTCCACTAACTGTTGAATGTAGTATATTTAAAATGGACGCGAATTTTGCGCGTACAGTCGCATCGCATTCTTCAACAGTTCTTTCGAAATCTGGTTTAAGAATTAGCAGTTGTTTCAGAATTGGAAATACGTTTAATACTGCCGCGTAATCATGGCGACTGATGCATCGTTTAGCGCGGGTTGCTATATTCTGGAAACATACATATTAAATACGGTGAAGTCCGGATATAACGACCACCTATTTTGCATACTTCTCCATCTTGGACAATGACGTCCATCGCCTCCCTAATGACTAGTTCAAAAACACGCGGCTGATGAGGCACTGGAATGATTCCACGCATAAGGCTTTGTTCGATTTGCATGAGACGATGCAGAGCGACTACGCACACTAAATAATTCTCCATTTCCTGCTCATTGTCCACTTCTTCCCCTGGGTAACCTGTCTCTGTTTTAAATATATATATATATATATATATATATATATATATATATATATATATATATATATATATATATATAAATGTTAATTGGCATAGACGGGAATCGAACTGTCGACCGAGGGGTGCATCACTTTGGAATTAGGTCTACAATATTTTGGAATTTATTGGAATTCATTAGAATTTATTGAAATTCATTGGAATTTACAGAATGAATTGGAATTTAATGGAATTGAAATTTATGTGTACGTATTTTCGAAAGTGATGCACCCCTCGCTGTCGACCACCAGCGTGAAAGACGAGAGACTTAACCTCTGCGCCATGGCGACTGTTAATTTTATTATATATATATATATATATATATATATATATATATATATATATATATATATATATATATATAATAATCAAAAAGTCTATATGATTAAACAAACCTCGATAACGCAAAAAAACTCCAATGGATCTTTACAAAAAATAATCAGTGGATTCGTAATTGCATACTTAATGCCTGGTAAAAATGTTAATATTTTTGAATTTACAGTTTTGGAGATAAAAAATAAAAACCTCCAAAATAGGCCTTTTATTATCGTTTTTATTTTTATCCCCGAAACTGTAAATTCAAAAAAATTAACATTTTTACCAGGCATTATTTATGCAATTACGAATCCAATGGTTTTTTTTATAAAGATCCAGTCGAAGTTTCTTTGCGTTATCGAGGTTTATTTGATTTTTATAAAGATAAAGAGTCGGTGTTTTTTCCGAGTTTGAGGGGATTAACATGTTATTATTCAATTTTAAAGATTTTGATATGCAAAAAAGTGTATTTTTATCTAATTTGCATAATTTTTTTTTTGGAAATTACGTGTTTTTGTCCATGTATTTAAATTCAGAGTTAATATTTTCACATCAAATGGTTAAATTAGAGTTAATTCAAACATATTTAGAAACTTTGCTGGCAAAAATGTTTCAATTTTTTGTAGGTTTGATATCTGTTAAACGATACAAAATGAAGGAAAACCGTGTAAGAAAAATGTCTTATTTATATATAGTGTAACTATGATTTACAAAATATAACTGAACTGAACTATATTCTGTATATCAAATGGGCACATGGTGCCCACGGGTGACCCAGATGTATTTGTTATTTTGTAAAAATGCAAATTAGCATCAGCGGGAATCGTACTGCCGACCTTTAGGATGAAGGACAAGTGTACAATAAAAATCAGAAGAAAATGCGCCACCCATTAAAACTGAACTATATTCTGTATACCATATGGGCACATGGTGCCCATGGGTGACCCTAGTAATAATGTAGACATAGAAAGTCGATTGCGTTTTACCTAAATGGGTAGAGGTACGTCTGCCTCCTAAAGATAATCCAGTCGAATGCTCCAAAGTTTGCGATGCTTTCATCAACATTCGATTTGCTTTTTTCTCGAACACATGTTGTAATCGTCTTGTCGATGGTTTCCGGCTTGCTTCGTGTCTGGTCGGGAATTTCGCTCTCTATAACATAATTTATTTCTGTATGATATTAAAATAGCCAAGAAAAAAACAAAAAAAAAACATTTACCAGCATGGGTGAATTTGTACCCATTTGAAACCCCTGCACACTTCCCCCGCTCGCACATCTGTGATGTTCTTTTAACATTTGTAGCGACCGAATCAGAATCGAGCCACGAACTTTGCCGTAAACGGTCATAAATTCATCTCTGCCGTTTGATATGAGCCAATCGGCGATTTGCTCCAAGTCAGCAGTTACATGTTCTGGTATTTGTGGCGATGGAGCATCTTCACCGGACGTATCTAATACATCATTAATTACAGTAATTATAATATCGATTTTTATTTTGGATATTGGCAATAAAATACCTTCATCCATATTAATAATATTTAACAGTGCTATAGGCAACATTGGTTTACTGTGTCTAAACAATAAATCTTTAAACTCCCGGTTTAAACTGTCGCCGCCCAGATTAAATAAGGATGTCTGAAACAAGGCCCTTTCTTTATACTTTGCTGATTAAAAAAAATAATTATAATATTTCATATTTTTTTACAGTCTTTGGGTTAACAATATGAAAAAATCTTGTAGAAATTCACGATATGATCCCTTCTGAAAACATATACATACCACATTCGCTAATTCAACACTGTCCGGATTATTACGCTGAAAATACAAAGCTGCTTTGCCCAAACGATTCATCGACTGTAGAAACAAATCCAAACCACATCCTTCTGTAGGGGCAGCTGGCCCTTTTTTAATCACATCATCTACTTCGCGACAAACACTATAAAAACTAATTACGTTGTCCAAAGACTGTAAAGTTAGCTCAATATCTAAAGCCCGTATAAGAATAAATACTATTTTGTACAATTATTATTAGTATATAATGCATACAATTACTTTAAAACGTTTACATTAAATATTTATTCACATTTATCACATTTACGAATGAATTATAAGTATAAACACGTTGATTAACACAAAAGGTACACAGTAGTCTTAAAACAGACTGATTTGAATAATAATAAAGCGTATTAAAAGTTAAACTGTCAAATGACAGCACAGAACACCAAACAGCAATGGTGTATACACATGTACGCCATCTGTGTTAATGAAAGGATACTATGTTGACACCGCCTCAAGTTCTCCGTTTCGTTGTACACTGGTAGTATCGTTTTCTCTAACTTCGATAATCTTTCTTCGAATGAATTCAGGATTTTATCCATTCCTTGTGTAAGTTGTGCACTTTTGGCAATACGTTCGTTAAGTAATGCCACATTTTCTTGCTCCTATTCCACCAATATAGTAAATTAATACACAAACACACAATAATCATTTTCAATTAAATGCACACCTTTTCGAATTTACTATCGATTTCTAACTTTTTATCATGAAACGCGTACATTTCCATTATAATAATAATAATGAAAATGTTGTTGAATGCAACGTTACATTGACAGTGATAGCCTCGAACTAAGATTAGGGAGACTCGGGACTTTATAGTAGTAGTAGAAAATATGTATCAGAATGATGTAATAGTTATCTCGAAGAACGGTGGAGCGCTAGTATCGCTGTTAGAAAAAGAAAAGGCTATATATTCTATATTTCAAATTCCCGTACAGGCTGTAATCCTAGTGATACAATTATGTAGTAATTAATATAAATTATAACTAATATTCTAGTTCGTATTTGTATACATAAGGTAACATGTAACCTTGCTCGAAGTTTATATGTATTTTTGACTATTATACGACAGTAAATAAGAACGATTAAAAATATATAATTTTTTAATACGGAAAAATTGCGCATACATTTTGATATTATAAATCTTTCATTACAGACTTTTTTATTTCACTATGATTTCATTTATAACATTTTGCCTTTAAGTTTTGATGTCGTGCATGCAGAATAAGTATTGACTCTTCCAGATTTTCCAATTCAACCCTTGTTATCTTTGGAATACCATAATTATCAAAAATGCCGCCTTCAGCAAATTTCACTGTATTTACGAAATATCTAAATAATAAAAACACATCATTTTTAGTGCTGCCATCTAGAATTTTCATAGTTTTATTATTATTATTGTTATTATTAATATTATTATTATTAACATTATTATTATTATTTCTATTAATAATTATTATTATCTCGACTATATATTATACTTAAGGGGTTGAAGATGACTACTTCTTGAATATGCAGTACTAATTGCATTCTTATGGCCAACCAGCCCTTTGGCAACTGTAATTGCCATTTTCGCGATGGCAAAGCCTTCATTTATTGTAGATGCTTCCACGTCGCTTATTCGCCGCGTGATTTCTTTCTTGATGTGATCGTAAAACAATTGGGTGTCTTTTCGAGATAAATATGGGTCCGGAACCATTATAGATAGGCATGGAATTACAGTTTTCGCATCGGGGCCACCCAGAAGTGGTATATGTACTGACAACGGGTCTAAATTTAAATAATCGGCTGCTGTCACATTAATTCGTGTCTAAAACAAAATTTACATAATGCATTCTGCAATTATAGTTTCTTTTTTCTTCTAATTGCCGAGATTTATGAGAATTATGTATATATTCTTTTCGCCGGCATTGCTAAAGTATTTTTGATATATGTATTATCATTTCACTCCTAAACATACTGCAACCAACGTTACATAAATGTATTTCATAACATGTTTAAAAAGCTATCGAAATACGTAGCCGTTTCAATAAATATTCATTTTGAATGAAATAGCATCGATTTCAAGTAAAACATACATTTTTAGCCAATTATTTCGTTACTTAGCAAAGAAAATCGAGATATGAATATTATCAAAAAATCCTACATATTTTGATAGAAAACTATGTGACGATTATACAAAAAATAAGTCGAAAATAATAGAAATGAATACGACAATTGTTGGAGCGTCTTACTATTGAATCTAATAATAATAATAATAACAACAAATGACCTGTAATGTCGCTACACTACCAACTAATTTCGACGGGTGATACCAGGGTGTGTCTTGTAGTATTTTCTGTATCATGGGAACCATGCAGCATATAGGCTCAACACATATGACTAAAACGGCACGGGGACAGTGCACGCCACATTGTTCAGCGAATTTCGCCACTCTGGTTGCAGAATTTTGAAATTTACATTCAACCCGGTCGTCCTTTTGATCAACATCTAACAATACTACAATATCAGCGGCCTGAAATACAAGTGATTCTTTGGTCACACCAAAAAGTGGATTCATATATGTATGTTTGTTATACCCGCATCGAATGTCCGTACGTCGCAGTGCCATAATACGCTTCAACGCGACAACTAGTGTCTATACAGTTCAAATCAGTCGCAATGTCTTCGACAACTCTGTCGCCATGTAAATACACTTTGCTGACTAACGGATTCTGTTTCAATAGTAGAGCAGCCATTCGGCCCGCTTTACAGTGCGCCCCTTGCAGACTTACTTTCACGGTTTTTGGTAACTCGATACTTTTTATGTAAACCTGACTATATTCCGTGAACGGGAATACTTTCACAGCAGGTGGTTCTTTTATTTCTTCTGGTTTCTTCGTTTCTTCGGGTTTTTTCGTTTCTTGGACAGGTTGATCTGACAATACAGCAGACACATTTTCTTTGGTGCGTTCATAAATAAAAATGTACATTAAATTTTCAAATCATTATTATGGCACAAGATTTGTGGATGGTATATACGCGTAAAACGCACCAATGCGTAGAGCTCGCCTTTAGGTAACCACCTTATAAAAATAATTAAAACACCTAAAATATCTACGAAAAATACAAAAATACTTTATGTCTACAAGATTTCTTCATATTAGGCCAGATCACAAATGACTAACAGATACGATATTTATTCTAATTGTGAACAGGCTATAATTATTAAAACTAATAATTATTTTTAAATTGAAAGAAGATCTGACACTTCCATATTTGAATGTTGACAGTTTTAAACAGTTTTAAAAATGATGAAATAACATAAGTATCAAGTGCGTACCTTTGGTTTTAGTTATTACTGGAGCCGTTGCCTTTACTTTAGTGCTGAGAGTCCGAAATAATTTTGTAGCCATTGCAAAAAAAAAAATTGGAATAAATATATAAAAATAACGTATGAATTTAAAAATACGCAAAACTTTACGAATACGGCTGTCATGGAGATGAAATATGTAAATAAACTTCAAAGTTTAACGTATTCAAAATATATTTCAATATACATCTGCAATAACACGTTCTTAGTCGATCTATTTGTGTTAACCAGTGCAAAATGACAAAATACAATTTCTTCAAAAAATATCCCACAAATGGCAACATAAATAACATATTTAAAATTTTCCACAACAGTTTTCTCGTAACTAAAATATTTTTTGAAGTATAAACATTTATCTAATTACAATATTTCCTTATACAAGACATATGAAAGTAAAAACATAGACATAATTAGATTTTGAATTATAGCCTTAAATAACAACTAACTAAAAAATTAAATAACCTCAAATAAATATTATAATTCCTCCCCAAGAATTATAGATGGCAGCACTAACAATTTAAATCTCTAGTGTGACCGTCAACCGCACTTCAATGTCACTGTCAGTTTACTTAACTTGACCTTGTCTTAAAATCTTGCTGTGAAATGTGTATAACTTAAAGTGACCCTGTCTTAAAGGCTTGGTGTGAAAAGGGCATAAAGATACTACAATTTTGTTTATTTAGCTGGCTAAACTGGCTGTGAAACTAGAAAATGTACTACTACTCATTATAGTTAGTATAATAATTCGACTGACTGAATAAAGTCTTTATATCACAATGTGTATATTATGAATTAGTGTATGTAAAATGTGACAACTATTTTATATAAACATATTTGTATATGAACAGTTTCCCGCTCTATATATTAGGTTGGTACTAAAAAAAAATAGTTTTATAATAAACTTATTAAACGAATCGTATTATCACATAGTTATCTTGATTTCCTTATTGATACTTACATTCCACAGATATACTAGATAGCCGATAGATATGGCCTGATATGGCCGACACATGAGATTTTGGATGCAAATAGAATCTGACAGTTCGCAAGTCAGGTTCTCCAATGTAAACGGTCTTTCGTATGCGCGCGCAATCTTAGACCCACCTCCTATATTTACCGCCGAAACAAAATTTCAAATTAACCAATAAACTTTAAGTAAAAAGTAAACAATCTGTTTGACAGTTATTTTGTTTTTTACATTTTTTAATATTCTATTTCCTTAAAATAATACATTAGAAATGGTGAACGTTATCAAAATTAGTACTTTTTAGTAACCAATAAATATATAATAAGAAATTACCATAAATTTTATGTTTAACCTACTTTTCCTCATAATATTCTTAAATAATGATATTAAATACATATTTAACAATGTTTATTAGATTACTTTTCCAACATATTTTACAAATATATAATGAAGAACTCTGCCTTTTCAAACCCTATTGACAGTACATTTCAAATTAACCGCCAATATCTAAGTCTGTATCACTCTGCAACACCTTACTTGCATATTGATCAATTTGCCACCATTCATTAACATGGTATCGGCTATCTAGTATATCTGTGTTACATTCCTACATATCTGAGTTCATCGCAATAACAAGGTGACACCATTCACAAAATTATGTTTTAATTCACGCGGTTTCCCCAAGATATTGGAAATGTTTCTAATTTCCCGCCTTCCAAATTCAAATAGACTGAAAAAGTGGTCACGTCACATCCGTTTATTTCAGCCCGCGAAATACGAAAATTGGTCCGCTCAACGCATGATCCTGGGTTATTCTTATGGGACTACTACTTTAGGCCGAAATTCTGTTATGTGTTAAGTTATTGGCGGCTTATATAATAACGGTAAAGAATAACCCAAGGATGCGTGGACGCGTGAGTGTTGAACAGATTCATTTTCGTATTTCGCGGGCGGATGTGACATGCACTTTTTTCGTCTATTTCTGACCAATGAAGAATTACCCACAAAATACAAATCCGCAAATCGTTACTGTACTTACCTCTATGGGACCCATTTAAATATGTAATTAGATACCTTTTCATCTATATTATTATCTACTTTATTATTTACATAAACTGTCGCTATTTTGACGTATATTCAAAATTCAAATTACCTAAATTTGCTATAAACACTGATAATGTTGAAATAAAATATACGGGAAAGCCATTTATTAAAAAAAAGTGATACAAAATATTGTCAAATGACGTGTTTTTATTATTGCTAAAGATAACCATATACTATAAATACATAAACTGATGTAATCACGAAAAAACTTAAATACGAGTACATATGTATGTATTTAAGCCAACTACTTGTTTTTTTTTTATCACTATGTTTTACACTGTGTGCAACAGCTGTATTTATCATTGTAATACTAATTGAAAAACAATTATCTTTATATCTTTTTCAAAGTGACCTTGTACACTTTGTTGTGCTTTGAAACTCGTAAAGTTTATTGTCTTTATGCCTGCCGGAGGGAGTGCCGGCTGGCAGGCGGCAGGCGGCAGCCACGTCAGTCCAAAGCGCATGGCTATGCCTCCATCAAGCGCAGGAAAAGAAAATGCATGAAAATAGACTAGTTTTAGGCGTTAGAATGGTGGTGATTCAAATTTTTTCAAAAATAGTAGAAAATAATACAAAAAATGTTTTTATTAAATGTATGTAGTTACACAAGTAATTATTAATAATTAGTAAATTATTTTAGTATAAATAAGATAAATATTTTAAATGTAAGCGCCATTTCAAATGCGAGTTCCCCTTTTGTAGTTCAGTGATCATTGCCCAATTAGTTGCGATGTTAGCTACAAAAAACAGTAAATAATTTTATCAAAAATATACCTTGTTTATGGACTTATACATATTATAGATAAAATTTAACATATATTATAACAATAAATCATACATAGACCGTAGTAGAACAACGCGATCGTGTACGTGGAACACCAAATATAATCAAGTAAAGCGATATACGCCGATTACCCTGCATGAAGTGCTATCAAGTAGTACTAAGGTCAAACATCAAGCTCGGAAAAAACCAACACAGATTCGATCTTCGTAAAAATAATATTAGTGGATTCGTATTTGCATGCATAAATAATGCCTGCTGATATAAATGTTTAATTTTTTGAGTTTACAGTTTCGGAGATAAAGAATAAAAACTATAATAAATATCGGTTGTGACTAATACAGGTTTATTTTGTTTCATACAATAAGAAATATAAATGTTTATATTTACCCAACTGTATATCAGATTCCATATCTTATCAGTTATCAAAACCCTGCAGTGGCGTAGGCAGGGGGGGGGGGGGGGTGGTGGAGATTTGGGGTTAGAACCTTCCCGAAATAATCAAATTGAAAAAAGGTGAAACTCATTTATTCAATTGAGAATTTTGCATGATATAAATAAAATATATATTTTAATAATTTTGTATTGCCAGTTATATATCAATATTGTTCACAATTGTTATTATGTGTGGAATTTATCAAACTATTTTTAATCATAAATATTTAATATTAAATATAAACAAGATTTGGTACGCGTAAAACGCACCAATGCGTAGAGCTCGCCTTTAAGTAAAATATGCGTTGCAAACAGTAGTTTTTAATCATTATAGCTTTTTAGTTAACAATTTGAAAAAAAATGTTATAGATTAACTTTTTTGAGAAAATTTGTGGAAATTAAATAATTTTATATGGCCTTTGGGTTACCAATATGTAAAAATCTTGTAGACATAAAATATCTTAGAAATTTTAGTAAAATGTTTGTGTGTTTTAATTAAGGGGTGGCTCCAAATTTTGGGGCCCAAATAACACGGGAAGTAAACGGCCGATTGGATTTAAACTGCGAACGGATTCATATAGGATGTTAAATAATTTGGTGTTAATTGCTCCGGTACCTTCAGAGCAGTAGAGGGCACAAATGTTGTCATCCAAGTATATGAATTATATGTTTGGTATCAGACATACGACCGAATGCTTTAGCTTCTTCGGTACTTCGTACGGTGAACTAAAATTTTGGCATTGGCATACAATATCATTACTATATATATATATTAGATGCCACTATCTGCAAACTACACAACACACTAAATACACACTAAATCTTCATATTCATATTTGAGCACATTTTTCACAATAACATTATTTACTTTGACATTTCATTTTGACGTTTGATTCGTTTTTGTCAATTACAAAAAAATACATTTTAAATTTGACAGTCACAGCATTTATTAAAAGTGATAAATGGCCATATGTTAAGGTTGTGTTCGAAAAGTATCGGCGACGTTTGAATATTGTGGTTTACTGGTCTAATAATAAGTTTCTCAGTTTTGCAAATAAGTTCTTCAAATAAAAATTGTATTTCTAAAATTAAATTACCCTTCTAATGGAGTCAAAAATCATTTGAAATTTTCAGTTTTGAAATTGCCATCTGGGAAATAGATGGCACGCGTGAAACCCTTATCCGGCCTTGCGAGGTTATTTAAGATATTTTATTGAAATCAGGGAAATTATGCCATAAATTATGATTATTGACATCATTTTTGACATAATTTTCCTGATTTTAATCAAATATTTTAAATCCCCATTTGGGTCTTTACCTATTATATTATATAAAAATATCTGTTGAATAATGTTGATAAATATGGCTAAATACCGTGTTTCAATTAATTTTGTAAATTAAAATGAGCTGTCAGTTAAAGGCAGCCAATCACAAGGCCGGATAAGGGTTTCACGCGTGCCATCTATCGCGAATATGCAAGCACTTTTCGGTAACACTAAATGATATTTTAAACCCATAATGTCGCTATTTTTGAATTACAAACTAATTAGTTATGGTCGCCCTAGTTTAAATACATGAATCTATAGTTGAAGCTTGAGCCTATATTTAAAAAAATAACTCATACCCACTAGCTTTACATTAAGAACGGTACAAACATGCAAACTTCACCTCCCATAAGAAACAAATTTCGGCTCGGCCGCAATTGAATTTTGCCGCCATTTACGCGTCATCACTTTTGTAGTCCATTTGGCATGAAATGAATTCTCAAATGCATATCGGTAGAATAGCTTGAATGAATGGCGCATTCAATAGTATTTGCAAAGAACATAGATTAAAATCTATGATCCTTGGTATTTGCTTATCGCATATAGTCGCCCATCAAATTTTTGATAATTTTTAAATGTATAAACAAAAGCGGCTAGATGTTTGGTCTACTTGAATTACCATCTACTTGAAATAACAGCAGAATAACATGTAATAGCGATGCGTTGGTATGACAAGGCGATGACAACAACGATGTGTCTAGAAGGCATGCATGTCTGAACACACAATTTTCCCATGTTTGTTCTCAAAGTAGCCGCTACTCTGGCCCGTCCCGTCGCTCTTTTTCGAACACAACCAGAACATACAATTGCTCAAACAGTTTTCAAATATAAAATATTCTAGCTTGCCAATAAAATGTTTCTACACATATAAATACATACGTACGTATCTATAGGTGCGTGAAATTGGCATCAAAGTTTTTAAAATAACAATATTTTCTATGATTCATATTTAGTGCCAAAGTAGTTGTAATTGGTGCCGTAAAATTTGTATGCATTGTTTAAATATTGGAAGCGTAATTTTGGCACCAAGCTATCGTTAATATCACATTTTGTTTATGTTTTTATGCATACATATTTAATGCATAATTAGTGCCAATTGTTGCCCTAAAATCCAGATTTCCATCTAACACTGTTGCGGAATTATTTGGCACTAAATATTCATCATCATTAATATAATAACCCAGAAATGTTTGTATGTGAGTGTGTATGTGTGTATGTGTGGAACGCTTTTTTGTAAAAATGCAGATTGGCATAGACGGGGATCGAACTCACGACCTCCAGGGTGAAAAGCATGACACTTAGCCACTGCACCATGGCGACTGTTAATAATGTTTTAAAAAATAATCAAATAGTTTATACTGAAATAAAACAATCACTACGATTCTGAAGTTCAGTCTGCTTTGAAATAGACAAAAACGAATCAAACGTCAGAATGAAATCAGTCAAAATTGGTTTTTGTGTGATAAATCTTCAATTCAAAGTTTAATCTTAAGTTTAAGGGCAGTAGCATGCTATAATTTCAATTTTTAAGTATATAATATGAAATAAGTGCATATTATTGCCTAATTATCATATATTTTTAGCAAATACGTGTTTCTGTACATTTATTTTAATTCATAGTTAATATTTTTCACTTCAAAATGGCCAAGAAGCAGTGATTTTTGAAAATATGAGTTGCGGTAAGATTTTATAGTTCGTCAAATTATAATAACTGCAAGTAAGTAAATTTATAATTCTGATTATTAGAGAAATAAAATGTTGAAGAGATAATTCAAACATATTTAGAAACATGTTTGGTTGGCAATTTTATTCTTTTATTTTTGATGGCACAATCCATTGTATTTTAGCATATAACTAATTATTATCACTTTTAAAACTGCAGTTTAATACTGCAAAATTCAGAATCTAGCCTGATTATTTAATTCAAAAACAATAATGAATCAAATGTCAAATCATTAAAAATGTTGTGTAAAAAGGATTTGTAATACATATTATTTGAATAATCGATTCAAATAATAAACAGCAATCGTAAATAAATTTATAATCCTGTTTTTTATATACAATCATAGAAACTGTCTAAATGATACAACACATATGCACCATACAAGATTAAAATCAAAGTTAAACAAAATTTTGTTTGAATTTATCGGATGTTACACAGTGCATGATAAGCGATCGATTCGTTAATCTCAGCATAGTGATCTAAGAACAAAATAGCGTTCAAAGAAAGAACTCGATTATTTCTTTATTATTATTTGCGATGTGGAAATTTGTATTACTATTATAGTCAAACGATACAAATTGAAGAAAAACCGTGTTATTATTATTAAATTACATGAAAATTCGCCATCAGTCAAAACTGACTTATGTTCTGTATACCATATGGGCACATGGTGCCCACGGGTGACCCTAGTTAAAAATATAGTAATTTAAAATACTTTGGTGCCAAGTTCACACTGTCATTATTTAAACAATGAAAAATTCCAAAACGGCATTAGTTAGGAATCTGGTTTTTATGGCACCAATTAGCACTACTTAGGCACTAAATATTCATCATAAAAAATATCGTTATTTTAATATCTTTGGTGCCAATTTCACACTGTCATTATTTAAACAATGAATAATTCCAAAACGGCGTTAGTTAGGAATCTGGTTTTTACTGCACAAATTAGCACTACTTAGGCACTAAAGATGCATCATAAAAATATCGTGGTTAGCGTGAAGTTGGCACCACACTGATTTAACTACGAATATCTCTATTAATATAATAGTTATGAATTCCGTTTTTAGGGCACCAATTGGCACTAATTAGGCACTAATTATGTAAAGAAATAAACATAACAATATTTAAAAGTTTGGTGCTAATGTTAAGGTGGCACCAGATTGTTTAACAAGTGCATTAATATAATAGATAAGAAAACATATAGTATAATAAGAATTAGTTTAATTATTAGCAATTAACAAGAGGGCCACTAATAGGCACTAATGAAGCACTAAATATTAGGCTAGAAAGTAGAATTAGTGGCGCACTTGGGGTGCCAACTTCACGCACTTCTTCTTCCATCTATGTATGTACGTATAATATGTACTTACTATATCTATTTTGGAGTACTTCTCCACAGCATTATAAAAATGTGTTGACATTTCATGTAAATCCTGCGACATGCTGTGAACAATACAGTTTCGTCGTAAAAGCTCGGTTGTGTCATCAATTATTTGATGAGTTCTTGTCCGCACATAAAAACTACAAAAAAGTCCCAAAATTATATAATTTCTAAAATTTCAGCCAATTTCATCACCATCAAGCTTACATATTCACCCGAAGTGCTTCATTATCATTATTAGTACCAAATAATACTAATGTTTTTTCTAAAATTGTACAACTTAATTTCACTGTGCAAGTGATTGCATTAATATTATTTATAAAATCACGAGACATGTTTTTATTGTATATATATATTTTGTATTAACCAAGTATTTTCAAACCAACAACAAATCTTTAGCTCAATGCTTCAACGCTTACAAACGTACTATGTATGTATGTACATACATGCACAGCATAGAGAAAGCTCTATGTATGTGACTTATGAATGATGCGATTTGTCAATCGCGTACAATTAATATGAATCATCATGGTCAACGTATTTGGAGGGGCCTGCATTCGACTTTCTTTTACGCAGTTTTCACTAGATATATATATATATATATATATATATATATATATATATATATATATATATATATATATATATATATAAATATATATATATATATACTACTATATATGCTAGTTTTGGTTATATATATATATATATATATATATATATATATATATATATATATATATAACCAAAACTAGCTATCAAACTAACCAATACTCTACAGAAATATACTGAAATGTCATTTATCTAATTGAGTCTATTTTGTTTTCCTGTCAAGATAGCAGTTGATTCGATTTATTAAGCTACATGCGAATTCATGGCAACGTAAACAAGATATTTATAATGTTTCGTAGGGTTTTTCTCGTAATTTTTCAAACAAAAGTTGTGCGAAATATTAATATCTTTCATTATGAACATAACTATATTTACTGTAAGTGTAGCCCCGTTCTAGTGATATTGGAGATAGAGTAAACATACATTTCTGATTTGAATATTCTTTTCAAAAATAAGAGGTGCACAACTAGGGCATATACAAGTCTTAAGTTTGAAGTTTCATAATTTTACGTTCGAAGTATAAACGTTCTAACTATAAAAATAGATAATAATATATTATCTTAATGACATTAGATAAGAAAATATTTATATATTTGACGATAGAAATTAATTTATTTTTAATTAGTTTAATAAATTCACACAAGAACAGGAAAATTTTCCTGAAAATAACTTTCCATGTTGTCTATAAGAATATAAAGTATATACAGCTCTAAAACATGATAGAAATATGAAAATTAATATAGAATGTTATGTTCAAGAAATTATACAATTTAATAAACTAATTTCTGCTGCTATATTAGATGAACTAAATATAAATCATAATAATGTTATTCTAGGTATGTATTCAATGTATTAGTCCTTTATTTATAAATAAATATTTTTCGTCTTCTTATTCGTTCATATAAATATTTGCTAAACAAAATAAACTTGAAGAACATAAATCATGAGCAATTATTATTATAAGAGCCCCACAAAATACTCAATAATTAAATGTTAGAATTCCTCCTAAAACTATTCCTATATGATGAGCCTACAGATGAATTTGCAAATCATAATTTTAAATCTGTTTGTCGTAAACAAATGAAACCCACTAAAAATCCACCAACTAAGTAAGCTTAGTCTAATTCTCTACAGCCAATATCATTAAATTAGTTTGTACTTACGCTTACCTTTTTACACGCAACTCTCAACAGTTTCCAACTTCAGAACTTGACAAATGCTGCGATTGCGACGCCGCGCCGCCGCGCCGCCGTCGATGTTTATCCATCATTTATCTATTACTCGCGTCAACACTTACACTTTTCGTGAACATTTGCACTTTCCATGAACACTTATACTTTACGTGAACACTTGCACATTACGTGAACACATGCACTTTAGGTTATGTACGGTGTTTTATCGAATTCGCAGTCCCGAGTAACAGGTACCGGGGAAACTCGCTCCCAACAACACGGATAACTGGACCCCATGCAAACTCGCTCCTGCACAACTCGCTCCCGGCCAACTCGTTCCTGGGCAACTTGTTCCCAACAACTCGTTCTCGACACAATCTGAAGGAAACGTTATAGTTATAAATACTCATTAAATTTTTTTTAGTTCGCCGTACCAAGTACAGAAGAGCGAAAGCAATCGGTCGTCTGTCTGTAGCATTCGCCCTGTTTCCAATATATATATATATATATATATATATATATATATATATATATATATAACTAAGGAACATCTGTGTGTCTATGAACGCTCTAGAGCCAAAACTGTCCAATTTCAAACTTAAGACTTGTATATGGTCTAGATGTGCATCTTCTATTTAGGAACAGAATATTCAAACCGGAAGTGCTTGTTTACTTCAATATCACTAGAACGGCTGCACTTATAGTTAAAATAGTTATGTTCATAATGAAGAATATTAACTATTGTTTGAAAGTTTCTTTAAAAAATGTACCAGTTACGAGAAAACTGATACGGAAATATATATCTTATTTATGTTGCATATATGTTTAACAAATCCTATGAGCTACGACAATCAAAAATTGTGAGAAACACAAATGTTTAAAATATATTTTGAAAAACAGGACGAATTTCGACATTCTTTTATAAACAGTTCATTAGAAAGATATTTCTAATGAAGTGTGTGTAAAAGAAAGTCGAGTGCAGGCCAGTCTGCATGTTTTGATATAATAATGTAATTGAAAACGAGTTGCCCGGGAGCGAGTTGGTCGGGAACGAGTTGTTGGTTGCAGGAGCGAGTTGCACGGGTACCAGTTGTGTGCAACTGGTTGCTGGGAGCGAGTTGTAAGACAGCGACATGGGCACAGAAAAGCACTGTATGCAACTTATGCATAATACGTTAGCCGTCTGTGTATGTTGGGTGTGTGGGCATGGGTTGGCATGGGCACGGACCACGGACCCAATACACACAGACGTATAACGTAATGCATAAGCTATACAGCGCTTTCTTGTGTAGTTTCATTTCCAGACTGTAGGAGCTGACGAGAGAACCCTTTTTGTTAAGGACATATTATGATCCGCTAATGCTACAGACACACGACCGATTGCTTTAGCTTCTTCGGTACTTCGTACTCGAAAAATTCGCACAGTAATTTCAAAAATACACTTTAACCTACACTACGCCAACAACAATAGACCACTATTACGTAGTAATATGACAAAGTTACTGAGAAGAAACGTACAATCACTAACCACTTTAATAAACAGAATCACTTTTATCTTTATTGATCTACGTTATATACGTTTATCTCATGTTTATTCACTGCTGGAGCGTCGTTAGGATTTATATTCGAGTGGGGCGTCAAAATTTACCGATTTAGTTTCGAGTATTTAATTATTTTTTACGGCCTTTGGGTTATTAATATGCAAAATACTGGACTAACATCCAGTTGTAATAAATTATAAGACTAGTTTAAATAAAAGCGCAGGAATGTTAGGGTGAATGTGAAAAGGTTGGTAAGAGAAGAGAACAGAAGAGAGTGAATACGATTGACGCGAAACAAAATATATGTAACGGGACGATTATTTAATATAAATTGTTATTAAAATACAACTTGTATTATTTGTAATTCTGACGACTTGAAAGACGACGAGACAAACACATTTTGTTAAGGATATTTTTTGATCCGAGAATGCTACAGACACACGATCTTTACGAATGCTTTAGCATCGTACTTACTTAATTATTATGATAACAATAAATAACATTTTAATAAATAATTCTTTTACCCACCCACCGTCTTTGTATAATATAAATTTGATAATTTTATGTTCCGTTGATGTCTATATTTAAAGTACATATTTTTGATCTAACGACGCCAATGCTATATTGATTACAGTATTTGAATGAACTTATAATCTTTTTATTTACTGATAAAAAGAGCACGGAATTATGTGCATTTGCATAATCATATTCTATAATATCGATATGATATCGATATGCCCAATCGCAATAAATACAATAGTAAAAGCGATAGCAGTTCATTATTGGAATATATATATATATATATATATATATATATATATATATATATATATATATATATATATATATATATATATATATATATATATATATATATATATATATATATATATATATATATATATATATATATATATATATATATATATATATATATATATATATATATATATATATATATATATATATATATATATATATATATATATATATATATATATATATATATATATATATATATATATATATATATATATATATATATATATATATATATATATATATATATATATATATATATATATATATATATATATATATATATATATATATATATATATATATATATATATATATATATATATATATATATATATATATATATATATATATATATATATATATATATATATATATATATATATATATATATATATATATATATATATATATATATATATATATATATATATATATATATATATATATATATATATATATATATATATATATATATATATATATATATATATATATATATATATATATATATATATATATATATATATATATATATATATATATATATATATATATATATATATATATATATATATATATATATATATATATATATATATATATATATATATATATATATATATATATATATATATATATATATATATATATATATATATATATATATATATATATATATATATATATATATATATATATATATATATATATATATATATATATATATTTAACGAATAACCAAATTCAAGTTTCTCTAATATTCAAATTAATTTTTTATACAATAATGTATGAATATACGACGAGTCATTAATATTTGGTTTATGTTTGTGTCTTGAATGTTTGATGGCATTTCTTCTGCATTTAACATGAAATAAATACATTTCTGAGTTTATGTATATAATTCTAAATCATCGACATTTTACTCACAGAGCCGACTGAACCAATCCAAGCAATTATGATCCCGAGATTTATGTATTCCTGTACCATAACAGTATTCATTTCCATAACCACACATTTAAAATTGCACACATTGAAAATTATTTGATGAACATTTCCTAATTTTATTAATTAAATCACGGAAGCAAATAGTGTAGTGACCCATGGCCAAACACTATAGCTGTCTTGTACTATCGTACTATCGCTAAAAACCAATATTCATTCTGAATATTTTCGGAAATTGATGCATATATATATAATATAAATAAATGCATTTATGTGCATATTTAGATAAATTTAATATTTACTTTAAATTAAATAAAGCAAATTGCAATTTGAGAACTGGGATTCTCCATTCATTTTACAAACCGTCCGGTCCGGCAGTGCATCACTAAAACTGGGATTCCCTGAATTTCTCTACACTTTAATAACGAAAATGTAGGACGTATAAAAAAAGGTTCAATGAACTTAAAAACATTCCAAATATATTAAATGGAAATTATGAGCCATCTATTGTTCAGGACATATTGCTAGTGAACGAATAAGTCGAGTGCAGGCCACTCCACATTTATTGTATGTAATATTAAAGAAACAACATTGTCGTTAAAGAATTTCTTTGATGCGACAAATGATACATAGGACAAATTTGTTTTGACGATAAGATAACTTATATCAGTGATTATACAATACAACTTCGTCACTGATAAATAAACTAGATAATATCTAACAAAATTTCAAAATTATCGTTTTTCGATTTACTATTTCTATATATTTTTTCAAATTGTGACTAGAAAGACCATAAGAAATTAAGAATAACAATTTTTAAATTTGAATTAGTCAAGCATGGAGTACGACGAGTAAGTCGTTTGCTCGCATCGCATATATTATTTAAAAGTAGAACTGGAGGCATAGGTGCCTTGTATCTAAAAAATGTAATGACTTAAAATATCTTAGAATTATTAATAGAAAATTCTAAAAAAATTAAAACTTGAATTAGGGCAGTATTTAGGAGAGTTCCAAATTTTGAGAGCCTATAACTCCGGACCTGTGTTGACGATTGGTTTTAAAATGCGACGGGAACTACACGGACGTGGAAATTATATGTATATCAAATTTCATTAAAATCGGCCCGGTACCTTCAGAGGAGTAGCGGTCACAAACTCAGGTCTTACGACCTACCGAGCGAACGAGATACATACGAGTACATCCAAGTATATGAGAACTTTTTCTTTGATCCGAGCATGTTACAGACACACGACCGATCACTATAGCTCCTTTGTACATACTGTGCGGCGAGCTAAAAAATGTGCATTATTATTATTATAATATCGATGGTACGTACGGGTTAACCTAGTTTATGATTAAAAAATGAATTTGTAGGAGTTTTCAACATTTATTTACTAATTACTTATCTCATACACGTGTTACCAGAAATATTCCTTTACTAATACATGGCACAAACATGACAAGAAATAAACCCGTTTATTATCAACAAAACAAATATCGATAATGTTTCAAATTATATATATATTTCATTACATCCCCAATGAACACCAATATCAATATACTATTTACTAAAATAAGCAGCGCCTAATTTTAAATATTATTGCAAAGCCTTACATAACAATTAATAAAAACTATTTGGTTTCATTTCCTGACAAATTAAATGTTTCTTATATATTTTGTTTTTGTAACCGGGGAAAGGGCATGGCGAAATGTAAATGAAATTTGTGATACTTTTTTATTTACTAACAAAGTCAACAAACCGCAAAAAATGATATAAATAATAATTAGTGAATATGAAAACGATTACGTGCATTCCATCTTATATATCATTTAAATATTTATATTCTTTTCCTACATAATAATATAATAAGTATACACGAGATAATATCGCAGCTATGTAATTTACAAACTAAATATATATATTTCTTTTTTTTTTTTCACGTAAGTGTTTCTTAAATCTAGATGGCAATATGTCTAATATTCAACATATATTTACAGCACGATAATTTTAGTGACTAGCCGACAAAATGGGATCATTTCGGTTAATATTATATTTGTACATCATTGCAAACATTCACAGTTCATTATTTACGATCCTCGCATCTTGCCAACAATTAAAAACTAAATAAACACCCCTACATATATATATAATATAAATGGATGGATCGAAAACGCGCAGGCGCGTTAAAACCCCGTTTTATTTGGTTATTTTCCAGAAAATCATAATAAACATGCAAAATATTGCATAAAACTTTAAGTTTTCCTTCATTTACTGCTTTTATACTAAAGTAAAAACAAAACTAAGACCCGACAAACTTGCAATTACATTGAACTCAGTGAACACCAATTCCTTAAAAAGACGTTTTTTATGTTATTTTTAGCAATTGTAATTAAAGAGGATCTTTAAAGTGACAAAAATAAACACAATTGCTAAGCACAATCTTAGCTTTGTCTTTACGCATAAATGCAGGACATAAAACCCAAAATTTTATGAATTATTTTCCAGAATACTATTATTAAAATGCATATTTTATAAAACTTCAGGTTTTCCTTCATTTCCTGCATCTATACTAAAGTAAATACAAAATTAAGACTGAATAAACTTGATAAATCTACATTTACCTTTTATACAACCAATTCCTTAAAAAAAGCATTTATTTCTAATGTTTTTTTGGTAATTGCATGGATTTTATTGCAATTTTAGCAAGTTTTACGGGTCTCAGTTTTGCTTTTACATCAATATAGATTCAGAAAAAGTAGAAAAACACAAAGTTTTATGAAATATTTTGCATGTTTCAGAAATATACCAAAAAAAACGGGGGTTTAACGCGTTTGAGCACCAATTTAAAATATTTTTTGACGAACTACCATCAAAAAATTTCTATTTCGACCCACCCTATTATATATATATATATATATATATATATATATATATATATATATATATATATATATATATATATATTCCCGCGTGCAAATAAAACAAACATATTTGCGTAGCGTTCCAAAAATATAAATACCATTGATAAATTATAAATATCAATCATTGATTTAACAATTCATCAACAAACTAATAATAATAAATCATATAATGATGATAAACAATTAATTAATAACTAGTGTAAATTATATTTGAAAAAAATAAGTCTATGTTAACGTACATTCAATCTAGAACTTATTTTAACGAGAAATATGTCAGTACAAATGGTCAAAACAACAGTTTATACGACATAATTCGCGTAACTTAAGTTCGGGCATAATCGCCAAGTTAACTTTAGCTTAAAGTCTGCCTAAAGACACCTTCTATAACTAATTCGTTCTATTCAGAAGCCAGTTTAAGTGTTAAAGGTGGTTATGTATGCATTGTTCTCGAAACTGCTTGTTACAAGCTGCACTAACTATTTACTCAGGAACTACTCGACCGATTTGCTTGTTCTTTATTTTAAATGAAAGTAAATACTATTTGTTGCAATTTGTACCAATAATATGCATACATTTTTATAAATAACTATTATTTATTGCACCCTAAAGTGCAAGAAAAGCATTATTCTTCACACAGCCGATATTTTGTCATTTATTAGCTTTTTACACCAAATGTTGGTATACGCTTTTAGAATGTAATATTAAAATTGGATTTAGTGGACCCGTTGAGTTCGCCCGTTTAGTGGTGACCGCGTTATATATATTTGTACCAAAAAAATATGTTAATATAGAAAAAAGACGGCAATAAAGTGGATTAAACCCTAAATTGATGCCTTTATCATAATTGAGCCAAATATTGTATTAAGCATCATAAATGGTAGTTTTAGCGACTTTTTGGCATTTTTAGCAAATATTGGTGTCTTTATTTTCATACAGCAGCCAATAAGGTTGGTAATATAATATTAGCAAAAAATTAATTGTTAAACTAGATATAAAAACTCAGTGTTTTTGTATTAGCCTAAAAGGCTTGTTACAAGATTGGTAAATAATATTACCAAAAAATTAATTCTTAAACTAGATTAAAAAAAAACTCAGATTTTTTGTATTAGCCTAAATGGCTTGTTACAAACACAACATCCTATAATACAAAACCAATGGGGATTTTCAAAGTTGGTAAATAATATTACCAAAAATTCATTCCTAAACTAAATAAAATTAAAAAAAAAAACTCATTTTTCGTATTAGCCTAAAAGGTTTGTAACAAGCATCACATCCTATAATACATAACCACCTATAAAGACTGTATTACTCTGAATAGGCCAAATCATTTTATATAATATATTCGGTTGCCATTTTACTGAGATTTAACTTTCCTATTTAAGTACATATTTAACAACTACAACTATCACACGTATAACTTAATAAATGTTGTTAAACACATTAAAATTTAACAAAAATTTACTCATTATTCACAGTGAAGTTAAATGATTCACTTCATACAGAAATAACCAAATCATTGTACATCCGCTGGAATTACTCAAATATTGGTGCACGATCTTAAAACAAAATGTATAAGTCATTTTTATTACGTAATAGTCGATGCGTAATTGCATAAAAAATGCCTTTTTTTAAATTTTAATACTGTTTTGAAGAGAAAAATAAAAACTATAATAAATCGGATCAATTTTTTTTCAGTTTGATTTAACATGGAGCGTTTTTGGTGATTTCAGCGGATGTTAATTCATTTGGATTAGTTAATTTTATTGTAAATAAGACGAGTTTTTGGTGATTATGAAAACAAAACATGTATCCTACAAAAATATCTATTACGTTTATCTATAAGTAAAATTGCATAATTTTGTGTACCGTTTTTTTTAATAACGCATTTTACACCTATAAAGCATTTCTTTTCTTAATGTTTGGTGGGTTTTTGTTAATGTATGGGAACTTCCCAAAGTTACTTTTCCTTTGATTATTTTAATAATAAAAACATTGATATTTCGTTTTTCGATAAAATGCACATTATTATATGTATACGTTCTTTACAAAATAAATGACATGGCTCTTTTTTATTTCTTTTTGTTTTTAGGAAAAAACAAATGTGTTATGATGATATATATATATTTTCTTTTAGACACTGTTGTTCCAACTATAAAGAAAATCTAAACTTACCTAAAATGATATGACCCAAATAACTATTAACAAGTGATTGTATACAATTTGTTAACTTGTTTTCTGCCATGTGTTACGTAAATACACAAATTATCTAATATGCTGGTGCCTGGAAGTCACCCGTACCTATAAATAAAAACAAATTAGACCTTAAAATATATGAAATTACGTAGGACAACCAAAAATATGCTCGAAATAATCAGTTTTAAGCACTTTAAAAATGCGTTATAAAAATGAAAATATGCTGTTAAACAAACAAAATATACTCTTAAACATTAAATATTTTCGTCAAAACGTCACAGATATACACAAGAATACCTGAAAAAAACTGTACCTTGTTATATAACCGAAATAAAAGGAAGCCGTTTCGGATAATATGGCCGAGCATATTTCTGGTTGCCCTAGAAATTAGTATTTGCCTAAAAGGATTGTTACAAGCATAACAAGCACCATTAGTGTTTTAATTTTTACTTTGTCAAAAAGATAGTTTGATCATCATTAAACATAAGGTACAGGCACCAATGCCTACAGCTCGTCTTATAAAAACAAAAAACTAGATTTATATTTACCTCGTTGATTTCCGCCGGCAGAAAACGGAGGTTCTTGATACTGTTGGTCCCCTTCCATTCCCATTGGATAACTGGTGTACGGGGCTCCGCCCCCCGGCATGGTACCTTCTACCTCGTAGCTGGGCGCGAAGGCAGCCTCAGTGCCCTTTTTGAACCGTTGAAATGCGAAAAACGCACAACCGGCCTAGCCATACAAACAAATCAATCAATCAATTTTAATTTGATATTAATTATTTAACGACGTATTGATCCATACCCAAGTGATTATAGAGAAAAATGAAAAGACTATGGCAGCTTGAACATTATTTACACCCACGCCGGCAACTGGTTCGGGTGCGCTGCCCCACTGCTTTGCCAGGTAACAGAAGCCGACAAAGTACAAAAATGCCCAGAAAGCTTTAAAAAAAACAAATTCAAAATTATTTCATATTTTATACGGCCTTTAGGTTAACAATTAATATATAACTATAATTTCTTGTAGAATTTAAATTATTTTTATTTTGGGGCCCTATAACTGGGGCAGTATACGGGCGATTGGATTTAAACTGCGAGCGGATTCAAATGAGATGTTAAATGATATGTGTAGCAAATTTGGTTCAAATCGCTTCGGTACCTTCAGAGGAATAGAGGGTACAAATTCTGTTTAATAATTGTTTTGTCTCATCTTCCAAAAACTTATTCGATATACAGTAGTGTTGAAACAGACTGTTTTGATTTATAATAAAGCGTATTAAAAGTTGAACTGTCAAATGACAGATAAGAAAACAAAAGAGTGTGTGTTGTATAGCTTACCTGAGAAGCCCAAGTCTCCCAACACGTAATGTTTCCGCGTTTTGACCGACGACATTTGTTCAAACAAGAACTCCCCCGCTAAGAAGCCCATACTTGCTAAAAACGCAATGACGCTGATCCCAACGCCGTAGTTACACGCATTCGCATCGTCATTGTATAAACAATGCTCTTTCGCCGAATCGTCCGGTTGCCATCCTTGCGATGAAATACACCCAAACACAACTATAGAGAATAGCTACAAACAAACAAACAATTCTTCATTCACTAAAACAACACTTACACTTCACTCATAAATTATAAAATACGTTGTAAATACATAAAAGAAACAATCATATTAAATGACTTTATTTAGTTTAATTTATAATAATCAATAGTTGTGCGACCCGACCCGACCCGACCCTCCCCCAAAATGGCTTGTCAAAATCGATTTTATACTAGCAAGACGCGATGCAAATTATAAAATATCTATATATATATATATGAATAGAAAAAACACTTGCACTTACCCAACATACTGCCCTTAAAATTACTTGGGGTCGCTGTGCAAACGAAATAGGATCGAATGATCCTCCGGCTTTACCGCCGCCGTAAGCACCCGTACCTTCCATCTTTATTAGTGCGACTACGTGATTCACAAGCGCTCCTACTTGTACTTCATTTCAAATGTAAACAAGATTTCACACTTTTATCACTTTCATCACCAATATAATTATGAAATTAATTCTTATTCAAATTTATTAATGCTTTTACATGTATATATATAGTTCGTTTACGCAAATTATACGATTAAAATGTGTTCATTGACCGGTAGTTTGAGTGCGCGAATTTCAAATTAACAACTACATAATGCAATATATATATATTTATTTATATTTATAACGGAAAATCGCATAGAGGTTTTAATGTATTATTGAATTTACCGCAATTTTTAAAAATAGTGGCCTTGGTTTAGCTAATACTGTTAACCCAGTAGAAAACCCTACAGTCGCTCAGTTCATAATCTGTCTTTTTCTTTATTATAAGTGGAAATGAGACAAAATATGTACTGAACAGTCAGTGCAGAACAAACGAACAAATCTAATCATTTGACTGTTGAAAACCTTTATTTCGCTGTTATCAGATTCGTTTGCCCTGTATTTCTTGCTCAATTCAAGATTTGTCTCATTTCCACTTATAAGACAAAAGGACAGATTCCTTTTTCCTTATTAGAAATGGAAATGAGACTAATCATGAACTGAACAGTCAGTGCAGGGCAAACCAACAAAGCTATTAGCTAAACCAAGGCCACTATTTTTGAAATAATTCATTAAAGCCTCTTTGGGACTTTCAATTTTATATAATATTAAAATGTATATTAAATAATGTTGATAGTTATAGCTAAAAACTTTGGTATTATAAATATTATGATCTGGAAGTTACGACCGCGCGTGCCATCTATTGACATTATATTAAAGCTGTGTTCGAAATTGTCTTAGCGGGAATTAAAATAACATGTAAGATATCCATTATGACTTACTATATATGCCATAAAATTATTTGGGAATAGTAAATTGAAGCAATAAATTAATATAATGTATAATATTTATATTATTCAAATTTTAGCAATAAATTTTGTTATTAAAACGTAAATTCCATTTACAAGACAGTTATCCCCGCAATGAAAATTGCCGCCCTTTTTCAAATTCGAAACTGTTTTAATATGCCTATATCACTGATCCCTAAGATGTTGTTATTCACGATCAAAGTTAATAAAGCCCTTACGGTGCTATTATAATAGATTTTTCCACGGCACTACACGGCAAGTGCAAGCTATCTTTATCTAGCGCACACGAATGACAACCATCCTGCTTGCATACTAAACTTGGTGGGAGTAGGACACGTTGCTCATTTTCGTGAGTTAGAAAAAGATAGCCAATGTTTCCATGGAAACTAGACGTAAAGGGACTTGAACAAGGCTATTATAAACAGTCCTTTACTACCGAAACGCGTTAAATTCACGAATTTAGTTCTGATGAGATCTTATGACGTGAATTAGGACTTTATGAAAGGATTTCGGTAACTTGCTTCTTAAGGACCAGCGATATACACATTTGTTAATGAGTTTTGTAAATGAATTGTGTGTACCTTTTGTATGTTGGTGTTTGTGAAATGTGTAAAATTATATGTGTGTATTTGTGTAAAATGTAGGAAGATAAGTAATAAATAACAAAGAAATACATTTAAGACAACCTTTATTGAATGCATACTGGTCATTAGATACATATTACAAGTACAGAACAGCATTTGACAACTTACAATTGTTGTTTAAAAGCACTTAGCATACCTAAACTTAACTATAGCCTTAAAAAATTACAGTTTTATCGTAGCGACGCACTAGGTGCGTGCGTGCGTTTATCAATGTACCGACGACACTGTTATGTTCGTACCAGGAGATATCACACCTTTATTGCAGTGCCAAGTACTATTTCTTTTTAGTACTTAAATGTAACAGTGTAGTCAGCCAAAACACATTTAAATGTACGTACGTACGGGGGGGGGTATGAGATTTATTAGTTTTCGTAAATTCTCATTATATACTTAAACGCTATAACATTAATTATTTATTATTATTTTATATATTTTATTCAAATGTATCATACGTAATAATTCAATCTTTATTAATATTATTTCGGGTGTAGTACATATGCAGATTTGATTTTCTTAATTTTGTCTAAAAATTGTGTTTATTGATATCACCAATGTCGTTTGGCCTGCAACCCTGGTCCCCTGAGTAAACCCTCCAAATTTTTAATATATTCATATATATATTATTTTAAAGATTCGAGATATATCAGAGATGAAAATAAAACATTTTTTTATTATACTTTTACAAATTATTTAATTTATTCATTTACTTATTATCATCGGAGAAGACAGTTAGAATATTATCGAACTCGGTTCAAAACCATCATTTTCATTCATTTCTTTTACACTAATTTTGATACAAATTTAAGCCTAAAATTCCGTTCACTGCAAACCAATTAGCAATTACTATTATCAATTAGAAAGCATCTTAAAACTAATTTAAATAAACAACAATTGTGTTTATTTTTTTGATACAGTAATACAAAAATAGTATTTCTACTAAAAATCATATTAGTATTCACAGAGCGATCCACAATTAGTAATCACGAAACTGACTTTACCAATTAATGCGTTATTGTTGTCCTTGTGAACGTTAATTTCTATTCGTGATTACTAATTGGTTAACGTGTATTTAGTAACAAAAATATAATTGCAAAAGGCGCTATTTAAAATATATATGATTTTTATGTAACATTTAAATTTATTCCTAATTATCACATTTAATATATATATATATAAATGTATTATGAATCTAAACAAAAAACGAAGTTTGCGCAATATTATAATTGTAATTACTAATTGGTGAATGCTATGAATAATTGTGAATTTATTAAATTAAATTAAAATATTGCTGATTTCCTTGAATGAAAAACAACGAATGTTGCATTTATTGGTGGGCTTTGGTGAGCTTGGGACGAAAAACCATAAACCTACCTACCAAATAAAAATATTTCTACGAAAAACCACTTGGTAACAAAGATATGCCATTTTCTATCTCAGAATATCCGTAATAATAAATAATAATTAAGAAAGATATTGCCTCAGTATTTTTATAATGCTATGTTATTAGTTACACAAATACGAATATAATTTCTCTACATTGTTTAAAAAGGTTGATTTAAAAAACAAAAGTTATGCATTATCGTATCAAACACAACCATATTTCGTACAGGTAATATATATATATATATTTTTTAAATACAGTCATTTGTGGAAGGAATACGCCTGCACACGAGTTTTATATTATAAACGTGTACATTTCACATTGAAAGGAACAAAACTACATCACGTACAACATTGGATGTAGTGCTAACTCTAAAGGTGCGTTTATAATCGATTTTTTCACTGCACTACACGGCGCATACAATCTAGCGCACACTAAACTTGGTGCGTTAGAAACAGATTTACACGTAAAGTGCCGTGAAACAATTATAAACAGTCCTTAACAACAAAACACTTTGAATGAATGTGCATAAAACAATCTTCTTTAATATGTACTCGATTATCTATTATTATTATTATTATTATTAAAACTAATATATATTACTAATTTATTTAAAAATTATACCTATATGCAAGAGAAACTGATTAAATTGTACTGAAATGTGTTTATTGTGAACACAAAACACAGTTTGGCATTAATATCGAAAAACAAATAATAAGTGGACTAGAGAGTTCATACAACAGACAATAATTGAGGATGGAATTTTATATTAGGCCATTGGAATTAATGTGTATTCAGTGTATATTATTAAAATACGTTTTATAAAAGAAAATACATATATGAAACCACCACATATAGGTTTGTGCGTTAGACCTGCATTTCTTGCTCAGTTCATAATCTATCCTTTTTCTTCATTATAAGTGCAAGAGAGACAAATGAACTGAACAGTCAGTGCAGGACAAACGAACAAAGCTAATGCCACATCATTCAGTTCGATGTGTGCTGAAACGCGTTTTATGTGATCAAAAGTATTCAATATTGAATAATTACACATTTTGAGCCTTTTTACTGCACAATTAACTATTAAACACCAAATAAATTGTCGTGAAACTAGCAACAGGCGTTTAAGGTGCAGTTATAATAGAATTATTTCACGGCAAGTAATATAGCTATCTTTATCTAGCGCACACAAATGATAACCATCCTGTTTGCACACTAAACTTGGTGGAAGTAGGACAGGTGCGTTAGATAGAAATAGCCAATTTTTACACGAATGATGAAAAAGGCGGCGCCGCGGCGGTTCAATTTTCGTCGCATAAAACACGTTTGATCAAACATCGAACACAATTATGTTGATGTAACATAGATTTTAACGCGTTCGAACTTGTCTTGGCGGGAAACCACACATTATCTATTAAAAATAAATAATAAGTACGTAATACAATGAACAAGATATTATCTAAAACAGTTATCTTCCAATTATAATGAAATTCACTTATAATGGACTCGCATATAATGGTAACTTGTTTATAATTTAGTGCCATATAAAACACTCACTTATAATAGACATTCGCATTTAATATGCTAAAAATCGTAATTTATGTCCATTATCAGCGTAGTCGGTGCGATACAAAATGAAAAAACTCGCAAACAAATTTATGATCTTTAATACATTTTTCTAATATTTTTTGTAATTTAATTTAGACTCTCTCATAAAATAGAACTTCGGTTATAGTGGACTTTTAAATTGTAAAGTCCATTATTAACGAATGCAATTGTAATTTAGTTTAGATTCTCATGAAACAGAACCTCGTATATAATGGACTTTCTTGATCCGAAAGTCCATTATAAGCGAGTGCAATCATTTAGATTCTCATAAAATGGAACCTCGGTTATAATGTACTTTCTTGGTCCGACTGTCTATTATAAGCGAGTGCAATTGTAATTCAGTTTAGATTCTCATAAAATTGAACCTTGGTTATAATGGACTATCTTAGTTCTCAAGTCCATTATAAACTAATGCAATTGTAATTTAAATTAGATTTTCATAAAATGGAGCCTCGGATATAATGGATGTTTGGACCCTAATGTCCATTATAAACGAGTGCAATGCATTATAAAATAGATGTTTATAGTGTAAAAATTTGGAGTTCAAACACTATAATCATTTATTTTAGAATAGGAATTCCTAGATAATTTGATGGTTTTAGACATATTTTCATCGTAGACATGTTACGTATTTAGTTGTGAATATGTGATGTTTCCCACCAACGCAACGCGACGCGACCTCACTGCAATTTATAATGAAAAGTAATTGATTTCCTAACAACATAGCATCAGGGTACAATATTTAATCCGTAGAATAACTAAGTTGCAATTAATACTAATTATTTTATCCCATAATAATAATAACGACACAATGTGATGCTTTTATTTTGTTTGTTTTAATTGTTGCAGTGTAACTATTGCGTAACTATAAAACTGACTTTATTATTGATGTCTAATAAGAAATGGTGTTTACTTACGACTATCAATTTTGCATTGTTCATGATTATCTTTGTTTTTTTTTATTTATTTTATATATAATTTAACACTAAATAATATTTTAAATACACTTACTGATATACTATTTATATACTTTGAAACAATAACAATTGTACAAATAAGAGTTTGTGTTCAGCCAAGTATTATTTATATTTATATATATATATATATATATACCGAGAACTACAAAAATAATGGATGATTTTTAAAAATAGTGTTTTACCAATATTTCGTTTAAAAAAATCATGTTTATACGTAAACTGGTATATATAAAATGATTAATAATATATTGCATTAATGAAATTTGTCAAATATACACAGCTGGCTAAGCGTAGATTTTAGTGGTTAATTATTTAACTAGCAGCCCTATTTATTCGTGAGCAAAGTTGTTTGTAAGCGAATTTTGTTTGGCACGTATGAACCTTATTTAAATATAATTTTAAATCTCTTTTACAATCGCAGTAACTGTTGGATTTTGCACAGATTTTTATAACTTATTGTTCAGAATAATTTTGATTGATGTATCGATAATAAATATCTATTGCTTGTTCGTTTGTTTGAATTGCCACTGCTTCGAGATTCATGAGAATTTTTTTATTCCTTTTGGTCACCGCTTTATTCGTTTGTGTACTGATTGATTGGTCAGTTCATAATTTATCTCTTTTCCACTTATAATAAAGAAAAAGATAGGTTATGTTCTGAACAATACAGGATGACGTAGCCAGAGCAAGCCCATAATACTAGTACTACCAAGCGGCAAGGAAATATAAGAAAAGGCTCGAACATTTAATCTAATAGTCATAGCTGCGTTTTACCGGATGTAGCATTTAGATTGGTTAGGTTATTTTGCGTTACCAATCAAAATGCTTTATTATTCAAAATACGTCCGGCAAAACTTAGACACGCCCATTATTTTAATGCAAAACTTCTTTAATTCAAGAGAATTCGTTTAACTGACATTAGGATGCATTGAATATTAATTGGTATATAACTATGTTACCAATGAATGTCCCTAGATATTATAATTTCTGTATGAATAGGAAAAGGGACTCAGACTCAGAGCACAGCACAGCACAGCACAGCACAGCACAGCACAGCACAGCACGCTTGGTCGTACTATATCCGGTGTGAATTGTGAATTAGGCGGGAAAATAATTCGGTTCGATTACACGCGCGCGTCCTACTCCTATTTATCAAACAGCACCGTCAATTGTATTTTTGGTTCTACTATCAATATAATATGTTTAAATCTAATAATAAAGGTTTAATAATCCGTGCTCATTCGCATAATAAAATGTGAACATCTGTGCATTTTAAAGTTAAAAATATCGTTAAAACCAATCGGAACGAATTCTCGATACATCCAAAGATATATCGCGATTTGATTCTAATATGATTTTAATCACCTGGTTCTTCCTAACAGTCTTATCCGTCACTGTTCACAGCGACATTTACCCGAAACCTACTAATACCCTATTTATATAATCTATCGTAACTTACACCAAATCGAGGGGTCATATTATTCAAATATGCCGCAACTGAGAGAGATTTGTTGTTACATTTTGATATCGTGCATGTGTGTTCTCAATTCGTCGATTCTGAATGAAATATTCGTTAATAAAAAAAAAAAAATAATAATAATTTGATTTTTACATTTATCAATCACATCGTAAGACAGTTTACAACTGCCTTAGCCTTATACAGACAAGGAATGTTATTTTTTGGGAAATTGCAAAATTATTGTATTGGGGTATCACTGTTTTTGTTTTGAATATTTATACAACGAAAATTTAGAGCACCTACACCTGAGATTTAGGGCCTTGATCAATTCAATTCAATTCAATTCAATTCAATTCAATCGTCGTTTTTATGATCCTACAAACAGTAATGCATTGTTACACCTATCACCACTTCGTCTACTTCTTCTTCTTCTTCTTAATTATAAATTATCCTACGTACAATAAAACCCTTTAGTTATTGTTATGAAACATAGACATGATTAGTTCAGTAATTCTTTATACAGTTGGCAGTACATGCTAGCTCCTTACATACGATGCAAGTTGACAAACTAACAATCAAAAACATTCATTTCGATTTACATTAAAATACAAGAGATTGAAAAACGGATTGATTTTTGAAAAACTAGCTTAGTCACTCGTAGTATCCACGAAATAAACAATGCAGCAAACCGTATTCATTTCATCGTTACCCTGTCGTCTACGTCTATAGTGAATCAGGCCCGAATGATTGCAATTTGTTCTAATTTTATTTTCTTTTTATATTTTTGTTAAACACTGTTTAGGCACTTGTGATTGGTGCTGGACTATATCAAAACAGAACCGGCGATCACTTATTTAATTCCTCAATTTACAATACGAAACAGTAATTTATTTCTATAAGAGAACAACTACAATAATAAAACAAAGTATAATAATAATAATAATGCTATCACAACCTTTGATGGAAGATTTTGGCCTGAAATTGAAGAGGTTACATTTATTTATGACACAGTGTCTTTGGTATGTAGTGACGAGATGGAGATGGAGATGGAGATGGACATAGAGATAGATGTTGCTGTTTCATCTAGATGGCAAGAGAAGATTTACATGTTTAAGTGCAGTTACTTTATCTATACTATATACCGATTATAGAGTATAGGACCTACTAATCCAAATTTAAAACAGATTCAAACACAATAAAAACAAGATTACATCATAACTAACATAAATATAGAAACTATAAAATTAGATATCATAGACTATAATTTTGACTTTTCCTATTCATGTTCATATTTAAACTGCCTTTACAGCCACTCTATAATTACAATTAGTAATTATATAATTGTCAATCAATAAGAGTGACATTAAAAGTGTATTCACACACAACCTCCAATAAATAACATAACTGGTTCATTAGACCCCAATGTGGACTTTTCGTTATTAAAATATATCTGCATAAAATTTAATACATATTTTGAAAGGTTAAAGTGACATTTTTATTTAATTTATTAAAAAAATATTTTTGGAAAATGGGTTTTTGAATTTAATGAACTTTAGAGGTAGAGGGTGTGATAGGTGCAATTTCGAGCAGAATCAAACTAAAATTTACGATTAAAAATAGGATGGGGTCCTGTGGACCCGAAGGGTAAGAGTATTAGAGGATGTAGTAGCTTCCATTTCGAGCAGAATCAAGCAAAAATTTACGATTAAAAATAGGCTGGGGTCCTGTGGACCCCAAGAGTTAAGTTAGGGTGTTAGAGGATGTAGAAAGTTCTATTTCGAGTGAGATCAACCAAAATTTAACGATTAAAAATAGGCTGGGGTCCTACCCCAAGTGTTAGTTAATAGTTAAGTTTAGAAATTACTAGTAATAATTTCAGCTTGTTTTATGACATGCAATGCTAGCGTTCACAGCAACAAAATGTGTAATTGTGTTCATTTTGTTACTGTGAATGCTAGTATTGCTTGTCATAATACAAACTTTTTACCTTTAGTTATGCAAAAATGTTTAATTTGTGAAATCTAAATAAACCACAATTGTGTTAAGATGTATTCATAGCGATACAATTAGTAATTACACTTAGAAATTATGATGATAATAAATGCCTGCATACCCAGCAATATTTATAATTAAGTTTTGCTGTGAATGCTAGAGCATTTTCATAATACCAACTGGATTTCTATTTGTAATTTATAGTATTAATTACTAAGTGGCTCGCTGGGAATACAGCCTAAGCTTAGCTTAAGATTTTATATTAATTTTAATTTGCCACAGAGCGTGTATTAATTGTAATTTATAATCTTAATTATTAAGTGGTTCGCTGTGAATACAGCTTAGGCTTAGCTTAAGATTTTATATTAATTTTTATTTGCCAGTGTATGAATAAATTGCAATTGCTAATAGTAGTTAGTAATTGGCTGTGAACGCAGTTTGAAACAATGAAACATTGTAATTAATATCATCGAAAAACGTAATAAATTATTGAAATATTAAAATCTGAACCGAATAAATATCAATATTAAAACAAAACTAGAAAAAATGATGCGATTGTATAAAATAATACTCAAGGAAGGAAGTATTGCACGTCACGAAAAAAAAAACAAAAAAAGAAAGAAAGAAAAAAAAACATATAGTAACACCTATCACAACACTTATAACTAAATCTAATTGCTATGGGGTGTGTAGAGTAATAATAAATTCATAATAATAATAGTAACACATATACTCTAATATATAATACTACGATATTGACTGAAATGCTGCCATTAATACCTACATCTAAACCTTACTTGCTAAACCTTAATCATTATCATAAGTAAGTATAAGTATTTGATCTAAATAAATATTAAGTTTCCACTACACGAATTCAAATATTATGTTTATATTTATCCCAAACACCACATTATAATTTAACAGACTTAGATTGACACTTTTTTTTTTTTTAAATAATCATGAAACAATGCAAAATCATATAAATCATTCGTAAACGTTGCTAATCTTATTGTTAAAGTTGTTTGTCAAGCCAGACTAATCGATCTTAACCGAAATATTTCAAAAAGTGTATTTAAAAAGCAATCCCTAAATATTATATAAACCTACGTACTTGTAAATTCTAAAATATATGTAAAAGGCCACAAATATGAATTATAAAACTAGTCAAATATCAGTTATATGTTGGGAAAACGTTATTTTAAGACCCTAAACGTTTACGACTGCGTTCAAAGTTCTCTTAGCGGGAAACAACACATTTACTATAAGCCGTATTCATTTTACAGACATTCTCAGCTTGTTTCCGTTAAGACTCATCTTCTCACTCTGTCTACACATGGGGCAGACAGAGCAAAAACATGAGGCTAGCTGAGATTTTGTGTAAAAAAAATACACCTAATCTCAGTTTGTTTCGGTTAAAACTCATCTCGCTCTGTCTACACATGAGACAGACAAAGTAAAAACATGATATTCAACCTAGCGGAGATTTTGTGCAAAAAGAATACGGCTATAGTCGTATTTACGAAAGTTTAACCTTAAGTAAAGACGTACGTATTTCTAATTGTCACCCTGTTGTTACTGACGTTTCAATTGTGTTGCAAGTCGTAGCTACATTCAGCTTTGCTATCACTACGTTTAGATTCGCGTTGTTTTGGACTTATTTGAGTTTTCAGTTATAAAATATGTATGTTTACATAAATTCTATAGGTTATGGAACGAATTAACAACTATAACCACGTAATACATAAGATTTGATGATAAAAAGGTCTAATTGGACCAGATACTGTTTAAAACTTGCTATATATGGCATACAAATATTTAGGAATTGTACATTAGAGCAATGCATTTAGATATAATGTTTATAACGTTTAAACTCCAAATTTTACGCAATTAACATTTATTTCTCAATGTATGCTCTAATTTACAATTCTTAAATAATTTTATAAATATATATAGCAGGTTTTAAGTCATATTTAGTCGAATATAAGCTTTTTATCATGATAATCTAAATGAAATGTTTCCCGCTAATTAAGCTATAATTATATACGTCATAGAAAACACCAAATTATATAAAATGGCGTATATAAAAACAGTTTGAGAGCCACTAGCAGGGTTATATGACGTAGGGAGACCGAAATCAATTCTAGTTATACAAGTACGTGGAATTAGGTTAGAATTTGTGTCGCAAATGAAAGTAAAGTCCCTAAGCTGTGTTTTTGACTGCCCTATTAACATTTTTATAAATGTACGAGTCGATTTTTGATTTAATTGAAATTTTAACCGCTTTTAAATCGTAAAAGAGTAAACTAGTAGAAGACCACGACAATAGTTTAAGAGGCACAATATTTGGTTTGGTTTTTTTTTTTACATATTTATACCACTTTTTCTTTATATAATGGTTAAAATGGCGCTACAAAACACCGATATTTTTGAATATTTTTATACAAACACGCGTATGCATTTGGCATTTTTTTTTTTTGAAAACTTGTCGGTTCTTTTTGTACACACACTTATAAGTAATACCAACAATTAAGCTATATAAATACGCTTTTTATCCACCATTTTCAATGACCAGATGAATGGAATTAATATTTTTTAATATATAGTTAACATCAACGTTAAACACACATTTAAAGAGTAAATTTATATCACTCTTTAGAAAAAATCCATTGATTTCACTAAATTCTACGTTTTGTCTACTGACTAAGGAAGGCTCGTTTCACACGTAAGGAAAATGCTTAATTCCAGTTGCAACGAACTAGACTTAAGTTTCACTTAGAGAGACTTGTGTAATTTAGGTTAATATGCAACACTTTTAACCACTTCTAACTTTATATATATTATTGTGTAATTTTTTTTTGTTTTTTTTTTTTTATTATTTTTATAGTATATATATAATTTTTTTTTAATTAATATGTTTAGATATCAATGTTTTGGCAGACTTTCGTATTTAACGCAGATATAAATTTTACATTGCTATCTCCGATTTCTAAAATGTATTCGTCTAATAAATATTATTTTAAAATCACATTCGAAAAAGTAACAAAAAATTTTGAGTTTTAAATTATTACCAGTAATGCTTGTTAATCTAACAAAATTGTCAGGTATTTTTTTGTTCTTTTTTTTTGCTTTAGTTTTTTTTTTATATTTTAATTTTTTTAAATCACCATGAAATAATCGAGCTGATATGGCTTGATTACAGAGATAAATCCATGAAAAACACCCTTAATGTTAATTGTAAATCTGAATAGTAATATCAAAGCCCTTGCTACGCTAACGCTAACGCTTCCATCGCCACACTGCCTTGGTGATCGCGTTGAGCAAGCAAATTACGCAAAATACATTGTGACGGCAGAAAAATGGAAGATGTTTTAAGAATTTATTAGCGTGCCGCACACTTAACAGGGCTCACTTATTTTCTCATTTATACAAACACACTTTTCATTTTACTTTTCTATTAAAGAATATATATATATATAAATATATATTTTTTTTAAATATATATATATATATATACATATATTATCAGTGGCTATGATCTTTAATTACTTGAAACACAAGTGGCACTTGAATCACAAATACTGTAAACCTAACGGAAATACTAATCGGTAGACATAACTGACAAGTCTTAAAATTGCAATATCATAGATGTAATGTATTCTCGTTAAGTGAACTTTAAAAAACTATACAGAGTTTTCATTTCATTTTTTAAAAATATTTTCCATCGTTTCATTCAGTTAACGAGATTTATTGTAAACATCTTTGTTGTGCACAACTTAAAACTAGATTTTTAAGTATATTTATATGAAATAGATGTTCCAATAAGCTGAGCTTACACTTAGTATCTATGTATATTTATAATTTTTTTTTTTTTGTTTTTTTTTTGTTTTAAATTTTTTTATTAAATAAACAATACTTAACTTAAAAATATTTTGGATTAGGTACATTGACATTATTAAAAATTATTCATTGTATGTTATATGACCCTTAACTATACGAATCGAATATTATTAACATACCACAAATAATTAGTTAAGAAAATCAACTGTAATTATAATACCGTTAAAAACTAATTAAAATAACTATGATCACCAAAATCACGCTTAACTAAAAATTATGGCAGATATTTCTCCAAATTAGCCAATTGGAGATTAAAACAATAACAAAATTATTAAATAATTGCGGCTTAAAATATAAATTAAGAAATTCAAATTGTAATATATATATATATATATATAAAAAACTAGAATTCGCGAAATGTACTTATGTAACTTATAATAAAACAAAGAAATACGTTCAAAAGTGAATAATAATAATAATTAAAAAAAAAAAAAACATTGGCTTAGTGTGAATGCATACAGCCACGTAGAATTAAAAGGTACAACACGAGCGATTGCCAAATAAAGCTTTTGTTACAAAATTCACCATTTATTATTTAATTCCAACATTATACTATTAAAATTAAAGCGTTTGGTAAATGTTAAAATACAATTTCGAAAATATATAATGATTTTCGTCAAAAAATTGAATTTAGCAATGCCCAAACATATCACAATTAATTTCAATCTAATATATAAACAACATTTACAAATTCATCACGGTTTCCAACACGCCCATAAACCTATAATTAAATTCACCAAAGCACAACTGTTTTAAATTACTAATCTGTCTCAGTTTTGAATAAATTGAAGAAAACTGTATGCAAATTGCCCGCCAGATTAGCGATATGCGCGCGCATTATGTTCAAGTGTCAAACGCCGACATTAAAACAGACGCTTTGGTGGGTTAACTACGTCTCTGGTTGATTTGGTCTCATACTTGTTAAAATTGACACGTTGCGGCCATATTGTTTGAATTTGATTCAAAACGAATTTTAAATACATAGTTGTGTTGGTGATTTATGAGTGATCAAGAAATATGTGTTTGAGTGTTTGAGTAATTCTTTGGTTTGCATTAGTCTGTAGCCCAACATTCAAAAATCAAAACCAACACACAAAGGGCACTCTTGTCCAATTAAAAACAAATATGGCGACCGTTCTAATTTGTTTGTTTGTTTGTTTTTGTTGTTGTCTAAATATTATTCGTTAATTATTAATTATAAGATTTGATTGACTTAGATTGTATCCATTCCAAATGTTGCTATGGGCGCAATAATGAAAATAATGCATGAGTATATCAGTAATTTTATAAGATTGTCGATTAGGTTTTTGTGTAATAGTGTAATAAATATGTGTACACGTCTTTACGGGGGATATGGTCCAAAAAACGAAATAACGAAATAACGAAAAACCGAAATTGGTAAATGCCCAAGCATTCAAACACGTATCTACCAAATTTTAAAAAATATTATATAATACCCTATTATTTCTACCACATATACTTTTAATTTCTATATATATAATATATACGACCTACGGATTGGCAATTTAAGATACTAATTTTAAAATGGAACTTTATATATTTATAGGCATGAGTCCACCTCAGGGCTCACAATGATATTTAT